>OZ023209.1:32510247-33110247 GCA_963995525.1 Escarpia spicata
GAAAATGCAATCGTGTAATTTTATATTTTTATATCACCGGCTGTTGAACATGTTTCGCCGCCGCGCCGCCGCATCTTCAGCTCTTCGTTACCTTCTCGGCTGGCTCGGCTGCATGGCTCGACTGTGACATCGGAAGACGGTGGGAGAGGGGTTACTGTTGACATGGTTTTTTTACACCACGTCGGCATAACTTCAGCTTATTGTAACATGAATGGGACACATTTCCAAGGGTCTGTATAAGGGCACGGTCACACGGGCCCATTCTAAAAGGTCTACGAGCATGCCAAATTTCAAAGGTCTCGAGGGCACGTGCCCCCCAGGCCCCCGGATCCGCCTATGAGTGGGGTGCAGTTGGAGGTTTTCGCAGAACCTCAGCCCTCTGAATATTCACAACGTTCAGATGCCAATCACCGATGCATGTATAGCGGCATTTTCATGAACATAACGGGTAAATAAAAATGAGAAGATGTGTCTGGCTCACGACTAATGGCATCAGCCAAGAAGGCCGACACACAGCGATTAAGGCAGTCGTTGCACCAGGCACAAGCCAGCACGAAGGAGGCGAGGCGTGCTCGCAAGGTGGCACGTATCTCTGACAGCAGCAGCAGCTATGCCCCAGGAGGCCTTTAGGTGCATGTAAGTGCTAGTTAGGATCATTTATGAGTTTCACACTGCATCAGCAATTTTTACGCTGGTGGGACATTTCTACTTGACATTGTTTATTTAGTACTGTCTTATACTGATGGAACATTTTAGGCTGGTGAGACATGTTTACGTAACATACGGGTAAATTGGAAAATTTCACAATTATGTCTAATGGCCTGTTAGGACTAATACACGTAAACTTACTTTCAAAAGAAACTCTCAGAAATCATTATCTACAAAATGTGACAGATCGAAGCATAATTATACTCTTGTTGATATCCAGTGTAAATTGCAGAGACGGGTTCAATTACAATTGTTAAATACAAAGCTTCTTAAACATTCATTTGGGTATACATTAATTGTTGAAGCAATTCAAAAAATCAATTACAATTACTTCGCTTCCAAAAATCGTTTAAACCCTACAATTACGGCGCTGCAAAAATCAACAATGTTCATCGCCAGCGGGAAAGCAGGATCAATGACGCCGGTGAAGGATCGATCGTGGGTCCTAAGATAACACAGTAGCTCGACTCGTGCTCTGCAGATCTCGTAGCATGGCCAACGGGAGGTTCCATATATAATATTATTTGGAAAATGTGGCTTGTAGGTTCCTTATCTTATAACTTTCGCCTCTGTCACATTTTTGTTTCGTTCACGCTACGATCTGTATCAAAATATGCTGTTGTTTGGTAGATTGTGACGTGCCATTTTCATGACGTCACTGGACTGGTCCTCCGCGTTTATGATAACGACGATGATGGTGACGGTGCTAATGATGATGATGGTGGGTGGTGATGATGATGGTGGTGATGCTAATGATGATGATAGTGGGTGGTGATGATGATAGTGGTGATGCTAATGATGATGATGGTGGGTAGTGATGATGATGGTGGTGATGCTAATGATGATGATGGTGGGTGGTGATGATGATGGTGGTGATGACGACGACGATGATGATGATGATGAAAATGATGATGGTGGTGGCGGTGGCGGTGGCGGTGATGATGATGATGATGGTGCGACCTTTCTCAGCAAGGCTTGTCGGGAAAGACGTGTTATTTTTTACACAGCAACTAGTCCGGTGGAGTAGATTCTGGATAATCATTGTTTGTTTCAAAACTGTTTGCCGTCCCACGCGATACGAAGCGTTGTTGAATGTTTTCAAGTGTCTTTGGGTGGAACCGATATAAGTGACCTAAGCGCCACTCCAGTGTAATTTTATAATACAGTTAATAATATGGACCAAGACATTGATCTCCTTCCTGGGAACGTGGTCGTCAAGACTCGGTGGAGAAGTTACTCGATCAGTGAAGAGACTGACACTGCAAATTCGATGAATAATTTCTTCAACTAAACATATCGCCCGTCGTAAGACCACCTGTAATGGGTGCCCGACGGGTCGCCACCTTGCCGTGGTCGAAGGGCTTAAGAGCCATTGTGAGCCTTAGAGCTGTGCCGGCGGGAGCTTAGCTCCTGGAAGGGTCACCCATGCCGACAGGTCAAAGGGGAGTGGTCAGACAAGTAGCGATCCACCGGTCCTCCAGGTTCGGTGGTTGGGCGTGGGGTTAGCAACTCCACCCTGTAAAACAGTCTGTGTTACTTACTTGCTGCTCCCGTAACCCGCCTGGGTCATAGGGACGCTGCATTGCTGAATGTTTCACCAGTCAACGCCAGTATTCGTGGTTGTGTGCTAATGTCTGAGTTTCTGCGAAGGTCTTCCCAGTCCATTCTGCAATATTGTCTGACCATCTCTTCCTCTGTCTTCCCTGTCTTCTTTTCTCCGGCACTGTTCCTTGTAGTATTGTTTTGTGAGCCCGCTTGATCGTGTTAAATGACCATACCATCTCAGTTTCCTCTTTTTTTACTGTGGTCAGCAGGTCTTCGTAATGTCCCACATGGATTCAAATGATGCAGCCTCGGATCACCATCTGTTGATGGCGAGGTTGAAGATGAAGCTAAAGAGAAACTGGATGGGAACATCAGGAGTGAGGCGGAAATATAACATCAGCTTTCTGAAGGACACACAGAAGAAACAGGAATATAGGCTGATCACCAGAAACAAATTCCAGACATTACAAGGGCTACAGGACAAAGAGGACACTCTTGAAGGATGCTGGAGAAAGGTAAAAGAAGCAGTGACATCCACGTGTCATCCACGTGTCAAGCTGTGCTCGGACGGAGGAACACACAGAGGAAGGACTGGATATCAGCGGACACCTTGAACAAGATCAAAGAGAGAAAGACGAAGAAAGCAGCCGTGAACTGCAGCCGTACTCGAACATCCAAAGCAAGAGCACAGGAAAAAGACGCAGAAGCAAGCAGGGAGGTAGAAAGGAATGCATGGTCTGACAAACGGCACTACATAGGAGACCTTGCTGAAGAAGCAGAGCAGGCCGCAAGAAATGGCAACACAACAAGGAAACTGTCCAGCAAATACGGCAACCAGAACGTCCAGTCAAGGATAAGGAAGGAAACCACACCACAAGAGCAGACGGATAACTAAACCGATGGGCCGAGCACTTTGAAGAACTATTGAACCGATCAGCTCCAGCAAACTTACCTGATGCCCCCCCCCCCTTCGGAAACCAATCTCCCCATAGACACTAGCGAACCTACCAGAGAAGAGATCAGGAGGGCAATCCAGGAGCAGAAAAACGGAAAAGCAGCAGGCCCAGACAACATTCAGGAGCCTTGAAAGAAGATATAAACACAACAGTGGAGATGCTCTACCCAATCGTCCAGAAGATGTGCGAGGAGGAGCAGGTGCCAGCAGAATGGAAGTAGGGCTACATCAACCTCTACCTTCCGGAGGAGCAAGCCGGCTTGTGTGGACCAGATTGCAACATTGCGAATTATCGTGGATCAGCCAATAGAGTGGAACTCCCTGCTCTACATCAACTGTGTGGACTACGAGAAGGCCTTCGACAGTGTAGACAAGGATACCCTCTGGAAACTCTTCAGACATTATGGAGTGCCTACCAAGCTCGAGAACCTCATCAGGAACTCCTACCAAGGAATGTCCAGCAGGGCCCTCCATGGAGGACAGCTCACCAAGACCTTCTAGGTAAAGACCGGAGTGCGGCAAGGATGACTGTTGTCGCCGTTCCTCTTCCTCCTGGCCATAGACTGGGTCATGAAGACTTCTACGGAACAAAGAAGAAATTGCATTCAGTGGACGCTGTGGAAGAAACTGGATGACCTGGACTTCGCAGATGGCATAGCCCTACTCTCACACATCTACCAACAGATAGAAGAGAAGACAAATGCACTAGCAACCACATCTTCGCAAATAAGCATCAACATCCACAAGGGGAAAACAAAAACCTTCCGCATCAACGCCACCAATAGAGAAGTGATCACACTACAAGGAAGTGCCATTGGAGAAGTGGAAGCATTTATCTACCTCGGAAGCATCATCGGCAGACAGAGAGGAACAGATGCCGACGTCAGAGCAAGAATTGACCAAGCCAGAATCACCGTCCTACAACTCACGAACATCTGGAATACCAAATCCATTGCACCCCACACTAGGGTCAGGCTCTTCAACTCCAATGTTAAATATATCCTACTTTATGGGTCCGAGAACAACAAAGGCAACCATCAAGAAGCTGCAACTGCCCGAGAAGAATACTTCGGATTCATTGGCCAGGTAAAACCCGAAACGTGGATCTGTTGCAGAGAACCAGTCAACTTTACGTGGAAGAGAAAATCAGGAAAAGAAGATGGGGATGGATCGGGCACACACCCCGAAAACCAGACACAAACCTCACCAAACAAGCGCTGTTCTGGAACTCGCAAGGAAAGAGGAAAAGAGGTTGACCACGAAACACCATGCGACGAGAACTTGAAGCAGGCACCAGCAGGATGGGCTACACCTGGAACCAACTACAGAAAATGACCCAGGAAAGGGACGCTGGAGAGCAGTTGTTGGGGGTCTATGCCCCAGTAGGGGTGGCAAGCTTAAGTAAGTAAGTAAACATATCGCCTTTTGGGACGGGTGACTTCTTATAGGCATGTGAAGTGCTTCATAGCTTTAATGGTACCTCCGGACACTTTTATTTCGAGAGGCCTTGTTTTGCTGCCTGAGGTAATTATGTTGGCGGATGGCCCTGGTCTACCTAATACTGCTGAAGAGAGTTCCAGGCTAAGGTGAACATGGGCGAAGAGGTCTACACTATATAGACGGGAACTCTTCCGCGGAAGGAACAAGGATGGCGCAGTCGTCGGGGTACTGTCGTTCGATGGAGGCTGTTTTCGTAACTTCCATCTTGGTGTTTGTGACGCTTCAAGTTGAGGAGCCGTCACAAGCCGATATTCCAGCTCAAAAGCCATGGTCAAGTCAACGTAGGCCATCATAGTTTCTATTTTTCTAGATATCTCTCCTGAATGTGTCGAACTATTCCTTAGTGAGCGGGAGAAAAAGATCCAAGGCTGCGGGCGATACATGTCTCAATCAATTGTTATCAAAGTTCGATGCATCTCACTTTCGTAGACAATAGTTATCAACAGGCTTGTTCCAGCAACCCGTCGAGTGACATACGAATGGCAGCAATTGTCACCATTACAATATTGTGTACTCAAACTCATTGCCATCACCATTTCTACTGTCGTCAGTTACAGTACTGCATACAGCAGATAATAATTTTAACACAACTCCACAGTGACGCCACCTGGAGAATGACTGACAACTCAATTTGTCCAGTGAAAAAGTGAATAACTCAAAATAACTACCTTTACGGTTTTTTCCCCAAATACATCGCCAATTTGTGAATCATTGATCAGTGGTGCAAAAAAAGCGAATAAATTAATATAGGAAGAGCTGTGTGGACCTCGACACAAGGGCGGAAATAATGCTACCTAGGGTCAACTGGTCATGTAATTGAATAGTCTATACGTTGAGTCCGTTGAGGGAGGGAGGGAGGGAGGGAGGGAGGGAGGGAGGGAGCGAGGGAGGGAGGGAGGGAGGGAGGGAGGGAGGGAGGAGGGAGGGAGGGAGGGAGGGAGGGAGGGAGGGAGGGAGGGAGGGAGGGAGGGAGGGAGGGAGGGAGGGAGGGAGGGAGGGAGGGAGGGAGGGAGGGAGGGAGGGAGGGAGGGAGGGAGGGAGGGAGGGAGGGAGGGAGGGAGGGAGGGAGGGAGGGAGAGATGTATTAAGGAGGTGGAACAGTTGGGAATATTTTGCACCAGCAACAGCATCCCATCTATTGAAACCTCCAAATGCCATCCCTTCCAAGCCCCGCATTTAAAAACCCTCCATTCGCACTCCCAGTATATGGGAGTCAGAGTGTAATGTATAATAGTCTATGCATTCAAGGACAATTTCAGTCGACGTTGGCGGCAACTGTTGGCATGTGAGGAGTGAGGAGCGGACATTCACAGTAATCAAATCATGAATGTGCATGTGTGCGTGCGTGTGTGCGTATCCTGTGACCCATGTACGTGTCTTAGAATGCGTACGTAATGTCTACGTGTAATAGAATACGCCGTTAGTACTACGATCATGTTGCCCCCATATTGAAAGGTGTGGATTCGTCGAGGTCACTTTTCGACTCATGCATGGGAATATATTGTATATATGGATGCATATATATAAATTAGTTTCCAATATTACGAATGAATGAATGAAAGTTTATTTGGTTATTCGGTTACGGTGATATTACAAGTATGAACATAATTATGGTTTCACCAAGTAACTCGGGAGATTATCTAGAAACCCCTTGGGGCTTATTTCGAGAACCACCTATAATTACAGGTAATGTAATAATTGAACATTTTTAAAGATTTGACGCAAATAAAGGCGTCGCAATCCAATACTATATGAGGCAAATTGATAATTGAATGGTATAGTGTGCATTGGAAAATACTTGCTAACTGAGTATCTGAGATAAAATGGAAGTATGAAGACATATAACACGTATGACTTTATACAGTATAAATAGTTAGTATAGACTCAGTGTCATGCAAAACTTAAAAAGATTGTTATTTTTGTTTTCGTGTCCTATGTTTTACATTAAAAACATTAAAGCAAGGTGTTTGTAACAACAGTATCAGTACATATAATAAATATGTAGGTAAAAACGTTGACGGAGATGAAGAAGCTGTGGAAAGCAACGAACAAAGATATGAAACTACGAATTATCCCAGTCTGCATAGTTCCAACTGCTACGTTTGGATGTGAAACCTGGACTCTTAATAAGAACATTATTAAACGTATAAATGCATTTGAAAACAAGTGTTGTAGAAAGATATTACGAGTTTCGTGGACTGAACGTAGAACTAACGAATTCATCGCAGACTATATTGAACTTTGTAGAGAAACAGAAAATAAGTTATTTCGGCCATGTGAAACGGCGTCAATCTCTAGAGAGACTATAATAATGGAAGGACACGTGGATGGCAGCAGAAGCAGAGGGAGACCTGGGAGACAACGGAAGAAGGACCTAGAGGAATGGATGGGAGCAGACGAATGGCGAATGGGGAGACTGGCAAACGAAAGTATATATTAAGAGCTGTCTATGGACAATCATTCAAGGCTGCAACGTCCGGAAATGGATAAGCAAACCCAACCAACCAGATACACTAAATTGCATGTGTCATACAACGACGTGTGTATCAACTGTAAATATACAGGTATATATGTATCACATATGTGTGCACACATTTATGCGCGCGCGCGCGCACACACACACACACACACACACACACACACACACACACACACACACACACACACTCATTAACACGCACACACACACACACACACACACACACACACACACACACACACACACACACACACACACACACACACACATAAAAAAAAATATATAGGGTAATTAAAACTTTCCAAGATACTTAGACAGTAATAGTTGTTTGAGTTTCTTTTTAAATTGATTTATGGATCTATACACGTTGTATATATTAACGTATTGACATTTGTACGTTCAGTATCAAAAACAAAAGGTACAGCATATAGTCGTCAGAACGTGATGAATATATTGGGGGAGGGGGGCAGATCGAGACTCGATCACCCACAAATCCTTCAACTGCACACCCGGTCCTTATCGAAATTTTGGGGGGTTAAACATATCTCCTGCCCGATCACCAAAATTAATGAGATCGAGCGGGTCAGCGTCCCCCTCTCTCCCTCGATCTCACTCTCCATCTTCCGGCCTCTCCTAGCTTCTCCCCCTCTTCCTCTCTCCTTCTATTCACTCTCTTCGCCCTCCTTCCATGTCCACCATTTAGGGCCAGGACACACCTAGGCTATTCCCAGACCATGACGTCAGTAGCATTAAAAGCGTCACACAGAACGATGTGTTTACAAGCAATTAAGCCCGTACTGAACAACACGCATAAACAACATATTATGCATACCCCACGCGTACCTAGGCCCTTGTGCAGACACTTCTCGAACACACCAGGCCACTGGGCAGTTCAACGGGGGCCATCTAATGTTATCGTGATGCTGAACCATAAATCCGCAATTAGTGTTTTCGTGTTGGTCTAATATCAGTTAAATACGGTACATCATTCTGCTATTTAATTGCACGAACTTAAAAATCCGCGCAGATAAAATATAAATAACGGTTGATGAATGCATTTAATTTTTGTATTAAAGCTGCAACTAGCTTGATTTATTTGTCAACGTGGTTTTGAGAACTTCCCTGCCGTACCCGGATGTGGAGCGTTACGCCAACTCGCGCCGAGACAAGGAGAGGTCAAGGTCACTCTGTTTACCACCGACAGAAGTTTTCGCTGAAGCCTCCATTCACTCGTTTAATACACCGAGAGAAGGCTGTAGAAATTAGCAGCTCCAGCTAGTACCGGTAAGTTTTTCCTTACTGTGTTAATGTTGCATGCTGTCATGGTACACATGATAAGCATAATGTATATCGGTATCCGAAAACGAATGCAAAGGGATTTCGTTTTTGGAACGCGGCCTTGACATTTGTTATAAAAACCGGCTTTTGAGTCTTGTAAAAGCCGGCTGTCAAAATGTTGACACAGCGACCATCGACGCAGAATCGACTGACATTCTAACATAAAACGATGATTTGAAAACGAACTGTCTCATCAAGCGTTATACATGAAATAAGATTATGTATTAATGCGCATTGCTTGTCGATAGCTGTTTCAGTGTTTGTCAGTCAGAAGCTGACCTATATTGCAGAAGTTGAGTTGACTTGTCCAGGGCCCAGGCAGACTCTCACACACTCCAGACAAGTTGACCCTGGACTGGCTCGAATAGAGGGGCAGTTACACTACAGTACACTGCTCAAATATTCACCAGGGCAGCCTTAGTCCTGCCTAACTAGATATTAAACAGAACCAACAACAACAACAACATTTTAGGCACACACAATGACATAAAGGTACATAAATATACTAATATTGTAGTTCAAGAAAGGTAATATTATAATTTTTAAATAGTAGACAATCGTAGACGTAGTGGTACTATAAACTACTAATAAATAGTATTATTAGTACTGAAAAACACCCATTTAATATTTTAGTTAAAGTAATATGTCACTGAATGTTTTAGTGATAATTTAAACTTATTTATTTATTTATTTTTAGTACTTTGTCTTCAAAGTTGTACTATTCTGTATTCAGCATGAACAATTTCAGAGGCTAACAGATGCAAGATTTCTGCTTTGATTACCGACATGTTTAAATCATGACCTGATGTACATATTACATACTGCTAGATTGATGATATAAACACTCTTAGATTGTAAACTTGACAACCGTCAAAGAGGGTAGACTCAACAGAAACCATAGACAGAAGGCTTAAAGATATGCTTATGAGATGAGTTCAGCTTTGGTAATATTACATATCCTTGGAACTCTGGCTCTAATAGTCAATTCCAATATACTAAATATGTCCATGATCGCACATGTTGCAATTTTGTTTGCATGTTGACATTTCATTGTATGCTACCAGTGTGTGTAGTTGGCCATTTTTCTGCTTCTATGTTTCAGTTATATATGTGTTCTTCAATTTCTCCAGTATGTCATCGTTATTTCAAATTAGGTGAAATGTACTTGTTAAATTTTACTGACTTTCAACTAGCATGCATTGATCGTAGTTAACTAACTATGCTGTTCATATTTTAACTTTGGTGTGTGTCTGCCATTTATTGGAATATTTAATGGTATGTAGTTGTAACGAGTATTGGCCTGTGGCCTATCTGAACATAGTCTGAACATAGTCTGGGTGGCAGTGGGTGCATGGGCGTCTTTTTTCCAGATCAGTCTTTTTCCAGATCAGTCCCAAGTATGGCACTCTTGTCTCTGAACAACTGGGTTTGAAACTTAGAACCGCCCACTTTCAAGAATGCCACTGTTATTTTAACATTCCAGGTCTCTAGAAGCACCCTAAATCAATGTATCCCAGCTGGAATTTTTAGTCTTGAGATTAACGCCAAACTTCATGTTTCAAACAAAGGTTAAATGCCTATCATTAAGTCTAAATTATTTCCAAAAATTCCAGTGATTTTTTTAACTCGATTAAATTAGCACCATTGACCCCATTTTCAGTTTCTTTACCTGGCATAGTCATGGTAATTTTGACCATGATGTATGATAAAGCTATCTAATCTTGATAAGGCTGAAGTCTTGTTGGGCAAGCCCATCTGTTGGGATGGTTTGGTATGGTAATTACATTAGCACTACTCCTATGTTAGACCCAACAGATGTTGTCTGTCATCAGTTGCTCTCCAGTCTGCTGTGTAAGTCCAGTTATTAGACCATGTCCCAGACATGATTATGCTAATGCCCCTTCTGAACTAACTGTCAGTGCCACTCCAGAAAATGTACTTGACCCTATTTGCATGAAGACATTCAACAAACTTTGGCAAGTATATCCTGTAAGTGTCTAGGTTGCTTTGTCACGTTAGGGTCTATTTTTACAACTGTCCCTTGACTGAGAGTGAAAAGTATCCATTTCAGTAAAATTGTTTTTCATCAGTTGTTTCTGGAGCAGCGTGACCTGTCATCCATATGTGTGTGTGGCAGGGAGTAAAGTTCAGACTACACCAAGACAAATCTGACACCATTTGTGAGGATATTATGGATGAAGACACTTGTGTCTGTCAATGCTAGTGCAGTGTTTCCCCTGGGTAAAATGATGAGCGAGGTGGTAGACAAGTGCTGCAGGTGCAAGTGTTGCTAGGGAGTCTGGTTTTTTTAAACTAGCTTAAAATGGTGCATTCGTAGGTATGTTTTAAGCTTTACTCATGAAGATAGAGGGGAAGATATAAAACAACAAGACACTACTTGTAAATGTAGTAATCATGATTGATAAAAGTCAGTAATCATGATTGTTTCATCGTGTTGAGGTGTGGTTTCTACTTTACCACTGGTACTCAGTTGAGTTGTGGTTTCCACTTGACCACTGGTACTTGGTTGTGGTGATGTTTTTCGAGCCCTAACCCTGGGCCTTGTTACCACGCTGACAGAGTCAGTAAAAAAGTAAAAGGTAAGTTCTTATATAGCACAGTATCCAGTCCTAGGACTGCTCAAGGTGCCTTACACTTTACTCCATGGCAGACCTGTTCAGTCAGTCAAACACCATCTCGACTTGTCTGGGAAGACTTCATTTGTATCATCTGAATATTGTGGTAAATTAAAATGGTGTTTATGTTCCAAAGATTATATTTTATTTGTTGCTAGCATGCTATGCAATTAAAGGAAAACAAAAAGCAGTGTTATGGTGTTAAGCACCTAAAAGAGTTCAACACAAACTAAACATTTGCATCTACAATCAAAATGTTCAGATCAGTGGTTTACTCAGAATGTAGTCTTAAAGTGGAAGATTCTAACGAAATCTGCGATAACATGAAGACTGCCATCTTACTGATGACGCATTGACTTGGCCGAAGGCAACCAATAAACGAGCAGCATTATTTTTGTTGTGTACGTCACACTGTCTGGAGTAGTTGGTTCAGTTGTCATTACTCTTCATGTCATGCGGTTCGTTCTATTAGTATAAGTTTGGCTTGCAATGAAAATTGACTTGCAATGTGCCATACTATTCTGCATACGGTTGTAACAATAGTACAGTGAAGAATAATGAGCAGTGTTTTTTATTTCCCTTTGAATCGACCAGAAGTGAAACAGTGGATTCATAACTACGGGCGGGTTAGTTGGAACTGTCTTGGAAGCCCTCAAAATATACTACACTTTGTTCAGCTCATTTTGAAGATACATGCTTTGAAGTAGATGTATGTGATCAGTTAATGGGACAAGATCCGACAAAATGTCACAAACGTCGATTTTTGAAGCCTGGAGCAGTGGTGACGATATTTAGTTCAAGGACCTCCGCCGTCGAAGCGATGCATATTTTTGGTCAAATGCGCCGAGAAATAAGATCGCAACAAGGTTAGTACTACGACGTACTCGGTATCCAATTATAATCTTGTGCCATTTGAGATGTAAGATATGCTGGAGGCAAGCTAGAACAGTAGCAGTTCTAATGAACTACATTGCGCAATGGAGTTTAGTCTTTAGAAGAAAGCCTGAATGGCAAAAGTTAATGGCAATCAAGTCGTGTGAGCGATATTACGGTAACGGATTAACGTGGGCTGGTATAATTGCCATTTATAATAACATTGCAAAACTGTATTTTGTGTTAAAAGAACAAAAACTTGTAAAATACGTTCTGGTGAATAGGTATCTTATCCATTCATATTGCATTAGACATTGTCATATATCGAAATGAGAAATATTTGGCCTATTTTTATGATGTTATATAATTATGTGTGACTATTGTTTATGTGATGAAGAATATCACCATATACTCTATTATAAAATGTTTAAAATGTGTTGATTTGTATTTAGTAAAAATTACATAATGTTACTCAATTTTAGTTAAGAGGATGCAACCCAGGTGAAAGAGTTTTTTAAAGAAAAAATACTAATTTTTTTATGCTAGATTATGATAGCTTATTATGTTTACTATGAATATATATAATTTTACAATAATGACGTACCTTTAAACCACTTTTATTACTGGAATAATGGTGTCAATAGTAATTTTTATTCATTATGCCATATTTGATGGTTATTTTCTATAAAAAAAAAACATTTAAATTCTGCATTTGGAAGAAGGATATCTCTGGAAGTAATTATGTGATCCAAATATAGTTATCAATGAGCTCGCCAGATACACCATGTTTGTATTATAAAAAATACTGGCATCACTCAATAATCATATATTGTTGGGAAAAAAATCAAAAATATCTTTAAATATCTTTAATGACATACCATGTGCACACATCTTCACTAACTTGTTATTTGCACACTAATAGCAAAAACAAGTAACAGTTGTGAAAATATCTTGAATTTGGATAAAAAAATATAAATAATTGTAGTTTACTACGAAGGTCCGAGGCAAGGGATGCGAGGACCTCCTTCATTGGATACAGAATGTATCAAACCATCTGTGGTGCTGTTGTGCAACATGCAACGATGACGCACAGTTGCTGGAGTAAGTACCAAACTTGATAATATTTATGTATTCTTTTTATACCTGAGGCATGTCGAGACCAACAAGTAACCCTTAGATTTTCAATCAGTAGATGAGTAGGGACCACGACCCAAGTAGTGATTATTGCTGTAAGGTGAATTCCAGTCACTGGCTTGAGTCCCAAATACACTAAATCAGCTCCTATGCATAACTAACATGTATTATAATCAGTTTTCGAAATTGCTGCATAGGCATCCAACTCGTTTTTTTAGGATGGCCATTCAAAAGTACCAGCCAGCATGACTAGTACCTTATCAGTAAATGTGTTTATTCAAACTTCCTAAACTTACAATGTAAATGTTGTTTACATGTTATGTGTTAATATGTGGACCACCGACTTATGTATGGAACCAAAAGTGTTACGTAGTCAAACTTCCGGATGACCAACTTTTCAGAGTTCAGTTACTCAGATGTGAGGGGGCGAATACTCCACAGATGGATAGTGCCCATTCTGTATTACCCTACCTACTCCTTGTAATCAGTTGCTGTGTTCATTTATGAGTACAGTTATTTGAGTGTAATAAATTACATCTCCATATAATAATTACATTCCAGAATGCAATTGTCTGTAATGAAATAAAACAAATAAGAGCACTTGTGTCATTATCACCAATTTTATTAAAGAAATATAAAATCAAGATATGATATCAAAATACTGTGACTGTATATACAGTAGATACAAAAATTAAGAAAAAACAAGTCGTAATAAATGATGTGAAGGAATGTGATGATGGAATGCCTTATTCGTAAGGATCAGTATCATTTTAGTAATGTACCAGTATGATTACCATGATTGGCCATTGTGTTGTTACTAAAAACAACCAACACTTTACACAAGAAAACTATTTTAAAGTTCACTGAATGCTAGTCATAAGGCCAAATAAAATAATACCTGTGTTTCCGGTAACCCGACCGTCCCCAGTACTTCTGTGCGACCCTTTGCATTTTTTCAAGAACAAAAGAAAATATTTGTCTATGATGGCGACCCTTGCCTCTGATCAAAATCTTTTCTTTTAATATTATATTCCGGCAAAAGACTATTACAATGATCATTCAACATGCTAAAAAATACAGATAATCATTGCAAAAGTCCTGAAAAGTAACACAAATTGACCTTTTGGAATGGATATTCCGCAATCATCCCTAGTATTGGATGGATTTCAGCGTAAATCATTGTGAAGTGTCATGGCGTCCCTGCTACCTCGTGTCAACCGACGTAAACAGGGACGCGGGCGGAAGGCGCTAACATAAACCGTTTCGTGGTCATCTGGTTGTCCGCCATGCGCATTGAAGACATGTTGTTAATTAATATACTTGTCACATCGTTAGAACACACATAAGTGTACAGATTCCGGTTTCGAACACAAAACTCGAAGGAATAAAAACAGCCTAGGTTACGCTAGCTCAAAGTTATAGTCTGGGTTTCGTAGTTCTAACAAATTCCTTTGGATGGCGTCATATATGGCGCTAGCTAAAATGGTTGAACAAAAATAATTAGTGACACTGAGCTTGCATAGTGCATGGCCTGTGGGATTGATTTCTTTAATATATCATAAATTTTGGCAGTAACTGTAACTCACATTGATGAAAGACCGTTTAAATGTACAATTCCTAATTCTGTAACTCACATTGATGAAAGACCATTTAAATGTACAATGTGTTACAGCTTGTTTTGCTCCTATTAAAGTGAATGGTGGGTTGTATGGTTTAACTAGAAGCTATAGTTTCTATTGATAGTTCATGTTCAATTAATAAGACAAGTGTATGCTTAGCATGATGACAGTGTTTTCTTTATCACATTAAGATACACTTAACAGTACCTCCTAGTTTCATTCAAATGTGTCCATTTCATATTAACCCCAGCAGTGCAAGTTGTAACATTTTCTAGACTACCGGAAATTGTTATAGACTGACGGAAAAAAAAAATTACAATAGGTTTGCCTACCCTATTTTTTTCACAATAAAATGTTAAAAAAATAAAACGTTTTTCCTACCTACCCTATTTTCAAAATAAATGTTGCAGGAAACACAGCTATATTTTATTGTGGCCTAAGGTGAATAACAGCAGCTTACTAACAACATATAGACTGGGTTCAGATACACCATTTGTTTGCAGGCATTTTATTAGAATACTGCATGCACTATTCTTCATTGTAGGAATGAAAGCTAGATTGATGCTGTCTGCTCTGGCGTGGTACTGCCAACCACGTCCCAGCCCAGACAAACCTGTTGAAACTGATGTCGTGTGGTCCAAAAGACGCAAGCAATGGGTGCTGCGTAACAGACTGCAGCAGGTGAACCCATGTACCCACCTACCAATGCTCATGGATGGAGTGACAGATGTGTTTATATAAGAAATATCACACTGCATGCGATCAGTCACTGGGGCAGATGTGCCAAAACCAGAGAAGGAGGATCTGCTGGCAGCAAGAGTCGGTTGATTTGTAAAGAAACAGTAAATACTGCCACCACCCACCTACAGCTTCATAGGTCACATGTACATTGTCTAGTTTAGTTTTCAAGTCCCTCGTGTTGTTCCCCATCGGGGGCAGGGAACCTTGATCTTATTTCGTGGCTGGTGCATGCTGGTAGAACTCACCGTACCCTTCGGCCCAGCTTGCCATGGATCCACCAGGTAAACTGTCTGTATGTAGCAATTTTGCAGCCCACCTGAGAGACGTGAAATAAATTAGGCTCAAATAAACACCTGACATTGTAAATAAGTGACATCTAAAAATTTGTTCTACAATGACAGTTCCTTTATATAAATTGTTTACCATTAAACGTGTTCATCTGGAATGAGGCAAATGTTGATAATTTTGCACTACAGAACAAATTATTATGGTTCCACAAGCATTGTATACACAAGTTATATATTATTATAATTTATATAAGTGGAACCATTATAATTTGTTTCGTCTTGGGTCAAACCAGTGTGGTTCGTCTTTATATTTAGAAAGGGTGGATGGCATTAGCAGGGCTAGTTTAGACAAGGATACGATAGAATTGGTTGTTTTGTTGGTGGTTTTATTCCAAGAGATTTTAAGGAGGTTGTCAGTCTCGATTTGTTGGGTTCAGATACATAGCCTCTGCAACCTACTTCAATGCATGTTAATTGTGATTTTATTCCGTTATTGTTTATATCATGGATTAGTGTGGCATAATTGTTAGTTTTGAATACATGATCGTTCTTGATGTTAGTTTTAAATGGTAGTCAGTTCAATGATGTGAATTTGCTTAGCATGTTGATGGTAGATGGCGAGGTCTGTGCGATCAGAGGTGCACATATGTACGTACTTGTTTGTTGGACGGTCTAGTTGTAACTGTATATGGCTCATGGCAATTAGTACATTCTGGAGGACCACCTGCTCCAAACAAAGAATTCTAAATCCTCTGCTGTTTGTATTGCACAGCAGTTCACCTGAAACAAAGAATTAAGCATTTAAATAAAAGTTTTACACGAATGATAAGCAAACATGGATTATTATTCTGAACATATTTCACAAAGAATGCATTACGATCCGCTAACTATATTCATCCCAGTAGTATACATGGGTCCATAGAAATATCAAGCAGATGAAGGAAGGCCGTTTATTTTCTATTATAACTCTGCCTCTGCCCTGGGCAATTGTGGTTCACATGGATCATGGAATCATTCAACATAATTTCTTTTAAAAGTGAGAGTACAGCCGTGGGTGGTATTCGCATAAAACATGAAAATGGACACGTCAAACACTTAATCCAGTGGCACTAACAAAGTCTAAAGTCAACCAAGTGTAAGACAAGTGACATGTGCCCGAGCCAGCGTGTCCCGGCCCGAGCAATCATCTCTCGTTGTTTATATGCAGCCCGGAACTTACGCTCATCAGTTATTTAAAATATAATAAACCAGACAGATAATTACCTACACCAATAGGCTCGGCATGCTGTCGAGTTGCAACCGGCTCTTGGCAGCAGACATATTCTTGTTCCTGAACAAGGAGATCGCTCCAGCATTTTCCACACTGACACAACATCACAAGTAAATTTCATCTCAGAATGCTATGCGCCTCGACATTTCCACTGCCCATGGGCCTTCCTGTTCATGCCCACCTGCACGCGCCTATGGCCTATATTTTAACACAGGCCCTTGTTTTTGTGGTTCAAACCGGCAACTTTGGAATCGATTTGGTTTTCGTTGTCGTCAGAAGAATCGGAAAACCCATATCAACATGCCGTCTTATTTACACAGTCACAGCGCATGCGCACATAGTTTAATGGGTAAACTTACCATAGCGCCACCTTGCGGAGTTGGGAACAAATAGTACGCAGAAAATTTACAAAGTGAGTGACTGACAGTGTGACATAATTTTCTTCTAACGGTGGCGCGATTCATAAATGTTTTCCTGGTAAACCGCTGACGTTAAAAATGTGATTGTAGTTGGACATTTTTAGTTTGTATTAACTCTTTTAGATGCTTAACACCAAAACGTTGCCTTTTGTTTTCCTTTAATTGCATAGCAGGGTTAGGGCAAGAAAAACATCACCACGACCAAGTACCAGTGGTGAAGTGGAAACCACACCTCAACTGAGTTAAAGTGGTAAAGTGGAAACCACACCTCGACACGATGAAACGAACATAATTACTGACTTTTATCAATCATGATTACTACATTTGTGTCTTGTTGTTTTATATCTTCCCCTCTATCTTCACGAGTAAAGCTTAAAACATACCTACGAATGCACCATTTTGAGCTAGTTTAAAAAAAACGGCCTCCCTAACAACACTTGCAGCACTAATCCACCCTTACCACCGGGCCCATCATTTTACCCAGGGTAAAACAGTCATTTCTGGAATGCCACCAAAGTATGTTTTTATTAATCGCAAGAACGTTTCTCAAATTGTTTCCGTTTTATAAAACAGTATAAGTTGTTTAGTATATACAATTTCTGTGCAAACATATTGTCTAGCCCAAGGCTTCAAAACTACAAAAGGGTCCGGATTCGATACAAATGCCGACTAATGAATAGGATGCACGTTTTTTATTTGGGCTTCACAAGGGTCTGGATTCAACACAAGTGCCAACCAGTGACGTAGTGCCATCAGCCTGCATGGTTTTTACTCCCACCACCGTCATAAACCAGAAATTCAACATCAGCTACACCAGCATTCTAATTTAATGTGGGCACATACTATAATAGTAAAATTGAGCGCAAAAGACATCTTAGTTCAGCTACCATTTTCTTTGTTTTTTCTCCCAGTTCCACGTCTCCCAAACGCAGTTACCATTTGGGCACCATGTTACATGGATGTCTAGATTTCTAGTATGTCGAAACTCTGCAAGGTGTCACCATTGGAGACATCGGGGATCCCGCGGGAATATTCCATGATTGGACAAGTGTCATTCACGTTTCAGACCTGAGCGACGTTAAGACGATTAAATGATGTTGCTACAAGTCTGCGATTTTGCAGGAATATAAGTGACTTTGTGGTGTCATTTCGTGTCGCCGATGCTGGATACATTGCAGAAGAACGAGAAAATGGGCATACGAAATAGTTAAGAAGTGGAAATTTTTGCATATTTTGGGCAAGGCAGCATAGGAAAACGGCGGGGTGGCCCCCCTCGCCTTTCATATACCAGGGGAAACGCTGCTATTAAGCTGAAAGCGCCATCCCATAATAATTTTCTTTAATATTGGTTACTGGATAGATTTGTCCCAGTGGCACTTTCAGTGTTACTGTTTGCAACATTTGTTCACTCAATAGTATCGCCACCGAGCTTGGATGTTCCGAGGATATTGGCGCTAAATAAGTCATTCCATTATTATAACTTCAAATGAGTTATTCTTGGTTTCTCTCCAATAGCAATTAGCATTGTCAGAATTTCTGTAAATTATCACATGAATGATGACATTTTGATCACATTAAGCATCAAACATATAGTTTGCGTGACAATTCTGTCACGTGAGACTTGACTACACTGGCCTCTAGCGAGTGCAGTGCAATAATAACAGTTGAAAGACTGCCACAGTATGGAGGACCTGATTTTCATTTATTTGTCTTTAAAAGAGGTGATTTTACCTTACTGCAAGAACACGGTCTCTTTCTGCCAGGTAGAATATTTTATTGCCAGGTGTAATTTATAGATGCATACTGCACTGTACGATGAATCAAACAGTGCAGTTTTAGGCAGCCCCCCAGTCTCCATTGATGACTGATGATACATTGATCGCAGTACAGGTGCAACATTTATCACTAATGCAATATCAGTTATATAAGACTGGAAACAATAAAATGTAATTAAGAAATATCAGCAAACATAATCTCTTCAATCTTCATTGTAACACGAAATCTAATATTCCACAAACTACGTGTTTATGAATAACCTTTTGCATGTAGTGATTATGTGAATTGTTCACAGTTTAAAAACATTTGGTTGAAATTAATATTGCAATATCGTTTAATTTGAAATATGAAAACATGAAGATAGAAGCAGTTGGCCTAGTTTATTCTTTGTGATATATACATTGTCCTTGGAGGTGATGCACTAGGCCTAATATTGGGATGTTTATCCATTAAATAAAGACAGCATGTTATGGACATGACGAGAAATAATCTCAGTTAATCTTAAACATTTGGTTGAAATTAATATTGCAATATCGTTTAATTTGAAATATGAAAACATGAAGATAGAAGCAGTTGGCCTAGTTTATTCTTTGTGATATATACATTGTCCCTGGAGGTGATGCACTAGGCCTAATATTGGGATGTTTATCCATTAAATAAAGACAGCATGTTGTGGACGTGACGAGAAATAATCTCAGTCCAAAAGGCGAAGCCATTATTTTCATCTACTCGTAATCACACAAGTAAGTAAATAACTAAATTCGAAGCACTTATTAACATTAGCCGAGCTGGCAAGGTGTGTCGGTCTTTGTCCACTGGTGGTCTGTATCACAAGACCCACTGACCTCGTGAAGGGCAGGCATTGATTGAACCTACTGAATTGATGAAGCTGTTGACTGATCTCGATGTTTACTGTGTCTCACAATTCTACTTAGCTCTGTTAAAGTTGTCTATCAGTCGTGCCAGTTTGAGCGTGTAAGGCCTTCAGTAACTGAAATAGACCACGTCCGTTGGGTCATTGGTGTTATTGCTAATTAATGTTGGTCTTTATGTTCAGTATGCTAAATGATGCTAAATAATTAATCACTGGGATCGCTTTATATAGCCACTGGTGGACTTGTAGGTGTTTTGTTTCCAGTTAGTGTCATTAGTCAGAACTGATATCGCTGCAGGAGTTATTTTCTGGATTGTTTGAATAATGAATCATACCTGATGATATTAAATATAAATAATGATAATTTTGGTAGACTTGTTTGCATGCATGTGTGGTGCGTGCCAGTAGACATTGACACCGTTTGGTGTGGTTGGATGCACGGACTGTTTCTTTCTGCCTGCGTTAGTTAATCATTCAGGTGTGGAGCTCTTCTTCTCTGTTGAGTAAATATCCTGTGTCTGGACTGTGGGTACAGTGTGTAACCTGTCTTGCACACACATGCACCTGCACTTGCTCTGGCCATCTCATTCTTTGAAACTCGAGTCATCTTTAAAGAAGCTATTGTAAATGCACATAATTTGAGTATTTAGGGTTAATGCCCCGGTGTCTTAGTTTACATGTTATGTTGCACATGTCATTTGTCTTCTGTGAATTTGAAATAGGAAAATTTTGCAGACAAGCAATAGCTAATAGGAAATCCCCCCGGAAAAAAAATAAGCGTAACAAGATAAAAAGTATAAATTCATACATTGCAAATTGATGGAAGTAATAGAGGGTTTGCAAGCACCCTGATCATGACCACATGACCAGTTTGATTGTCCAACAACCTAATCATTTGCATGGTATGATCAGAAGGAACGGGGTCTCGAGATTGTGATCGGGATCAGGAGGGGAGTTAAGATTGGAAAGGGAGTCAAAATCAGTGAGATTCTGATATCGGAATCGAAAGCTGATTCTGATTTCAATTCCAGTATTGAAATCATGAGTTCTATTGGGTCTTTGCGTTTAATTTCCGAGGCAAAGTTAGGTTGTTATTTCACTGAGAAATGTTGACTAAAGCCATAGAATCGGTGGACTCATTTTGTGGCATTTGCAGTAAGCTAGATAGAAAGCTATAGCTTCTTTTGCAAGATCAGGGTCAACATGACAGAATATTTACAAAGAATTAGAAATGCCTTGGAATTGCTTGTGTGGGTGAAATCAGAATGACAAAGTTAGTTGGAATAACAGATGTGGATTCAACCTAAGGTCTGGAATGTGTGAATGCCTGAACTTGCAAACATATTAGTTTTTATTACAATAAACATTCACTGATAATTCAGTTACACCAATATGGGATGTCTAATAAGAACAACATAGGTTTATGAAATTATTGAAACATTTAGAATTTTAAATGAATGCTGAATGGGAAGTTTTTCTGAAGGGGCTTTTTGCTGGATGGTTCTTCCACACACTGACCACAGGGGCACAGCAGCAGGGTCGTCTGAGTTGTAGTCAGTTAAAAATAATCATGTTTTTAGGGAGATGCTTGCAGTCTGTCTTACAGCCACTCAAGGTATGGACTTGCTAACACACAGCCAGATGCATTGACACAATAAACACCCCAAGGCTTGCTGGCATGCTGGCCTTGGAATTACTACATGTTGACGCTTTGCCTCCCCAGGTCAACAACCGTGGTTAATATTTAAACCATGTGATTACGATCACTGCCCAAAATAAACCAGACCCTTTGAACAGTAGTCAGCTGTCATGAGACCCTGAACTATCTGGGCTAGGTTTATACAAGGTTCTATTGACAAGGCTACACTGACTTTATGCTAGCGCATTCAGCAAGCATGGGTCAAATAATGGGCTTCACAGCTTTGTTGTCTAGACTGCTTACGTCTGCATGTATACTAGGCTTTACCAGTAGATGGAAACACTAGTCAGTGTACCTAAGTTAGTGAGACATTGCACATGTATCTATTAAAGGAAGGTGTTATGTGATTAAAAAAAAGCCAAAAGCCATCTACATGGAACTTCTAGATTTGGATGACAGTCTTGTTAATTTGTTATTTGTTTTAGAAAACATGTTGTCTATGTGCTACATTTTTATGTTTACTCAAACTTCAAAGGCATTTCTTATTGGTGAGGGGCTATGTCCTGGGTTATCCTAAGCCCTAAGGATTATGTTCAAGCTTCTCTTGTACTGTCTGTCCTGTATTTTACTGCATTAGTGATACAGACATGTGATATAATGAGTAATGACCACGGCCAATGTAGTCTACAAACATGTGACTGGAAGGAGGACAGTAGAACAGTGTGGCTGTGAGGTGGCTCTCATGGTGTCGCACCATCCATCATTCTAAATGTCCTCCTCAATACATACAAGTTTCCACATTCCTATGCATTAAACTGTGTGCAGTATTCAGCATTTGACCACTTGCTATCTCTTTATGTATATCAACTTGGCTGTTCAGAACATTCCTGGACAGATGGCAACAGTTTTCAGTATACATGGACAAGTCTACCTGTGGCAGGCATTCAAGATTCATTCATACAGTGGGCATATGAATACACTTCTACCTTTGCAGTATTCTGGCTGTGCCAATAAGTGGGTTGAGAGGATGTCAATGATAACAATTAAAATGTACATTGTTATTTTCTAGAACTTTGCTTGCTGGCTGATTGATACGTGACGCAGATCTGTTTGATGTTTCAGTTCGTAGACAAAGCAACGAAGCACAATGCCTCTTGACGAAGAACCCGAGATTCCTTTCATGGAGGTGCATGAAATTGTTGTGCCCCACCTTGGGCATGTGCCCATTGCGAAGGGTGACTTCACTGCGCTGCCCAAGAAGATCCAGCAGTTCATTGCCTACTATGTAAGTCACTGTGGCAGATGGAATTACAACAATCTCGCTGATGTGTGTTGCCTGTTTGTGTGTGTTGGTGGTGATGTGTGTTGCCTGTTTGTGTGTGTTGGTGGTGATGTGTGTTGCCTGTTTGTGTGTGTTGGTGGTGATGTGTGTTGCCTGTTTGTGTGTGTTGGTGGTGATGTGTGTTGCCTGTTTGTGTGTGTTGGTGGTGATGTGTGTTGCCTGTTTGTGTGTGTTGGTGGTGATGTGTGTTGCCTGTTTGTGTGTGTTGGTGGTGATGTGTGTTGCCTGTTTGTGTGTGTTGGTGGTGATGTGTGTTGCCTGTTTGTGTGTGTTGGTAGTGATGTGTGCTTCATGTGATTTTGTTGGCAGTAACGAGTGTATGCGTCAGTATGTGTGTGTGCGTGTGTGTGCATGTTGGATTGATTGTAAACTTGTCAAATTGTCACCGACTCAGTGTGTGTGTGTATGGATGTGGCCAAGCTTGTCACCATACACTGTACCCCCCCCAATGGCGCATGTGCTTGCGTGTATGCATGCGAGTCTAGATTTTACTGCAGACTTGTCACAATACACAGTCCCCCACAGAGGGTGTAGTGTGTGTGTGTGTGTGTGTGTGTGTGTGTGTGTGTGTGTGTGTGTGTGTGTGTGTGCATATGTTCGCATGGATGTGACTGTAGACTTGTCACCATGCAACACCATTACACTGGTGGTGCTTGATTGTGTGTACATGTGAATGTAGACTTGTCACCATGCAACATCCTCCCGCTAGTTGTGCATGCAAGTGTGTATATATATATGGGTGTGCAGGGCTTGACATGAACTTCCATAAAGCACTTGTCCAGTAGGACAAGTACCAATTCATGTTTACTTGTCCCAACAGAAATTTCCCACCAAAAAATTGCTTTAAACATAAAACGCCAGTGTTATTGCCATGATTGACTGTGGGGTTGTACCTTCCAAATTACAAACGTTGTTACAGGCTTACTAAGTTACTAAACACAACTTGGCGGGCAGTGTACCTTCAACATAGTTAGTATAGTCTTAAGAACATTATCTTGATTAATTAAAAACCAGGAACAGACTGCCTCCTTGTAACTAATTAAAATGCAAAAGCTAAATGTGTCGTGGCATTTTACTGAACACAATTCTATATCAACACTACGTACAAAGTTCTGAATTATTCTGCTAATTATACAGAATATTGTTTGTAATAAATTCAGATACTGTTAAGTAATTGGACCTAGCCATGCATGCTACCTGGTAATTTTGTTGATATTTACAACCATACTAATTGTTTAAGCAATTGAATGCTTTTATGAAATCATGCACATTTATTTTGAATGTATGTAAGTCCGTACAGTAGTCACACAGGGAACACTCTCCTCTTTATGTATATTGACAGGCTTTTATTTGAATTTTGCATAGGCACACATTATTTCACAGTTTAAACTTTAAACAAATAAAAACTAGCTAGTTAGTGAGTTGCCATTTTTTGTAACTGGTTGCCCAAGTCACCAAGTGATATAAGGTACAGTGGTGCCTGCATGGACAGTACAGTGGTGCCTGCATGGACAGTACAGGGGTGCCTGCATAGGACTTTTGTACCTATAGCTTTAGACAAAGTAGTCATCATTCACTTGCTACAATTTATCAGTATTTTGCCTGCAAAAGAGAAGCAGACTGTAAGCAGGGGCAGAGCAAGGGGTTAAAGTGGCATCATGCACAATTTGTTTGAGGGCTAATTTCCATTAATATATCAAGACAAGGACCCAAATGTAAGTCGCCCAGGGCAGGACAATAATTAATGGACAAAGTTATGAATTGCACACTGCAACTAAAGCAACTTATCTAGTCACAGGCATACGATTATACCCGCAAATGCAACAAGGTAGTAGCAACTTAAAGCTCTGTTAACATTGTGACTCAATCACTCAAACACTCAGTCCTGGACAATGTACTTGTCCGACATTGGTTATTACTTGTCCCGGACAAGCGTTAATGTCGAGCCCTGCTGTGTGTGCGGGCGTGTGTGGATGTGACAGTACACCTATCACCTTACACCCCACTGATCCTGCGAGTGTGACCGTACACCCATCACCCTTCCCTCCACTGATGCGGTGGGTGTGACCGTACACCCATCACCCTCCCCTCCACTGATGCGGTGGGTGTGACAGTACATCCATGACCCTCCCCTCACTGATGTTGTGAGTGTGACAGTACATCCATCATCCTCCCCTCCATTGATGCCGTGGGGGTGACAGTACACCCATCACCCTCCCCTCCACTGATGCGGTGGGTGTGACCGTACATCCATGACCCTCCCCTCACTGATGTTGTGAGTGTGACAGTACATCCATCATCCTCCCCTCCATTGATGCCGTGGGGGTGACAGTACACCCATCACCCTCCCCACACTGATGCTGTGGGTGTGACCGTACACCCATCATCCTCCCCTCACTGATGCTGTGGGTGTGACAGTACACCCATCACCCTCCCCTCACTGATGCTGTGGGTGTGACAGTACACCCATCACCCTCCCCTCACTGATGCTGTGTGTGTCAGGCGGACTACATGAAGCCACGTGGTATCTTCATCTGTGACGGCTCTGATGAGGAGGCTCATGTGGTCATCAACAAGCTCCTGGAGCGAGGCACGCTGCACCACCTGCCCAAATATGAGGAGAAGTATGTATGACCTGATCTATCCTCCCACCACATTTACAATTCATCGATTTAGGGAACTGGAATCTCTACCCCTCTCCTAAGGTCTACCTACTGCAAGTGGAGGGACTGAACATGCAAAACTAATTATTAATTTACTTTCTTTGGCTCTCTTAAATTAAAAAGTGCAAAAGTGATGTTTTGTAAACAGTAATTAAAAACACGAACTAATCTGTGTAATAATAGATGCTTTTCAATGTCGGGAGGCTTGGCATTTTTATGCGAAACAAAATGTCAAGTTTATCAACAGATTTGAGAATATGAACATTTCACACGGTACTGTCTGTTGCCAGTCAATAAAAGGTATAACCTTGTGAGGCTAATCAGCTCACTTTGCAGTGCACAGGATTTGGGTTTGGGTTGGATTTCAATGCATACAATTTTGCCAACAATACTTTTTATGTGTTGAACGAAGGGAGGGGTTCAGATTGCAGTGGCCATAATTACGGGGTGAGTCACATTCCAGTGTACAGGATTGTTGGGGCTTGGGCTGGATTTCAAATTTGTGCATGTCTCTTGATTACACTGGTCTGGCTGGTTGGGTTTGCTTATCCATTTCCTGATGTTGCAGCCTTGATGGATTGTCTATAGACAGCTCTTTTATTTGCCAGTCTCCCCACTCTGCCAGGCGTCTGCTCCCATCCATTCCTCTATGTCTCTCTCCCATTGTCTCCTAGGTCTTCCTCTGCTTATGCTGCCTTCAACTTTTCCTTCGATTATTAGTCTCTAGAGATTGATGCCGTTTCACATGGCTGAAATAACTCAGTTTCTGTTTCTTTACAAAGTTCAATAAAGTCCCGGATATAACACCAAGCTCATCTGCGATGGATTCGTTAGTTTTATGTTCAGTCCACGAAACTCGTAATATCTTTCTATAACACTTGTTTTCAAATGCATTTATACGTTTAGTAATGTTTTTATTAACCCATTAGATCCCAGCATTTTATTAAAACATGTTCCCCTGTTCCTAGGATTTCTGGCAAATTTTGAGCGGTTTTTGTTAAAAAACCTGTAGACAAAAACTATTAAATATTGACAATTACAAGTCGTGTTTATTTTGAAGACTAGTAATTTCTCTACCTGTCTGTACACATAGAAATAGGATTTAGTCATAAAATGTTGACACTTGATCACAATTTGCAAAAACAAAAATAGTAAATTTGTTAGTTTTAACTTTGATAGTTATTCTACATTGCGACTGACATTTGACAATGGTGCTATGCTACTACCCTATGCAACCCAATGAAGAAAATGTAGCTATGTGTGTTAGCTTTGCAACACTAACAAAATTATAAAATTCTGACGTAACACCATATTTTGTCAAGAAAAATATAGAAATAAAAATTTTCGAGATGGCCAATCATTGTTTTACAACATGTTATACAGGCATGGATTGAAGTATCTCTGTGATCAGTACATTGAATCAATAAATAACAACTGTGTTTAGTCACAATGAAAAATGATAAGAAAGTCAGAAAAGAGCTGTCGTGTCTGTTGGTGGCTCTTTGGAGCCGTTGTTCATTCTGACAACCTAGAGTAGAGACCATGGTGCTCTCGGAAACAAGGGCCAGACTTGCACAGGGATACCCTACACAGTGAGCACCCGTTTGAAGTTTCCACACAATGTTTCTTTGGAGTGCGCTTGTTAGCGGAACATACAGGACAAGGTCGTGTCCCTGAATGATGTTCCTCTCGAGGACTTCTGCGACTTCATGGACCGATCCCATGGCAGCTCCCTTGTGGGAACAGAAGTTGTCGCACATCTGGTGTATCACCGCCATCGTGAAGTTCAGCAGCGACCATTCCCGGTGGTTGCTTGGCATTGGCCTGTTTGCCACACACTTCAGAATGTACGCATTGACCATCGCGAAGTTGAAGAGGCCGAAGGAGAATGTATTTCCACCATTTCCTCCCGGCTCAGCCAACATTGTAGTAGGCCCGGGATTGATCTAGGTGGTCGACACCTCCCATGTTCTGATTGTAGGGCAAAGTGGACAAAACATGATGTCGCGATCAGTCGACAACTTGTCACTCTCCCCCTCTGCAGTGGGATGTTGGAGATCTGCTGTGGTAGGCCGCGATTGTTCTTGCTGATCGTACCACAGTAGTACCTGTCAGCAACATGCAGGTCATGGATGAGGGCGAGGGAAGAGTAGAAATTGTCGGCGTAGAGGTGGTGGTTGTGGAGGAGGTAGTTGCATGTCAGCTTCATAACAATGTTGTATGTGAGTCCCAGGCCGTCTGCCAAGTGATCATCGGGTCCAGTGTACACGTCAAGGGCCAAGCAGCAGCCCGTGCGTGCATCACCCACAACTTGACCCCCCACTTGATGGGCTTCTTCGGCATGTAGTGTTTCCATCGTAGCCAGCCGTTGTATTAGATCATGGCCTCATCAAGGGAGAGACCAACACCGGGTGCAAAGAGAAGAGGAAAGTTCTGCTGCAGCTTTTGAATAATCTATGAAACAGATTTTAAGGTTGTGGTTGAATTCTCTGCATTTTTTAATTAACACCTTCAGGTTGAAAATGTGATCTCTTGTTCCTCTTTTTTTTGTTCGGAAACCAGCTTGTGTTCTGTTGACTTCACATTCTTTTTTTGTTGAGATTCTCTTCATTATGATTTTTAGCATACTTTTGCTCGCATGGCTGATGAGGGATATAGTCCCGTGGTTTGAGCATTCTTGTATGTCACCTTTTTTAGGTATTGGTATAAGAATGGCTCGTTTCCAGTCCATGGGCCATGTTCCACTTTTCCGTATTTTCTGCATAATGTGTGATAGATATCCATGCCTGCTTCGCCACTTGCTCTTATTAGCTCTGCAGTGATGTCATCAGTGCCAGGTGATTTTCCGTCTTAGACTTTTTATTGCCACTCCACCTCTGAACGCAAAGGCTCAAGTTCATTGGTCTACCCCCCTTGTATGGGTCCTTTTGTCCAAATTGTCACACATCTGTTTTCTTGTAACCCTGTCTGTGTTACTTATTACTGAGTTAATCCTCTTCAATCTAAGAAGAGCACAGGGCCAAAATTACGCTCCCCAAATGCATTCTGTTACTTGCTGTCTTCATTATTTCAGTCCAAGTGGTTCAATAATTCTTCAGTCCCTTGGCTGGGGATCATCAGCTGTTTTTCGGTGTGAAGTCCAGTTTTTCGTTTCCCCTATGGATTCCATGCTTATGCTCGTCTTCTAACTCCTGTAGTGTCTTCGAAGTGGGTTTCCTATCCATGGCCATTTTATTATTTTGAATATTCTTTTTGATGTGTGTCAGGTTTGTCCTGTTCATGACTTCTATGTTGGTGACTTTTTCTTACATTTTATTTTTAGTTAAATGTTTCTGCGGCATTTGTTGATGAAAGTGTGTGTTTTGAATTGTAGCGTGGGTGAATGAACGCATGGCTCACCTTGCCAATTGACATCTTTAACTGTTCCTCCTGTGCGTATGTCAATCATATTTATGGTAATTGCTGACTTGACCTATCATTGCCATGTCGTTGCAGCTACATCTGCAGCACTGACCCGCAGGACGTGGCCCGAGTCGAGGGCAAGACCTTCATCTGCACCAAGAACAAACACATGAGCGTGGCCCGGTCCCGCGCTGGGGCCAAGGGCGGCCTCGGGCTCTGGCTCAGCCCTGAGGACGCGAAGAAGGAGATGGATGACCGCTGGCCTGGTTGTATGGCAGGTGTGTTGATGTTGTTTAAAAAGTAGTTATTTATTTTTGAAAGCAATTAATGCGCGAAGACTATTTGTATACAAATATCCACCGTTGTCTATAGCCAGGTACTCATTCATACAGCTGAGTGAACTGGAGCAACGTGGAGTGAATGAACTTTCCCAAGGTTCAAGACCGCAGCACAGGATTCGAACCCGTGTTCTGTCGGTCGAGATTGCGAAGATCTAGACACTGCGCTCCACACATTTGTTCATACTACAATGTTTAGTTGATACATAAAACCCGAAAGCAATAAATGCAATTTACTATATTCCTGAAACCTACTATGAGGTTCGTGTAATATGTAATGTCGACTGCTCATTATTTATTGTTTTTAATTGTGTATACTATTATATTATATTAGTTATATTAGTTAGTCTTTAATTACTATTTTACTATAAATTTCCCCAATTTGTTTTATTATTTTGCTGCAGGTCGCATGATGTATGTGCTGCCGTTCTGCATGGGTCCCCTCGGCTCACCCTTGAGCAAGTACGGCATCCAGCTGACCGACTCGAACTACGTGCTGCTGTGTATGCGCATCATGACTCGCATGTCCACGCGCGTCTTCAACCTCGTTGGTGATGGAGACTTCGTCAAGTGTGTCCACACCATGGGCTGCCCGCGACCCTGGCGCAGTAAGTGACCACTGGTCGAGTGATCAGTCATGTAGTTGCCACTCTGATGGAAGCACACAGTAATGGGATCTTCATATATGTGACCCCACCATAGAGAACTACATGTCAAGTCACAGAGGCCTGTTCTGCACACGAGCCCACAATGTCGAAGTCACAGAGGCCTGTTCTGCACACGAGCCCAAAATATTTGTCCGGGTCATGTCCAATCAGTTTTTGTGATTTCAACATAAACACATGCCTTATGACTTCATGTCCAGTTTACTTTCCTCGACAGACGATCTCAAACTCATAAAATACATGCACTTATGAACCAACCAATTAAAAAACAATAGTATAAATCAAAATGATGTAATGGTGTACCGTCTGTCAGTGCAGGCTGATCGACTCCTCACCAGCTCATTGAAACTTTCATATATTGAAAAACGGAACATTGGCCATGTGCATTGAGCGTGACCATGAGACGTGATATGAGGCCGTGTTGTCATCTTGTCCCCTGTCTGTGTGTGTAGGGAAGGTGGTCAACCACTGGCCGTGCAACCCTGAGAAGGTCCTCATCCTTCACTTCCCCGAAGAGCACAAGGTGAAGTCGTTTGGCAGTGGCTACGGAGGCAACTCTCTGCTCGGCAAGAAGTGCTTCGCCCTGCGTATTGCGTCCAACCTGGCCCGAGACGAGGGATGGATGGCCGAACACATGCTGGTAGGTGGTGGCGCCATCTGTCGGGAAGGAGAGAACAGCGATGTTGTCTAGTCCACAGGCGATGATTTGCTGTGTTTGTTAATTTTATTTCAAAGTAGTTCGAGTGGATGCAGTGGATTATATGACACAGGTTGATGATGAAGTGCTGTTGGAATGGGGGAGGCAAAACCTATGCCAACTACTTAAGTCTTGTGATTGTATTTGTTGCATGTGAGACAGCCAGAACAGTGGAGAATTGGATCAGAGCAGGTCCAGATCCAGTTACCTGATTGAATTAATTATCACACGCAAAATTATGCACCTGTAATTGATACAGGTTTTGAATTTATGTCGTAATTGTAATTGGTTTCTTTCATGTAATTGCGTAAATATTGGTCAGTTACAGTAGTTGATCATATTATCTGTTTATTGCCTATCATAAATAGTTAACAGATATTAATTTAATTAACCCATTAGACCCGGCCAGTTAAATTGGCATGTGTCCCTGTTCCCCAGGCTGGTACCACAGATCTCAGCATTTCTGGGTGCCGGCAGGTTTTAAGCTGTATCTTCAAAACTATTGATTTTCTGTATTGCACGTTGGGTTTATTTTGATGTTCATTGAATTGTCTTTAAAATGGTATGGCTGGGGTGTCGATTGGTTAAATGTATGGTGTCATATTTATAGGTGACAAACATAAAAAAATTATATTCTGGACAACTATAGAGTGGAATATCATACATTTTATTGACATCAAATGCATTCTACTGTGTATTTACACTTGTTATGCCTTGCTTAGACATGAGACAATGTAAATCAGTTAACTTTGTATACATATAGATGGCAAACACTGCTTAGTAAGACTTCAGTGTTGACATTGTGATTACTAGTATATCGACACCTGAAACAACCAAATGTCAACCATTAGAACAATTGACAGAGTGTTAGAATACCCTGGGTACTTACTAATAATTCATTATAATAAAAGACATAATTTTCATATAGCAACATTTAAACAGCAGTCTCCGTGCCAAAAACCCAACTGACTGTGACCAAAGCTGAACAACGAAACATAAACAAAGCCCAACTCATCCATGTTAACACTCATTCAGTATCGTTGTTTGTAACTTGTATATTTCCCTTTCCTCCCAGATAATGGGAGTGACCAACCCAGCAGGGAAGGAGCGCTTCATCGCCGCGGCCTTCCCGAGTGCCTGCGGGAAGACCAACCTCGCCATGTTGAACCCTTCACTGCCGGGCTGGAAAGTCCGCGTTGTCGGTCAGTCTCACCAGTTGGCAGCACTGGTTCATACTCTTAGATCTAGCTATTGTCGAGCTAGTGTGTGTGTGTGTGTGTGTGTGTGTGTGTGTGTGTGTGTGTGTGTGTGTGTGTGTGTGTGTTGAGTTAAAAGTTAGTTGAAAACATTTGTGGACCGGTGATAAACTGTTGAAAGTTGCGTAATATTTGTGAAACGTCAGCTATGAATATTTTAGGAAACCATCTTCTGCGTCTGTGTGTATCTTTTGGTGTCCTGACAATGGGCAATTCTGTGTGCTTGATTAGTGGAGTGGATGCTGTCAGTGTTGCTGACATGCTGTAACTAGTAGTGAGTTCATCAACATGAAGTTCACGCCTGTTATATCATATGTGAGACGGTATCCAAATATTATTCTTTGGTGCTACTTTGTGTTGATTTATGATGAACTTAGGCTACACTGGCCAGTGAGCATTTAACATTACAGACCTGCCTACCATTCCGGATTGTCCGGAATCATTCCGGAAAGTCACCTCAAATGACGGTATTACGGTGAGGGATGAAAATATTACGGACTGTGACCATGTTGGGTAATCACTCAAATTTAGGTTGCACTATATTCAACAGGTGGAAGCATATGTATGCAGCATGTTGTGACATGGTTTTTCATTCGCTGAGTCTGGTCGTAATGTAACCAATAGGAAACAGCGTTATGACAAATTCGCATTTCCGTGATAAAACAAAACGAAGTCATGCGGCACGAAACGATGGCTGACAGTGAAACGACGCCACGCCAACCCAAAAGAAATGTGTAATGCCAAAATGTAGTGAGTGTTGTACTTTTAGTGTTAGGCCAACTAACTGTACTAAGACTAAGTTAGTGTATTTATTGAGGAGTTGAGTGTATAATTGACAGCCTATCATACAGTTACTATGTCAATGACAGTGTAATGTAATGGTTTTGGTCCATCGCTACCCCCCCCCCCCCCCCCGTTACTAGAGTTAGGGTAGAGTGTAGAGGTGGTGTTGATGACAGTGTAACTAATGGTTTTGACCCAGTGTAATATCATGGTTTTGGTCCATCGCTCCCCCCCCCCGTGACAATATCGCGTATATTCCTGAAATCAGTGTAAATGGGAAGATGGATTACTGACAGGAAGTTTTTGGGGTAGGCAGGTCTGACATTACATTTTGCATATGACATCTCCTTAATTTTCATTGTGTAACCTTCGTTATAAAAGGTTTTCACAGTATAAAAAGCTTTCACACTGTTTGTTGATCGAGTTTCACATTTGAACCGCCACGGCTTTGTTGCTGTGTGTTGCTAGGCGACGACATTGCGTGGATGAGATTCAACGAGAAGGGCGAGCTATACGGGATCAACCCCGAGTCAGGGTTCTTCGGCGTTGCCCCGGGAACTAACTGGAATACTAATCCGAACGCCATGGCCAGCTTCCAGAAGAACACCATCTTCACGAACGTCGCACAAACCGCGGACGGTGGATACTTCTGGGAGGGCATGGAGGACGAGGTCGACAAGGTACGGGCTGTAGCAGTCTGTAATAGTGGGAGGTTCTGTAACAGTCTATAACAGAGGGAGGTTTTGTAACAGTCTATAACAGAGGGAGGCTCTGTAACATTACTAACAGAGGGAGGTTCTATAATGGTAACAGACGGACGTTCTGTAAGTCTGTAACAGTCTGTAACAGACGGAGGTTCTGTAACGGAAGTTCTGTAAAAGGCTGTAACAGAGGGACGTTCTGTAACAGGCTGCACCAGACGGAGGTTCTGTAACAGGCTGTAACAGAGGGACGTTCTGTAACAGGCTGTAACAGACGGAGGTTCTGTAACAGGCTGTAACAGACGGAGGTTCTGTAACAGGCGGTAACAGACGGAGGTTCTGTAACATACTGCAACACAGGTAGGTCTGTAACAGTATTCTCGGCATTCTTACACAGCCAAACAAGATGCATGGAAACATTTGGTAGTAGTTTCCAAAATTGTTTTCTTGATTGCCAATGCTTCCTGTTTGAAGTTGTCGAGATCTGTTATATATTGGCAGCTTTTTGCGATGGTTGTTTAAAACACTAGGCAATGGACTGTTGACAATGTCAAAGAAGAAGATTTCCAAAACATCTGTCTTGTACTAAGCCTCTCCTGTCTCACACTAAGCCTGTCGTGTTTCACTAAGCCCGTCGTGTCTCACTAAGCCTGTCGTGTCTCACCAAGCCTGTCGTGTCTCACTAAGCCTGTCCTGTCTCACTAAGCCTGTCCTGTCTCACTAAGCCTGTCCTGTCTCACCAAACCTGTCCTGTCTCACTAAGCCCGTCGTGTCTCACTAAGCCTGTCGTGTCTCACCAAGCCTGTCGTGTCTCACTAAGCCTGTCCTGTCTCACTAAGCCTGTCCTGTCTCACCAAACCTGTCCTGTCTCACTAAGCCTGTCCTGTCTCACCAAACCTGTCATGTCTCACTAAGCCTGTGTCGCTGTCCAGGACATAGATATCACCACTTGGCTGGGTCAGCCATGGAAGATTGGCATGCCGGGAAAGGCAGCTCACCCCAACTCCCGCTTCACCGCCCCCGCCAGTCAGTGCCCCATTATCCACCCCCGCTGGGAGGACCCCTTGGGCGTGCCCATCCATGCCATGCTCTTTGGGGGGCGACGACCGGAGGGTAAGTATACTCACACATTCGGTCAAATAGACTTCAGGGCCTCATTTATTATTTAATATAATGTTCTTAAGGTAGCTGCACCGGGTATCATGTCAGTTGATTTCTTTATTTTTTTTCATAGAACATGTCAGTGTGAACATGTGTACTATTAAAAAAACCAAGGCACTAGTGCCATATGTCACCAATCAGTCCTTTAAAAACTTTTAGTGTGTCTGTGGAAAGTCCCTTTTCAGATTCTTGGAAACTGATGATGTTTCCATAGCGATGATCACGTGTGCGTCAGCCCAGTTCACCATGAATGCAGATCATAATAGTCTGGTTATTCTCATGTTGCTATGTATTATAATTACCTAAATGCATCACGATGTCAAATCACCAAATACTGGCGGTAGTTTTGTTTATTCTCCGATAGTGCCCGACCTCAGCTGCCATTTGCAATGACACATGACTGACCCCAGCAGGTGTCGGTCAATCTTGTCTACCATAACAAGTTCAACACACGGCCCTTCGTAACACAATATCATGAGACAACTTGACGGGAAAACCTTAGGGGGAAATCTCAGTAATCGAAGTGTCTGTCAAATTGTGTTGAAATAAGCCACATGCCAGTAAAAAAAGTCACATTTCTAAGCAAACAACAAGCATCTGGTGACACGTGTATTATTGGTAACAACCAGGAAGTATTACTTAATGTAACTTTTTATAAACACTACAATATTTACAAAGCCATAACTTGCCATGTGAACTCTACTTGTGTTTACCCAAAATTGCAAGGGATGGTTTTATGTTTGGTGAAGGGGTCGTTTGCTGTCTTTCAACATTGTAGCAAAATGTTTATGAAGTTGTACCAAACTTAATATGCATTTGTTTACAAAAAAACTGTGAATGTCAGTAACATGTTTGTACTTACAACCATACAGATTTATCTTTTGGGGAGTTTCTCAAAATGAATGCCATTTTAAGGTGATTTTTGACATATTTTTTAATTGTCTTTAAACACATTTAAATATATCTAAACAACATAAAAAATCTATTCTTTTTGGTCTGGAGTATGGTTTAGTATCTGAGGCAAACTCTGAGAAAAAATGGTTAGCTTATCTTTCAAAACGTATATTAGAAATGATTAATTCAAAAGAAGCATGTAATAGCCGATGCAGCCACCTTAAGACTAAAATAACTGTGTTGAAGGTGTATTGCCTGCCAAATTATGTTCAGTGAGACCGTAACTGTCTGCAGTTTGGAAGGCACGACCCCAGAGATTGTGCAAATGGTAAACATAACACCTAGTTTCAAAACAAGCTTTATTGGCAATACTGGCAAAGCGGGCTGAGTTAACCGCAATACCCTTTGATGTTCAACGATTCTCAATTTTCCCACATTCTACACAGCAGACTTCCTGTTAGAAATTACGACACTGACTAATTCCGGGTAGATGAACAGACTGGCTCCCTTTAATACATGGAAGTACAATTTGGATGTCTGTGGATAATGTTATTTTGTATGAAAAGAAAGAAGACAGTTTTAAGTGATATCCATGTTGCATTTGACATGATATGTGATTCATTAACCAGGTAATCTGTAATGTGTGTTTTATTCACCAGGTGCACTGTAATCATGTTATACTCACCAGGTGTGCCGCTGGTGATCGAGTCTCTCAGCTGGGAACATGGTGTGATGCTGGGAGCATCACTCAAGTCAGAGACGACTGCCGCAGCAGAGTTCAAGGGTATGTGAAAGGGTGCGGTTTAGTATGGTGTTGGGTGAAAGAGACTGTATTCCTGACAGTTCCTGCCACTGGAGCAGTACAGGGCCCCCCTTCATGAAACATTCATAAGTTATGTTTTGAAGGGTAGAAGGTACGAAAATTATTCTATGAGTAAATCGAATTCCATAACGTAGGTGGGTCTTGATACCTTTTTGTCAAAAACAATACTGTAATCTTAATGCTTTAGTGTAACACCCGCCTTAGTCATTATATTAATTGCTGTTGTTGTGTTCGCCTAGGCAAATCGATCATGCATGACCCAATGGCAATGCGTCCATTCATGGGCTACAACTTCGGCCATTACCTGCAGCATTGGCTCGACTTCAACAAGCCCCCCAACAAGGTAGGCTTGCTAAATGATGTAGTTTTAGCCGCAGTCACTGTGTCCTAGGAAGGCTTTGAGTCTGCGACAGGTGGTTTGATTTCAGTCAGTTTTCTTGGGTGTAGTAGTATAGTGGTATTGTCTTCCCAAGTAGTCAGAATTTACTTTAGTTGTCAAGTTAGAAAGAACAAAAATTCTCCAAGAAACGTGTCTGATTTGAACATTTCAGGGTGAGTAGCATGTTTACGTTGCATTCTTAGGGAATGTAATTTTACACGTGTAAATGATATGTACATCACGTGATCATGTGAAAGTCTAACCTCGATAGACTCTGTCCACGGGTATTAAATATTTTCAGCAGCACAGAATGCCAATGTTGACATTTTTAAACACATTATGTTTAAAGTATACAATATAGAATAAATACAGTTTTTACTGTATATTGTATTGTTTGCGTTAGATGCACAATATATAGGCTTTGGAGCGCATCAGATATTTTCTCATAAGACATAAGTAGCACAGGTTGTCTGGGGTTAGTGAACTCACATATTGCATGCACTTGACGCATGTGTGACGCTATGCCCGAAAACACTTGACGCATGTGTGACGCTATGCCCGAAAACACTTGACGCATGTGTGACGCTATGCCCGAAAACACTTGACGCATGTGTGACGCTCTGCCCGAAAACACTTGACGCATGTGTGACGCTATGCCCGAAAACACTTGACGCATGTGTGACGCTGTGCCCGAAAACACTTGACGCATGTGTGACGCTCTGCCCGAAAACACTTGACGCATGTGTGACGCTATGCCCGAAAACACTTGACGCATGTGTGACGCTCTGCCCGAAAACACTTGATGCATGTGTGACGCTCTGCCCGAAAACACTTGACGCATGTGTGACGCTATGCCCGAAAACACTTGACGCATGTGTGACGCTATGCCCGAAAACACTTGACGCATGTGTGACGCTATGCCCGAAAACACTTGACGCATGTGTGACGCTATGCCCGAAAACACTTGGCAGAGACAGATTCTACCCAGATGCTGAACCAACAAGAGACCCGACAAGAATGCACGATTCAAGGCAGGCAACATCATATCTTGAAATGATTCGCACGGTGATGTCACCAGCAGTATTACCGTCCTTTGCATTTTAAAGCATGCATTGTTCACTCTTGAAAATCAGTTAGTGCATGGTTTCATTTATGTAAAGCAAGGATGTGTGTTTGCTAGACAGTGTGCCAGTATTGGGAATTTTACAGTAACATGATTTTGCTATAAAATGATGAGATTTAGAACGATTACGAACTAGAAAGATGCCTGTGTGTTGTCAGATGCCCAAGATCTATCATGTGAACTGGTTCCGAGTTGGCAAGGACGGTCGCTTCCTGTGGCCAGGCTTCGGCGAGAACATCCGCGTCATTGACTGGATCTGTCGCCGCCTTGACGGAGAAGACATCGCAGAGCTGAGTCCCATCGGAATGCTGCCCAAGAAAGGTGGGTTCTTTAAAAGGTTTCCATCCAGAGAATTAACTCTAGATGGCAGGTGGAAAAGGAAGCCTTTTGGCTTATCAAGAATCCAACCCATTTCATCTACATCAGTGTCAATTTTATTTTTAAACATATTCATGCTACTAGCACCCACACAATCAGCAGATAATCAGTTCCAATCATTTACAGTCCTTTGTGAAAATTAGAACTTTCTTATATCTAATCTACACTGCTCCTTTACTAATGTAACATCATGTCCTCTGGTCCTTCTATCTTTCTTAACTAAGAAAAACATATATTTATCAATATTTTCATAACCATTCACTATTTTAAACACTTCTATTTGATCTCCTCTCAGTCTCTTGGTCTCTAGTGTTGTCAAACCACATTCTTTTAGGCATATTTCATAACTAAAATCTCAGTTTTTGTATAATTTTAGTCACTCCTCTGTACTCTTTCTAGCATATCTATGTCCTTCCTGCGATATGACCTCCACGCTTGTGTACAATATTCTAAATGAGGCCTAACTATAATTTTTTACAGCGGTATTATTAGTTCTTTTTCCTTATACACTATATTTCACCTAATTAGTCCAAGGATTTAATTTCCCTTTGAAGCTGCAACTCTGCACTGCTCTGAAACCTTCATATCAGCAATTGTTAACCCTAAGTCCATTTATTTTACAGTAGTACTTTGTACAGTACCCCTCATCTGCAATTTTTCAGACCATTTGATCAACCTTTCAAGATCATCTTGTAAATGTTGTCTATCTCCATCACGTTTAATCCTTCTAAACATTTTTGTATCATCCTCAAATTTCAACACATTAATTGTTATATCATCGTCCAAATCGCTGATATACATTAAGAATAATATAGGTCCCAGTACTGATTCCTGTGATACCCCACTCAAAACCGATTTCCAATTTGAAGCCTCCCCATCAACAACAACCCGTTGTCTTTGTCAATCACCCATTTTTCTAGCCAGTTAATTATACCATCCCCTATGCCATGTGCCTTTAGTTTAAGCAGTAATCTTTGATGTGGCACTTTGTTGAAAGCTTTCTGAAAATCTAAGTAGATAATATCTACAGGTGATCCCTCGTCTACCCACTTAGTGATGTCTTCAAAAAAAACATTTGTTAAGGATGGTCTCGCTTTTAGAAACCCATATTGAGATGGGTTTATGAAGTTATGTTTAACAAGAAACTTTAAAAAAGCAATATACATAATTATCAATGCAATATAAAGATATGATCTAGGATTAAAATAAAATAACTGGTATAAAATAATATATAAAATAACTTAGGTATACTTGAAAATTATAAGGAATATTAAGATGTTTTACTGTCTATGTTACAGCTATTACTTCACTCCAATTAAATCAGCATTATGTCATTAATTGCTACTGTTTTAAAGTCAAAATGCATGGTATGTATATGTACCTTGTAAACAAATAGTTTTATCATAGTTCAGCTCTTTCTTCTTTCCATTCTGGGGTAGGGTAGTAGGGGCAAAATGAGAACAGAAAATGTGTGCACATTTTCTTAAACAACCTTTAACTGTGCTACATGCGAGATTGCAGCTCACCAACTCTCCTGCAAGGTTTCTATTACCACTGGAAATCGGCCTAAATAGCAGTTTCAGGCTTCTCTGTGAATCCCCCCAGTGCATCTAGTTTAAATAAATGGCTGTATGTCATTTTATAGTTTATTCCTTTTGTTGTACACAAGTGGTATTTGTCATATATATGGAGCCATCTACTGTGTGAATGCAAGGTGTATGTAATTTTATAGTTTATTCCTTTTGCTGTACACAAGTCGTATTTCTTGTATTGTTTTATATCAAACTTTTTGACTTGGCGGCATTTGAAAACATCTCCTGTTACATGTTGTTCGTTCTGTGGAATTGGGGTACAATTCACTAAAACGTCTCCAGTTCTAAATTGTTAATCATTGGGCCCTTAGCCAGAAATAATTTGTTGCCAGTCTTGAATTAATAAAAAGTGTGCCTCTTAGCACGCGAACAGCTTGCATGGAGGCTATTCACATCAGTCGCAGCCATTAGTGGCCAGTTTAGTTTTTTCAGTGACAAACCAGTGTCATTTGAGCCATTTATTTAATTAATACTATTCCATTGAACAGGGTCGATCGACCTGACCGGAATCGAGAACAAGGTGAGCTGGGATGAGATGTTTACCCTGCCAAAGGAATACTGGCAGAACGACATCCGCGAGACGATCGAGTTCCTAGACACGGAGGTGGGCGATGACCTGCCGCCCCGCCTCCGCCAGGAGCTCAATGAGCAACAGGAACGCATCAACAAGATGTAGGGGGCACCACTGGCCGACGTCGCCGCCTGGTGGTGGACGCGATGGCGACACGGTGGATAGCGTTGTTTGTTGAGATTAGTCTGTTGAAACGTTAGGAATCATACGGGGGAAACAAACAAACGTTACATCCGGTCCTCGCAGTGTGTCCACACTGCTGTCGTTAATTGTGTTGTGGTTACCGGTGGGCGTGTGACTGTGTGCATAAGAGACTGCATTGTTATTCATCTATGGTGGGGTAGTGCTAGATACAGTGATGTAGCGTAGAATGTTGGCGCGTCCTGTCTGTCTGTCTGAATTTATGATTAGACAAAGTTTTCTGAGGAAATGACATCGCATGTTAACTGATGCCGCCACTTCTGTAAGAAATAAATAGTTTTTTTTTTTATGTTTGATGAATTAACTCGCTGGTAGAGAATTTAGCCCGTGCTAACCACAAAATGAAGTGTTGTGTAGGAGGTGGAAACCATCATTACCGAGGTAATTTTTTTCCAGTATTTCTTGGTCATTTGCCAACAGTCAGATTACTACACTATGTACATTTTGGTGATGCAATATTTCTTTCTGTACCCGTGATAATGAGTTACGTCAATATGCTGCTTTGTTAAGGTTCTGAAATCCACACATTTGTAGGATTGTGACAGGCTTATATCTTGCTCTTTCACGTGTGGTATTGAGACAGACAAATAAACTATGCAAGATCAGTTATTACTAACTAAATGTATGCAGTTAGCAGTGTGGCTTTGTTTATGAATTATTACTGCCTTTAAACTGTTAAAAGCATTTATACAACTGCTGGGGTTATTGGTGTTACAAAACTGCTATGTTAAAACACTCAACTTAGTATTCTTTATTTGGTGCTTCCAACTGTTTTGTTCCAGTTGTAACTGCTTTATGGTAATAGCCTAGTGGTCTGAGAGCCGTACTCTTGCTTGTTGCATTAGATACGAGCAGGCTGTGAAAACATCTCATCTGCAATTCGTTCAAATGTTGTTTGCATTTTCTAACCATGAGTGGCACCGTTTAAAAATAGAAAGGCTGTAAGTTGATTACTCCTAGTCCAAATTGTCACTTGACTGACGTATCATGTGACCAAGTGTACGGAACTGGTTATGTAGCCAGCCTTCTGTCGAATAAATGTTAGAGGAGTGAAAAAATGTGTTTATAATTTTTGGGGGCTTGAGTGACCAGCTCATCATTTTCACCATCGCCATCTCTATTTATAAATTACACAGGCTTCCGATTACCCATTGAATCAGATAGAAAATATCATGCATTGTGCTCTTTTTTACTTGGCTAGTCATCTGAATTTTTAAAATATCCTAAGGATCAAACTTTTTTGTGTCTAGCTTAAGGGTAGCCACTACTCGAAAATGGCCATAAGTCATATCTCTGTTATTACTGAACATATCTTATCCGACCAAATTTGGAGTACTCATTAATTAAATGAAAAGTATATGATATGTGGAGTATGGGCTCATTTGGTTGTGTGTGGCAATGAACATTTCTAGTGTGACAGAGGGGCTTGCATCCTTGACAATTATTCTGAGCTAACAACTGTATGTTTAATCATGCAGCTGTCAAGAATCGTTAATAGAAAGCCCCTCTGTCAAATAAGGTGGTTTTGGGAAAGGAAATCTGACAGCAGTGACTTGTGAGATGGGACGTTAGGTTTGAGTGAAACCAGATATCCTTGCACAAAACCACCTGTCTGGCAGAGGTGCATTCTAGCTAATGATTCTTGACAATTGCATGATCTCGCATACAGTTGTTAGCTCAGAATAATTTTCAAAGATGTGAAAATCCATCTCACTAGAAACGTTCATTGCCATGCTAATACATATTTCACATATCATATACCACTCATTTATCTGATTAGTACTCCAAATCTGGGTAAGGTAATATGTTCAATATTAACAGTGATATAGCATATGTTATATGGCCGTATTCGGGTAGTGGCTACCCTTAATTTTGGCAAGTACCTTTTCTCCGATACTGCACAAAAATGGAATGAAATCTGTTAATCATCTGAAATCAAATCTATGTTCTGTGAAACTCGAGACATTTTTTTGTTCGTAAATTGTAATGACTTGCACGTCCCTGTTTATGATATATTTGCAAAGAGTCCTTGTTTGTCACGTGTCTGGGTTAAATTCTTGATGAAATAGTAGCAATAGAAGTTTATTAGAATTAGATCCAATCATAGATGAAATCAGCACAGACTCTATAACAAAAACAGAGATTAGATCAGCACTGAGGAAGCTAAAGAATGGGAAAGCTGCAGGTAAAGATGACATTACAGCAGAATTGTTGAAAGCAGACATGGCGACAACAGAGAATTGGCTTCTAAGCTTATTCAAAACAATTTGGGAACAAGAAAAAGTACCAAAGACGTGGAAACAGGGACTGATTGTTAAAATACCAAAGAAAGTAGTGCGGAAACTGGAGAGGTATTACTCTAACATCTGTCCCCAGTAAAGTGTTTGGAAGAGTGATAATAGACAGAATAAGAGATGGAGTTGACAACAAGTTGAGAGATGAACAAGCAGGTTTCAGAAGAGGACGAAGCACAGTTGAGCAGATATTCATCCTTCGAAACATAATAGAACAGGTAGTGGAATGGCAAGCAACGCTATATGTAACTTTTGTAGACTTCGAAAAGGCATTTGACTCTGTACACCAAGAGAGCCTTTGGGAAATCATGGCGAGCTATGGAATCCCATACAAGATAATCAGAATGGTCCAGATTTTGTACGAGGACAGTGAATGTGCAGTGTTAGATGAAGGTGAACAATCTGAGTGGTTCAAGGTAAAAACTGGAGTTAAGCAAGGAGACGTAATGTCCGGATTTCTTTTCTTGATGGTAATTGACTGGATAATGAGGAAAACAACTGAAGAAAACAACAGGGATAAGATGACATTGCGCTTATGTCATCAAGTTATAGACACATGCAAGCAAAGGCAACAAAAATGAATGCATTCGCATAAAAAACTGGCCTAAAAATCAATAAAATGAAAACTGAAGTACTGAGGATCAACAGCAAATGCAACAACAGAATAGAGATTGATGATCAACAACTGAATGAAGTAGAGAAATATACATACCTGGGCGCAAACGTCAGCAAGCAAGGAGGAGGGGATGACGATATTAACAACAGAATACGAAAAGCAAGGACATCATTCATGAAACTCAAGCAGATATGGAACTCAAATGTGTACACATTAAAAACTAAACTCAGATTATACAATACTCTGGTCAAATCAGTGTTACTGTATGGATGTGAAACATGGAAAGTAAACAAATGCGACAACAAAAAACTTGACATTTTCCATTTCAACTGTCTCAGAAGAATTTTAAAAATTAGATGGCCAGTAATAATTTCGAACAAAGACATTGAGAACATAACAGCAGAAGAGAAGATCAGCACAGAAGTACAGAGAAGAAGGTGGAATTGGATCGGGCATGTGCTGAGAAAGAAGGCCCAAAACCACTGCCTGACAGCACTGACATGGACGCCGGAAGGAACAAGAAAAGTTGGTCGACCAAAAACAACGTGGAGAACCACAGTGGAAAAAGAACGGAAGCAACTGGGCTGGGCAACATGGAGCAAAGCCAGACACATAGCTGTTGACAGGGCGAGGTGGCGGAGTCGCACAGCAGCCTTATGGGCCACAAGGCCCGAAGAGGATAGGTAAGAAGGTAAGAAGTTTATTATCAACTAGACAAACAGTATGACTGACGTAGTCCAAACACAGTGGTAGAACAACACAATATTGAGCAATCAGATCACAAATGTAAACAAATCTATTTTGCATCCTTGTTAACCAGTGGCGATGACATGTTGCTGTCACTTGTGGAGAATGCACACCACAATCATGGGTTGTGCCATTTGTAGCAACCAATCGGGGGTACCTACAGAATCACAATACTTTGAAATTATAGAACAACTGCTTTGGTTAGATTACAACTGTATCAGTCTATGTATAACTGCATCAGTTAAACTACAATTGCTTCAGGCAGATAACAACACTATCAATCTGGTTACAACTGCATTGGTCAGATTACATCTGGTTCTGTCAGATTACAACTGCTTCGGTCATATTACAACTGCTTTAGACAAATTACAGTTGTGTCGGTCAAATTACAACATCATTGGTCGCTCCAATTACAACTGCTTCAGCCAGAGTACCACTGCACTAGTCAGATTACAACTGCATCAGTCAGATAATGAGATTACAACTGCATTAGTCAGATAATGAGATTACAACTGCATTAGTCAGATAATGAGATTACAACTGCATTAGTCAGATAATGAGATTACAACTGCATTAGTCAGATTACAATACCATCAGTCAGATTACAATTGCATTGGTCAAATACAATTGATGTTTGGTGGGGTGAGTATGCATGCACTGCCTACAGACAAGCAAATGTAGACAAATACTTCTGATATGATCATTTATTTCCTGCATTACTTTGTAATTGCAGGCAAAATCCAAGGCATTTTAAACAGTTAACAGTACCTTTTAACATAACAGATTAACACCCTCTTATGTTCTACTGAACTTGTAAAATATCAACAATATCACAGACATGGAATCAGTTAAAGGCAGTAACACAAGCAGCTAACTAATATTAATGAGTTGTTTTATTTCATTCGGCCATCAAAAACTGGTTCTCTTGGCAGTAAAGTAGTTACACAATTTTCAGCATGTAATGTTAGTGCAAAAAGATAGCTAATTATAAAGTCTTTGTTAAGTGCATAACTAAACTTTGAATCCATATTTTTTTACAAATTAAAATATTCATATATAACAACTTATCTAGCTGGTACTACTGATCATGTTGTACACTATGAATGCAAATTAAAAAAGTATCTTACATCATAACTTGTAAAAATAGTCAACAATGACAGGTTAGAAGCAGGTGGCATAAACCTGCAGACTACTGCCTTTCAATGAATATTCTCACACAGGTCTGCCAAATGATAATGATAACTACAAGATAACTGGACAAATATGAAACAAATCAACATATGGCCAGTTAAGCCTTAATTAATCTTAAACAAAAATAGAATCTCAATAGAACTAAAAAGATAAACTAACAGTAACAATATATTTTAAAATCGTCTTATAACAAAACAATCATAAAAGTGTGAAGAGATTCTTCAGGTTGGATGGTTCAAATGGGTAATATTTTTACTTATTGTGCAGTCAAATTACCATTGTTCCTGTGACTTTGTTAACAATTGTCATGAGCACAGGTACAACATCGTGCGCACAGTCTCTAAGAAGCCATGTCGGAATGGGGTCAAGTTCACAAAATTTCACTGGCGATGACTTCAACAACATTCCAATTTCAGCCTCAGTGGCTGGCTCAAGTGCAGTCAGCAGACATGTCTGCGGTGCATCCTCAGCAGAGGCATTTACAATGATGACATTCTGATTCAGTTCAGACCGAATTTTCGAGATCTTTTCTGAGAAGAAATCCGAGAACCACATTGCCAGTGTGTCAGACGAGTCACATGGCGGTAGTGGTGCGTCATTATCAGTGTGTAGGAGCTTGGCAACAATCTTGAACAGCTGCTTCTGGTCACCAGATGCATCAGCAATTTGATTCGTGTGGTATTCAAGTTTTGCACGGTGCACAGACAAAGAGACGAGCTGGCGCTGGAGGCAGTAGGCAAGCCTGTCAGACTCCAGTCCAGATTTTCTCCATGTTCTTTCCAGTTGTCGTCTAACACATTTTTGCAATCGTATGCCATCGTTATACCACGGCGTGTGCGGTCGTACAATCACTGTGCGGTTCTTTAACGGCGCTTGCTTGTCAATGATAGCCGCAATGGTTTCATTGTACATATCAACAGCATGGTTCATGTCACCAGACAGATGATTTGACAGTAGCAACGAACGGATTTCATCACATATCGCAGTGGTATTGATCTGTCGATAATTTTGACTCATCGTCGTTACCTGGACGTTTGGTGGTTTCACGAGTTGTAGTGTGCAATGAATTGCCGAGTGGTCTGACATGTGTGGGATGTCTGTTCGTATATTGTTCAGAAACGTATCAGATGAGCGCGTTATAAGCAGGTCGATGGTATGTCCGGCAACATGCGTCGGGACTTCCACGTGCTGAGTAAGATCTGCTGCATTTAGAATGTTTTGAAAGCGCTTGGTGTCATTGTCTGATGTATTGTCCATGTGGAAGTTAAAATCACCTGCGATCAGCATATTTGACGTATACATCGACATGGCGTCCAACAAATCACCAAATTCTAGAAGAAATTCCGCAGTTGTAAAGCCATTCTTGGAGTTTGGCGGGGGGCGATAGACGACAAGAAGACGAACAGATTGAGTGTCATTGCTGAGTTGTAGACACATCGATTCAAATGTATTTGATGTCGCGTTGTGAAGCCAGACTTGTAGACGACTGCAACACCACCACCAGTGCCGTACGTTCTCGGGACATGTCGTAGTTGGTAACCAGCAGGTGTGATGCAACCAGTAGAGACGGAGTCATCAACACTCAACCACGTCTCTGTGATGGTGAGTATGTCTAGATCATTGCCTCAATGAGGTCACATATCACGGTCGCTTTCCCCGCTTGCTTCGTGTCACACACCGATCTGGCATTCAACAAGCAGAAACACGCTTGGCGCACAGATGGTATGTCACATACACTGTCGAGTCGAATCAAATTCGATGTGTAGGTTTCACATCTCACGATGACCGATGATAGGAAGCGAGGAGTAACCAGTACAGGAATGGGTCTTTGCTTTGACCTCCCTGCCCTACACCCCCTGCTAGTCAGCTGATTGTTCACGCGTTCTAGTTGTCTTAGTGGTGCCACACAAGCATCTATTGAAAGGTAGCATCCAGTAACAATAGTAGGTCCAATTCGCAGTAGATCCAGTCTATTGTATGTGATCATGCTGTGGCAGTGCATTGTTCTTGTTGTTGTCATGTCTGGTCAATTGGCTACAATGTTGTGACACAGGTGCAGTTCACTATACTGGTTGGCATTGCATATACATTACAAAAATGCTAAAATGTCATTAAGTACTTGTTAAAATGGCGCAGTCCACCTTCGACCTGAGACATTCATAAAAACAACTCTAAAATTGCACTGCTGTTCCACGGTTAAAAACAGGTAAAAATTAAAAATATCCACGAGCTTGTTTTGGTGCAGCCACATAGAGGCGCGACACTACGAACTTCAATACAGACATATGGAATAACAAAGATTAATCTAACAGAATCAGTAAAATTCAAATGAAATGATAGTAATATTTATAATTTCCATTTACTGGCTTTGATTACATATGTTGGCTTGTCGTGCTTAAAAAACAAGTCTGGCTAATTCCAAAATAGGAGAGTCTTATAGACATTTGAGGTATACTTCAGTTGTTTTGCACTGGATAACGACCCTGTCCCTAAGGGTTATAGGGTTAGGGTCTCCCACTATCACAATTTAAGGAACATTTTAATAATTTCAGTACTAAACCCCTGACCAGCAGTGACCACTAGACACTGCATTCTCAGTGTATATGCAAGACAATGGACTACCTCACTTCAAGTCAAGATTTGAGCAACAAAAATGCATTTATGAATAGGAATGTAATATATTTTCGGAAAGTATAATACATCAGCAGAGTGGCATGAAAATAACCAGAATATAATTATGATCTGCGTTCTCAGTGAACGAATTTATCTTTGCATAATGTTTCAACTGGCATGACGCACACGTGGTCGTCACTATGGAAACATTGTCAGTTTCCAAGAATCTGAAAAGGGACTTTCCACAGACACGCTAAAAATACTACTATTTAAAGGACGGATTGGTGACATATGGTGCTAGTGCCATGTTTTTTTTATAGTACACATACTGACACCTACTAATGATCTACGAAGATCAAAGTAAAGAAATCAACTGACATGATACCAAGCCCTGCTACCTTTGAACTATGTATTGTAATTTAACTGACAACTTGTTACCAGTTACGAATAAGATTTAACAAGACATAAGACATATTATTATCATCAAACATCAAAATCCAAATGTGCACGTAAACAATTCTTGGACGTCACTATTAAAAACACCCATTTTTCATGGTCAGTGTTCTTGGTACAGAAATGGCATCGCCACGACTAGTTTGACACTTGGTGCAGTTGCTGCGCCACCAAACGAATTGACAATGAGCTTAGCGTGTTTGATCAGATCAGGAAAGTGGTCAGACGCATGTAGTAACTCTCTACAAAGGTCAACTCTGTGGCAATAGCTCAGAGTGCGCATCGTCAAGTTCCACATGGAATGGGTTGAAAAATAAGGCAACTCCTCACTGCAAGTCCTAAGATCGGAACGACACTCAGCTTTGTGCTTTGGAGTTATATTTCCCACAGTGGTGACATGATCTCGGAAGCGGAGATGAACTGGAAAGTCTAACTGATGATATGTTCTCACAAATCCATTTGGGGTCTGCAAATTCTGATACTTCTGTACCCTTCTGGTTTCTGCTCCATGAAAACTCTGTAATCCAATATCTCAGCACTCTAGGGCTTATGTGTGGCGCATGGCATAGCACATAAGCCCGAAATAGAGGTGGTTTTGATACTGTGCAGTCATCTTAGCCAGAAGGTATTGGACCTGCCGAACGTAGTTCACGGTCTTAACGATTACACTCATTGTGTTCTGCATTTTCATTTACTTTGCATTCAGACTTTCTTGAGAAATGATGCAGCAGTTCTTCCTACCATAGAAGGTGCATCTACTGTTGTCCCCCCATGGGCTGCATTGTGGACAATCTCATTTTTAGTCTGCGGGCCGCATGGAATAGCTCCGCGTGCCGAATTTGGCCCGCGGGCTGCATGTTGCTGACCCCTACTCTAGTCACGACACCACTGCTGTCCATTCCAATTTTAAATTGGTCTTATGAGCTCATAGGAATGTTATTGAAACGGTCCCCTGTTGGCCACTTACCCGCTCCTGGTAACGTCTCTCGTAGAAGTCCATCTCTGACTCGTTGGGTTTCCGCAGTGAAGACATTCGCTCTGCCATGTCTTCATCCAGACGACCATAATCTGTGGGGGTCACAAGGTCAAAGGTTTGGAGGTCACACAAACTGGTCTCACACAGCTCAATGAATTGGTCATTGCCTGAAATGTGTCATTGGAATGGAAAGTCACAAATCTATCAAAATCTCAAATGCCTCACACACAAAAAGTCTGGTTTAATGGTGTATGCTGTTATAGACGTGTTGTTTGGCAGTGTGGAACACATCTGATTCACAGTACTGTTTAATATTTAGTATACATCACATGTGCTTACTGCTTAGTAAATAATAAGTAATCAGTCTGGACTGATTAAACAATAAGCCTTATAAAACTACACCGAAATGTTAATCTTAATTTCTACTGCCATATTAAAACTTGTCAACCGTTGCGTTGCATCGTCTTATAATTAACTAGTGTTCCTCTCATTTAACCACTGCGACACACGCAAACTGTTGGAGTATGTGTGACAGTTTCAATGCGTTGTTTCATTCATTATTACAGCTGCAAGTAGATGTAGCTAGTGTCATCATATGAACAATGCCAACTGTCTCATGCAACCATTCATAAAGTTTACCCTGTGACAATGTGATGGTGTAGGCTTCATTAGCATAAACGGGCAGGCCGACAGAGATGTGGATATGGTGTCCCTGCATGCACCAAGCCTACAATGAACAGATATCGTATTCGTTCTATTAAGCATACAGTATACTTAACAAAATATTTGAGATATGGAAATATGTCAAATTCTCAATTCCAAAAGCATACAGGTGTGTACACCCATTTTCTGGGGTTCCTGTATACAGCCATATCAGCAGACGTAACTGGCAAGTGATTTATGCATCTCACATATGAGCAACAGAATACCACAAGAGTGTAGTCTGATAACTTAGGTGGACCTTTCGATATTCTTTCATCACTGAGCTTTAAATAGAGTATGACATTGGTAGAATTGGAGATTGTTGTCACGTTGTCAGATGCTGCTAAGAAATGGGTCTATGCTAATTAGGGCATGTACGTTTAATAGAACGAATACGGTATATCATCATTCTGACCAGTGTAAGACTAGCCTGACTGGACACGAACCTTTGATGGCACGGCGGTGAGCCTGGATGGATGGCACAGAGGCCCGCAAGAACGCGTGGTCACTCGAGGTTATCTCCTGGCTCAGAAACTCTTCAGCCGGTGCTCCTGCGTCATGCAAAGTAATCACCCATTCAAATACCGCTCTCGAGTAACGAGTAATTAGCCAATATGAAGCAGAAACGTTGTAAGTTACAATGAGTTTTTTCAAATGATAATTAATCCCTATGTTATAATGATCTACAGGATTCTATAAGCAAACATCAAGGTTTTTTTAAGGTATATATATATATATACTGTATATATATATATATATATTATATATATAATTAAATATTACTTGTGTGACAAATGTTGTTTATAAGCATACTGAAACCAAGTCATCATGCAACTAGGGAAACTATCTTCAGATGATAATAGATCTGTGTATCGATGCCATTTGAATATGCATGCATGCACACACGTCTGCACACACACACACAGATTGAGGCCATTGATGACAGTCATGTGTCTCTTAATGTATGACACCCAAGGACAATCCCGTATTTTACCTTTAAGTTATCTGTCCATCTGCAAATGTTTTCCTCATCCCTTGTAGGGCTATTGATAGTTCTCTCAAAATTGTAAATCATGACAGCTCATCAAAAATAATAACAAGGACCAGTTAGCTTTAAAAAATAATAAAAAATAGCCACTTATCCCAGCCCATCAACTACCCGACAGCCATCCTTGCTGACACTTACCCCTGCCACTGGGGTCAAGACGCATGTAGCCCTCTGCGAGGGAGCTGAACCCCGTGAGTCCCCCCATGGCCTGGTAGGGCGTGGTCATCCCCACGGGGTGTCCACGAGCCTCCCTCTCTTCCTGTGTCTCTACGATCATCTCGTGGTCATTGTACGGTGAACCACACCCACACGTGTAGCTGCTGCGGAACCCTGCACAGTTCTGGCAGATCGCTGTCCAAAAACAAGGTCAACATTTAAAGGTGACTCCTAAATGTTATTGTCTCATTTCAAATTAATTTTGCAATAAAGCAAATCTGCCTGGTGTCCACTACAATATGCTAGCTTGTTTGTGCTACCTTTCTATGTAGTTTTGTTGAAATCACCAGACAGACTTTTAACTTATTTAATATTGGATAATATTTTCAAAATTGGAATCTTCACATGAATGCACGATACAACGTAGGCATAATGAAGAAGGCACAACACTAGGTTTTGCACGGTTTCAGAACAATCGCGTATCCAATTCAATGGCTGCCCGGTCATAGTATGGATATGATATATTATAATGAAGACACCATTGTGTCAACATATGATCCACAGTAACAGCAAGACAATCGACTCTCTAGTGAGATATTAATCGGGGCGTACGCGACTGAGACCACAAGCACTCACACTTCTTGCAGCGATAAGGGGCCTTCTCAGAGTGTTCCTCAGCAGGGTGTTTACACTTGCACCTGATGCCTGTGCCCCCCATCAGGGGGATGTAGTGGTAGGAGGAGCAGTGACACCCCTTCACCTGACAGGGCAGGGTGATGGGTCTCTCCTCAGGGACTGTCTCAAAGTCAGTCTTGTGCTGTTTGTAGCTGCAAGGGATCAGCTACAAATTACACATCCATAGAATCTCGGAAATATGACCCGACCCTTGTGGACACCATGATTCCCATCAAGTCAACCCATCCTCCACCCACACCCCTTGTATGAAATATGTGGCTACATTGTGTATACATTACACAATGTATGCACAATGTAGACATTGTTAACCCCTCCCTACATCTTGTGAATGTCATTTGCCCTAAGGCAGCACTCCCCCCAACCCTCTCTCCCTCCCCCCTCTCTCTCTGTGTCACTCTCTCCATCCCTCCATTCCTCCCTCCCTCACCCCTCCATCCCCTTTACTCCCGTCCTTCCCTCCATCCCAGGCACCGCGTGATAGTACATGTAGGTACATAACTACCCTACATGGTACCATACAATACCTATTCATTTTTGTTAAGCTAAGTTATACACAATATTTGTATATAATACCTATCTCACATAAGATATAAAGCTTATCCTTATACGCCAAACATACTTATGGAATACAAGTATATCAGTTACTGCATAGTGATACCTATTAAATGTCCTCTGTGTTTGACCCAGTATGTGCATTAACTATGCTAACAAAGGGACATCAACTTATCATAATGTGGCATCAAGGATTTTTATATTTTGTTGTGCACATTTGTTAAGTATAAAACCATATCACACAAGTGCTGAAAGGTAAGTTGGTGACTGTATTTATAACTGAGTAGACGCCACCTAGCAGCAGACATAACAGTCACTAATTTGTAGCAACGGCAAACACTGTCAATAGAGCCAACTCCCACGCAACCTACCCACGAACAATGCAGCCCCTGCCTTAGTCAGGTATATTACAAGACACTAATCTATATATGTGTCATGAACGCCACAAATACTAGATATATATGACCCACCATTCCAAAACGAGACACTTCTCGCTGATACTCTTTATGACCTACGAGGCAAGACACTACTGGATCAACATTTTGTAAAATGAGTTTCCACAATAAAATTATATGGAATAGGACTAGAATAGTTTTATTTATTTTTATTGGATCAAATGTGATGCACGTAAACCATTGGTAATTCAGAATAGATTCAATGAATGTAATGTAATTCAAAATATTATGATGTAATTCAGAATAGATTGTTCTTCACCATATATCACGCATTGATGGACTGACAAACTAATAGACCAACTGGACAGACAGACAGACAGACAATATTTAACAATGTGAAAGTGCTCACCGGTGCTGACAGAAACAGGGTGTTTCTGGGCCTATCTGCTTACAGTCCATACCCGAAGAGTTTGTCCAGCTGGTAAACAGGCGATTCTTCAGTCTCTACAACCAACGACATGTGAAAGATAGAGACTGTATGGAATATAGAGTACAAAAGATTTCACAACTGATAAGTTATATCAACAAAACAGAAACGTTGAAAGTTAGTGTCTACCGGCACATACAGATGTAAGAACACTCTTGAGTATCGTGCTTTCATAGTTATCCTCATGGTCAAACCTTCAAATTCAACATGAGCATGCATCATTTTGTATAGTGACTCTTACATGTATTCACTGCTGACAATATGCCGAGTATCTGCCACAGTTCAATCTAGGTCACTGAAGTAGGTCAATTGTTCACATTATTGCACCGGCTGTGCAGCTTACAAGTGAGGGCCATTTTATCGTTTTGGCCATTTCACTATTTTGTATTGATGCATACATTAAGTTTGTACTATTTTGATACGGTAATTGCGGTATCAGATAATCAGATGCTGTTTCATAACTTGCAGGAACGTGCCATCTAATAATAATTAAGTCAGTAATAATTCTAATTGTTTTGGACAGAAATATCAATTAGTTTTATAAATTAAAGTGGTGAATTTATTGTGCACTGTCTCACCATGGGCAAAACCTTCTTCTTGTACGCGTTGTATTCATCAGGAGTAAAGAGTTCACCACCGTCATCATCTCCTACAACTCTACAACAGGTCGACAGTCATCCACTCAAGTAAGGGTCCTATCAATTCAGTTTCATCACACCTACATTTATATACTATATAAAAACAATCAAATTAAATAATTAAAATATACATTGGTGATATTTTCAAATAACATAGAAACAACCAATAATCCAACTCCTATTCAAAAAAATGTTTTGTGATAACCATACTGCTGGTTCCTTAATTGTAACTAGTCAGGTTGTCCTGGTGTCGTTTTAACGCTTCTTAATTTTGTCATGCTAAATATTGTCATATTCTCTCCCAATACAATCACTCAATTTGATGCCTGATCATCTAGTTCCCATGGACCCCAATAGAAGTCAGCGATACATAATGGTGCCTGCCTGCCAGGTCGAATGACTGCAGTGTCAGTTGAGCTGATTGTAATTTTACAATATTTTCACCAGAATAAAATTAAATCGAATCTGTAATCAACAACCAATTAAATAGTATTTTGTTTATGTAATTGACATTGTTGGAGTCTTTCAGCTACTTCCTGTTGCAGCTAGTTTTTAATCCTGTTATAGCTACTCGTTAAGTTTGACAGTCAAACTGTTCCCATTACAGCTACTTCTTTAATTCTACAATTCAGGAGAGGGCAGCAAGGGTTAATTAACTATTTCGTATTGTATTGAGATTTATACATAAAGAAGTAGTATCCTCTATGAACGTAGGAAATTGTTTAGTCATAGGAAAAAGTCACAACCACCTAAGTATTTGTTAGTTCTTTTTGTATTTAGGATATACGTTTATAATAAATACAGGCAGGTGGAATATTCATCTTATCTTACCTGGCCCATAAGGCTGTTGTGCAACTTTGCCATCTTTCCGTGTCAACGGCTATGCGTCTTGCTTTGCTGCAAGTGGCCCAGCCCAATTGTCTTTGTTCTTTTCCCACTGTGGTTCTCAACATTGTTTTTGACCGACCAATTTTTCTTGTTCCTTCCAGCGTCCATGTCAGTGCTGTCAGGCAATGGTTGTAGTCCTTCTTTCTCAGCACATGCCCGATCCAATCCCACCTTATTTTCTGTACTTCTGTGCTGATCTTCTCTTCTGTTGTTATATTCTCAATGCCTTTGAATGATGTCCTTGCTTTTCATATTCTGTTGATAATATCATAACTCCCTCCTCTTTGTTTGCTGACGTTTTCGCCCAGGTATGTATATTTCTCTACTTCATTCAGTTGTTGGTGATCAATCTGTATTCTGTCGTTGCTTTTGCTGTTTATCCTCAGTACTTCAGTTTTCTTTTTATTGATTGTTAGGCCAGTTTTTGATGCGAATGCATTCATCATTGTTGCCTTTGCTTGCATGTGTCTGTAACTTGATGACGTAAGCGCAATGTCACGAAGTCCATGTCCTCAAGTTTTGACGACATGAATCTCCATCTTATGCCTGTGTTGCTTTCTTCAGATGTTTTCTTCATTATCCAGTCGATTACCATCAAGAAAATAAATCCGGACATTAAGTCTCCTTGCTTAATTCCAGTTTTTACCTTGAACCACTCAGATTGTTCACCTTCATCTATCACTGCACATTCACTGTCCTCGAACAAATTCTGGTTATCTTGTGTGGGATTCCTTTGTTCGCCATCATTTCCCAAAGGCTCTCTTGGTGCATGGAGTCAAATGCCTTTTCGAAGTCTACAAAAGTAAGTTACATATAGCGTTGCTTGCCATTCCACTACCTGTTTTATGATGTTTTCAAAGGATGGATATCTCAACTGTGTTCCATCCTCTTCTGAAACCTGCTTGTTCATCTCTCAACATGTTGTCTACTCCATCTCTTATTCTGTCTATTATCACTCTTCCAAACACTTTACTGGGGACAGATGTTAGAATAATTCCTCTCCAATTTCCGCATACTTTCTTTGGTATTTTAACAATCGGTCCCTGTTTCCACATCTCTGGTACTTTTTCTTGTTCCAAAATTGTTTTGAATAAGCTTAGACGCCAATTCTCTGTTGTCTTCATGTCTGCTTTCAACAATTCTGCTGTAGTGTCATCTTTGCCTCTGGTTTTCCCCATTTTTCAGCTTCCTCAGTGTTGCTCTAATCTCTGTTTTTGTTACAGAATCTGTGCTGATTTAATCTATGATCGGATCTAATTCAATATCTATCACATGGTCATCGGTCTATTAAAGACTTAATCATACATATTAGATACAATGCAACAATATGTTCAGAAAAACGACACACACATGGTATTATCTATAGAATTATAACATTTGTAAGGCTGTTGCAAAGTTTTTTCCGAGTATCCGTCTTAATCATCAGGCATGCATCAAACTTTGTTGTGTTAAATGATCAATGAATATGTGTAACACTGGCAGAGTTTTTTTATGGCATATATATTTGTCTTACTTAAAATTGTATTGTGCTGAATTATCTGTAAAAAAAAAGTGCAATATTTTGTATTTAGTACAGTCTTCAAATAAAATAATATTGTGACTTTATTTCCTGTGAATTTTCCTAACCAAAACTGTTACTTCAGTTCTGTAACTTTCCTGTATCTTCTGTCCACCATCGTTTGTAAACAGTGCTTCCCAAGTAATTAGTTGCTTCCCTAATCTGTAGCTCTAACAGGGAAAAAGTAGCTATATAACAGACCTAAATCGCATTGCCGTATAGACCTACAATTTGCTCTAACACTAATTAGCAGTATTAAATATTAACACTAATTGTACTTCAAGTGACTACAAGCATGACCACACCAGCGAAGCCAATCAATAGTGACAATCTTTGAATCCCCAAAGTACAAACAGCCTATTTCAGAGGCCAAACTGAGTAACTGGCATTGAAAGACAATGTGGCAACCTCAGCTTAATCTGCTATCAGAACTTTGCTGATATATATATATATATATATAATTTATATCAGCATATGGTAAACTTTTAATTTTATTTAAAAGTTAGATTCCCCAAATTAGATTCATCCTACCGACCCCCAACCATGCTATGGCTACATGGGCCTGTGGGGCACATGCCCCCTAGACCTTTGGAAAAAATTGGCCCCACAACCTTTTTCTATGGGTCCCCATGACCATGCCCTAGACCTTTTTTGAATGTGCCCCTGTGACTGAAGTAACGGCAGGGCAGTGACGGAAAATTTGCAACCCCCCGTCTTCCGATGTCAGTCAAGCCAGCACAGAAGCTGAAAATACTGCGGTGCGACAGCGAAACAAATTGTCAACAGCATCCCACTGTCTTTGGGTATCACCAAGTTGAGCTGAGCAAGCAGAGAAGGTGAAGTTATGGAGGCGCAGTAGCAACAAATTTTTGGTTCAGTCGCCAGTGGAGGTTGTTGTGCCCCCTCTAGACTACCCTCTCTAGACCCACCCCTGGGCTATGCTTCATCCCTGGGAGTACTTACACGGCGGATGCTGCTAATAATTAAGGCCAGCTAAGAGTAAAAGAATGCCAGCCGATGTACACTACATGCGTCAGGTGCAGTCATATCTGTTAGTGCTTCTAGTGTTTATAGTTAACATCACAAATTCTAAAAGCTTTTACAAATAAAAACTTACAGATGTTCAATAGTATCACAAGTAGAATATAATCTGTCAACACTTCCAATCGAACTTCCCTAAATTACGTTTTGCGAAATTAGCTTGCTTTGACAACCAGTTCTGGATTTAGATTAAGATGGCACGGCATGGACATAACAAACATTAACTACACTAAACTAATTTTACATACATAGTACATTATCTTAGCTTAAAACATCATTTTGTTTACCATCCTACCCATCTGTTTTCCACCCTCTGAACTAACAGGCCCTTCTTCGGGTACATCATTGACATCCATGTTTTTCAAATACCCAGAGGTTCCGAGTCGGCCCAGAACTGAAAATAACAAATCTCTATATTTCCTATCATCTGCCTGTTTGTGTTTGCACTTGCCCACAAATCCGGCACATGCACACATATTTTATAGCTTATATTTTATAGTTCTATAGTTTATATTACTGCATTTTTAACTCTAAAAGGCAAGCCATGATCGCCAACGCCTGTGACAGACAGGGCACATAGAAGAAGTAATGGTATCAGTTTTTACCTAAAAAAGCCTTTGCTTGTTCATTTGGATAATTCTTTGGTTGACAGTTAGTCCTTCGGAATAGCTGACTCAGAAACAACTAGTCCTGATATTCACTAAACCATGTCCAAAATGATGGAATGAGCACTGCTCCAAAATAACTAAAAAAGCCAGCCACACACTTGGACTCCTAACACTATCACCATGTTCACAAAATGTCAAAGAAAAAGCTTACCAAATGCTTGTCTGCCCACAAATTGACTACGCCAGTGAAGTCTGGAACTCCAACGCAGCAACCGATATAAACTGCACAGAGCAAATCCAAAGAAATGCTGCAAGATTCGTCTTCTCCGACTACCGGAAAGTAACACATATCAGACGTCTCCTAAACCAACTCAACTGGGACTCATTCCACACACATCACCTCATTCAACAAGCATCAATGTTCTATCAAATCCACTACCACATGGTTAACATCAGCCCTCCATCACGTTTCCAGCATGCCACATATATCTTCAATAGAATTGACCATCCACTTAAATACACCAATACAATCACTCCAACCATCAATGCATATAAATATGCATTCTACCCCAGACCAGTATCCATATGAAACAGAATACCACCATCTGTTGTTCTGCACATCACGCCATTATTGCCAGCTTACCCGTGTATTGCCATGCCAGCCATCAGAAAAATGCAACCTTTGCATGGCGTCCACATCCTGTAAAGTTATAAACTTATATATTTTTTATAGTGCACTACCATTTCATTTGGTTTTGTTTTTCTTTATATTGAACACCTCTTAACTTAACTTTGACTTTACATGTCTTTATTGTTTTTGACTGCTCTGACGTTGTGCACCGCACCAATCCCAATTTAGCTGCCTGTGAAAGTGATTTAAACTTAAAGCATCAAGCAATTACTAGAGCATTGAAGTTTGAACAGCCTACGCACGTCCTACTCTACTGACAGTACTGGCCGTACCCTACTCAGCTAGGCCTATGCTATGCCATATGACATGTCATGGTTACACCTGCGTAGGCTACGACTAACTAGACACTACGTCGACAGGCCCTACTACACTACACTGTCGACTAGGGTATTCGTCGACTACAGACAGTGGCCACACTGCAGACATTCACAGCCTCAGCCTAGCCTTAGGGGGCGCGCGATAGTGTAGTGGTTAGCACATCCGCCTGACATGCCGGCGCCCCGAGTTCAATACCCGGACTGGGCAGGTATGGTATATTTGGTGTAAAAACCTGGCTCTCAACATTGGGGACTGTGTATCCCTCGTGAATCGGAGATCACGTTAATGTCGGTCCCGTCTCAATTTCGGACGTAAAAGAACCACTGAGGACGACAAGCACCCTGGCAGTGACCACCCTCAGTGCCGGCATAGAAAGGTCGGCTTGGCGATAATGTTCTGAAAAAGGCTGGCTAGTTGAATGAGACCTCATAAGATCATAACATTGTAACCACAATATATACAGACTAGTCAGTTAATAGAACATTGCCGAGTGCTGGAAACAACTAGGCAACTAGGCAAGCCTAGGCTAGGGTCAAGAACAAGCATCAAAGTTTCAAACCTCCTATATTCCAAGTAAGCGTCAACGGCAGCTGCCTTATCGCCGTCAAATTTCAGGTGATATTGTCTGTCGGACATTGCTTGCGCAGAATGTTCTTGTTGAGTGTGCGTTAATCGAGAGATTTGTGCGCTTTTATGTCCTACGACCAAGCTTAGCCTTAGAAAGCGAAAATGTTTACATTGGATATTTGCCGAAACCGAGGCTTGGCGGAAGGCGGATACATTTTTACAAGTTCACAATTACCCGCTGTGCGTCGCTCACGCTCGCATTTAGATTTTTCCATTTTCGATACAGTCTGCTCTATATCTGGGTGTAAGATGTCGATTCAAATACATGTTAAACATTATGTCGATGTCATTAACATAGACACACGCTAAATGTGTATGTTTCAGTTTAAATTAGACTGTTGTCGAAATGCATTAGTGTCGCCACCTGTGGTATAAACGGTACCCAGTGATCTCGGCCTTTCGCGATCTCGGCCCGAGTGATCTCGGCCTATTTCGGTGAACTCGGCCTGTGACCTCGGCCTGTTTGAGGAGTGATCTCGGCCTGTTCGGATGCATATTGTTGACCAGAAACGATAGCGGCATGAAGTCGGCCAGTGAATTTGGCCTGGGCAGCAGTGAATTCGGCCTGTGCAGCAGTGAACTCGGCCTGTACAGCCAGTGATCTCGGCCTGTTTGAGTGATGCCAGCGTTTTTTGTGCAACATAATTACATTGTATTATGTATTGTGATAACTGCTACATAATATCCAATGTGTTGCATGGTTGTTTTCGACAGCGATCTCTGTTTTTTATAACGTCTTTTTGTTTTGTTGGGTTATTTATGTGAGGCAGAGATCTCGGCCTGTTTGAGTGATATATATGTTAGCCAAATATTTCTTGTGTGTATATTGATGTATAGTTTTGTTTTGTTATTTATGTAAGCAATTCGACATTATCATCGGCAATTTCTGCGTGATGTATACTAGTATTATTATTGCCGCCAAGATATCTACCACTGATCACTGACAGCAAATATAAATTAAATGCAAATAACACTGACTTGATAATTATTGGTAAATCAATGCAGTGTAGTTAACTTGATGTGTTTTCCCTACGCGTATTTTGAAACAGCATATCACGCCAGCAACCTCGGTGAGCAGGGGTGTCATGTAATAAACATTTAGGTTAACTACTTCGACTTGTAACGAAGTTGTTTTATCTAAGGTAACGCTACTTTTTACCTCGTTATTTTAATTTACTTCCGCGATATATTTTCGTTACTTTTTTTCTGAACTAAGTCGCCTTATGGCGTTCCGCCCGTCAACAACATTTCATTAAACGTTTTTAAGTTAAACAAATTAGAGCTACGGTAAACTATATTAACGCGGTGATAACTGTCACCTGTTTGTGTGAGTATTGTCAAATCTTTGGGAACAGTAAATGTGATGCGAGGCATTGACATTGTTTGTTTTGCGCCGACAACAATCGAATCGTTTCCCTTAATTCTGCCAGTCGTTATAACGATAACTGTTCATGTATATGTATATAAATTAGTCGATGTATATAACCATACTTTATTGCTGACTTTGTTTCGTTTACACCTTGCGACAACACACACCATTGCGACAACACACACAAAACCACGTTGGCTTTTGTGTAGCCACTGGCACGCTGATATACACATTATTCGCCAGGTGGCGTTTCAGTTTATCACTTTAATTGTGATATCGTCACATCCCCCTCTTTTTACAGTCAGATGTTTTACTTTTTCACTTCATTTCAAAGTCTTTGAACTTTGCTGGAAGTTTCAATGGACGCCTTGGTCGTGCAACAGTCGCCGGCACACTGCATGATGAACTTATAACCATCGGCGGCATATTGCGTGGTGAATGTAAGTAGTATATAGACGGGGCAACGGCTCGCCCCGCCCCCTTTTAGGCCTCGCTCTATGCATAAAAAACGTCCTTATCTTTTTCGGGAACATACTTATAAAAAAAAGATCAAAGGGTTTTGACGTTTTCGGGAACATACTTATAAAAAACGTGATTGATGGCCTGTCAATTTTGATTGATTACCTTTCCACCTAGCGGTTATCCCAGTGATTAATTTAGCCCTAGCGATCAACGTAGGACCTACCGTTGTGCTTACGTAAGCATTTATATAGCGTACCTAGCGACCGTTGTGCTTACGTAATATATATATATATATATATATAATATTATATAGCGTGTGCCTTTATATAACCACTACGGTTATAGTTAAAACCACTGTGGTTATAACGGCGCTAAACCCATTGTGTGAGAATAACCCCGCTGTACCCTTATGCAGCGCGCTGAGCGATTGCAGCAGAGGTGACCTATGATCTGGCGGCCTAGTTGTGGGTGTCTGAATATAGCCGCGCGGCTAGCCGGCTCTGTGCGTTTAACGGCGTTAATTTCAGCCGTGCAGCTTAGCGGGCGCTGTCAAACTGAAACCAAATGCATGCATTCAGCGGTGAAAACGTTTAAAATCTGTACTCAGCGGCCTGGTAAGGCAGGATGCTTATGTGCGGTGGATATAGAAGAATGGGAAGCAACACGGTGTAAGTAATAGATTATTTTTATTAGTATATTAAATTAGAAATCACGGTGGCGTGAGAACTGCCCAGGCCTTTGTAATGTTAGCGCGAGAATCCCTTCCGAGTCTACTGAGCTGCAGGAGTCGCGCGGCGCGTGAATTGTCAGAGTCAAACCGCCGCTCTAACATGGTAGAACGTCCGGCTGGTATCAAAGGCGCGTTAAAACCGCGACGTTCATACAGTTCGTCAGGGGGAATTGGTGTATGCCACAATCCGTTATGTCCTCGTATGAGGAATGACGAGGTAAGTCCACCCGGGTCGTAGTCGTCGTCGTCGGAACTGTCAGGTGTCGGTGCCTGGAGGTCGGCGGGCGGCGTGCTGCTGACAGTCGTCGGTGGCTGGCTGCGTGGCATCGGGCGGACGATACACACAGGCTTGTCGATTAGCGTTCCCCGTGTAGGCAGGTGGATTCTGTGAAATATGAATAATGCATGTGAATAATGAGGAGGCTCCCAAGAACTAAATCACAACATGCCTGATATATATATATATATATATATATATATATATATATATATATATATATATATATATATATATATATGAGGCTCCCAATCACTGTTATTAATATAAAAGTAATTAATAAAGAATATAAATAATATAAAAAAGTAATTAATTAAAACTTACAGACTTACCGCTGTACTAAATAATAATAAATAAATAATAAATAAATAAAATAAAATAAAAACGTACCGCTGTTCTTTCGCGACGGGAGGCCCTTTCGCAGACGTTGTGCAGGAAGCCATGATGGTATGAAAATGAGCAACGACCGTTGCATTATTTCCTAAAGTCAGTTATGCGTTAAGTGCGCATGCGCGAAAGTGACGTAAAAAACATTGAATGCAAAGAGATCGAAATAGCAATAAACGAAAATCTAAATGCATGAAATGAAGCGTTGTATAAGCTTAGTTAGGGCTCAGGCATCTTGTGGAGTATTAATATTATAGAAATTCGATGTAAAAGTCACATTTGACAACGAATGTACTAAAGCGACCGCTGATTTTTTTCCTGAAGCGAATAACTAGAAACCGAATGGTGACGCAAAACAACTGCGGCGCGTGACGTTAATGGGGCGATAGCTTATCGCGATCGGAATGTGAAGCTAGAACAATGCCATTTCAAAAACAATACACGAACCACTAAAAACATGAATTTAAGCGTTGTGTAGGATCAGTGGGGAATAGGGATTTGTGTAGAGCCATTATATTATTGAAATTCGATGTAAATAAACGTTTGTCAACGAACGCACTACATGACCGTTCATTTTTATCCGAAAGCAAAGACATCGGAGACTAGTCAGTTATGCGTTAGAACGCATGCGTGAAATGTTGTAATAGAACCGTAGACTAGGGCGTTATCCGTAAGTGCGCATGTGCCATATGCTGTGAGGGTATAAAGCGATTGAAAAATTGCTATTAGTGTATAACGCAAGTGGTCTAACTATTACAGCTGCAGCAGACGTCCTCCCGCCGCAACAATGGCCGACGCTACCGAGATGACACCGAAAAAGGCTAAGACAATACGCAAGCAGGCGTCCAAGGTGGTGACTGGAGGCCAGCAGGCATCGACGTCAGCCGGAGCAGCTGGGACAACTCCCGCTGCTAAGCGCCCCGTGGTGGTTCTCGCGCCGTCAATGGGGCGTAAGCGAGGCGCCGACGAAGCGGCGTTCGAGCAGCCGGCGGTGCGGAGTGCATCGCTCGAGCGAGAGTGCAGCGCCGAGGTGTCGACGCGCGCTACATTGGTGAGTGTGAGGGAACTGGCGTGCGTTGAGAATGGCGTCTATAAGATTAAGACGCCCGTTCTTATTGAAGCTGTGTCTTATAAAGACAAGTGCACGTACAGGGGATGTTCCCGGTGCCGGCGCAAGTTGTTTCGGCAAGTCAAGGATGCCTTTATGATATGTCGAACCCATGGTGAGCAGGGCGAGGGTAAGAATTTCTTTGCGTTGCGTGTTATGGTGCGAGATGGCGATGCCGACGAAGATGAGCTTTGGCTAACGCTGTTTGACACGCAAATGGCTAATCTAGTTGAGTACAGGGCCGACTACTTGGAGGAATTAAGTGAGGAGGAATTGCGTGATACTGTGCTGGAGTTAACCGGCACGAGAGTGGAGCTCAGTGTGCGTAAGACGACGTGGCAAGGCGTGCCGTCTTATACGGTGCGTACGCTGAAGAGATACGACGACGACGATGATGACTAATGTGTTTCTTGTGTTGTTTGTGTAGGAGTGCCCGCTGGTATCGTTGTTGACGCGTAAACCGACGAGTGACGAATCTGCTCGCCTACTAGCCGAGATAGCCGAAAATTATATAATGGCATGGTGCTCAGCTTACGAAGCGGCGAACTTATTTAAAGCATGACAATTTTCTTCTGTAGGAGTTCCGGCGCGTGCTGCTGGACATGTTAGCGAACAACGAGAGTATGCGTGCAAGGTATGCGGAGGTTGCCTTGTTCGTACAAACACTGCTGGACCGGGAAGTGGCGCATAGTGAGACGATAGACGCTGTGCTTCTGGGTCGTGTTGCTAAAAAAGGGGCGGACTAATCATTAAAAGTGTGTATTTGTAGAGGGCGGAGCGGCTTGAACGTGAAAACGCCGCTGAGGTAGCCGAGTTCGAGAGACTACTAGTGAACTACGACAATGCGGTGCGTGCAAAATTGTATGCGGAGGCGTTCATACAAACACCGATGGACGATAGATAATAATGTAGAAAGCACCGCTACAGCGAGATGCGGCCTAATTATAATGTGTGTTTGTAGGCAGAGACTGACGGTAAAGATTAGTAGGACATGTTTTATGCGGTAGGGGTGCGTGCGTAGCGATAACGAGTTGGACGTTATCATCGAGGAGGCGCTTGGCGTACCACACATCGAACCGCCGACGTACGACATGCACACGCCGTCGCCAACAACGCCGGAAGTGATACAACGTAAAGTCGTCGCGACGGGTCGGGGTCAGTTGGCCTGCCGCTATGAGCGGCATGCGATGGCCCTCTTCGCCGAACAACTCGGTGAGACGATTCTGCAGAAGGCGCGCGATCGATGCGGCGCGTGCGAGGTCAATGAAGGCTGCCCGTACGTACATATGGTCGGCTATCGTGCGGGTCGGCCGATTCGTGTGTACACACAGTGCTACGACAACGTGTCTGACCTCGTCACGCGACACTTCAACGCCGTGTTCGAGACGTGTCTACATCAATCATTGATACCGACCTTCACGCGTCTCGTGCGTCTACTGCACGTTAAGGCGAACGGTCAGCAGCAACCTGGACGTGCGGGGGAACTCTATCTGGTCCAGTTCGTGTCGGACTGGCTGCTAGGCACGGACTGGCGCGATTTCGTCAAGAGCGCTCTACTAGAATCGGCCGTTCACGTGTACATCCAGTGCCGAAGCGGTCTCTAATCCGCATGAACACTTGAACATTACTGCTAGAAAAGTTGCTTTCTCGATTTACTTTAAAAAAATTAAGCGCTTGTTTTAATAAAAATCGCGCTTTGCTAATAGGAAGAAAACCTTGTACGGTACGCTTAATAAAACGTTGAAAATGTACGTTCCGTTTCCGAGTTACTTAACAAAACACCACACCACACAACATTAGGGTCGACCCACCACCACCCCACGTTACTTAACGCACTACTGCGCATGTCCACACGTCACACACGATAGCAATGCGCATGTCCGTACAACATCCACCACCACCACCACCACAGCACCCTGTTATAATAGTGGTGCTCGAAAAAATAGCAGCCAAAAGTATGCCGACTCCTCCTACTAGATAGCAATGTCCGAAATGCGGTACTTATTTCGCGAAACAATCGAAGTTAGAGAGACACGCGAAGAGTTCGAAACGATGCGGGGATAACGCGCTATGCGTAAAAGACGAGTGTCCGAAATGCGGCGCAACGTACTGTACGCGCGCCGTTATGCTACGACACCTGAGAGATACGTGCGGTCCCAATCCACCGGTCGACAACGACGCTCTACAGCGCGTCGTGGACGAACATCGACGTAGCATAGAGACGTCGATAGCGCGCGGTGCTGTACAGTCCCGCTACAACTATCGAATGATCGCCTGTACGAGTACGCGGGTGCTCGAACCGCGTCTGAGGGTTATGTTTCGCGAACAAAGGAACGCGTTTAAAATTAACGTGAGCTATGGTTTCGTGTTACGTCACAAGGTGTCGGGTCGTTACCGCTATTTTCATTCGTCCTGTAACTGCTGCGGTCGCCTCCTCGAAACGCCCGCCCTCGTTATCGATAGCCGTTCCTTCGAACGCTTCCTCGACGTCGTGCGCACGACCGACGTACTACAGTACATCATCGCGCAGCGCCCCGACTCGGGGTGGGTGGTCGAGCTCGTAACGAACGCCACCTACTTCGTGAACGCCATCCTAAACCATCCTATCGGGTGCGTTGGCACCGCGCTCCCCGCCTACGTGCGCAACAACAAGCACTTACTGACGTTGACGAACGATCGTCGGGGCACGCCCTACGACGACCATCTATGCCTCTTCCGGTGCATCGGTCTCCACCTGCAAGGCGGTCGACGACGCGGAACGCGGAATGGTCCCAGAATAAATTCGACCCGTTTAACGAGAATCGCTAAACGACTGCACGCGCGCTACGCTTCGACGACGTCGAACGGCGTGCGCCTGAACGAACTGGAACGCGTGGAGACGGTTTTCGGCATCATCGTCGCCGTCTATCGACTGACGGAGGCTGGCGCCGCCGAACTAGTCCGTCGCTCGCTCGAAAAGCACCCCACGACCCTGAACGTCAACCTGTACGAGACGCACTTCTCGTACATAAGCGACCTGCGCGCGTACGCGAAAACGTACAAGTGCTCGAAATACGGCAACTGCCTCTGGCGGTGCCCGTCGGATTTATGACGTCACGAAGCGACGTGCGAAGGTTACGTTCGTCACGTGTTTCCCGGCGATGTCTACCGACCGACGCCGTCCGTGTATCAACGGCTCGACGACGAAGGCATCGACGTCGGCGGCGACGACCTGCGCTACTATCTGTACCGCGCGACCTTCGATTTTCAATGCTATTTTGCCGCCAACGATCTGCCGCCGGATACCGACAAATGCCGGTGGCAAGCGCGACACGAACTGCTCAGCGTGAGCGTCGCGTCGAATGTGCCCGGACACGAAGCGGCGCGCTGTTACGTCACGACCGGTGATTCGGCCGAACTAGCGCGCCGCCTCATCGACGACCTGGAAGCCGTGAGCGCGGCGGCGTGCACGGCTCTTCGCCCCCGCTATGACGCGGTCTTCGTGGCGCTCGACGCGCTCGAAGACGACTGGCGGCGAAGACGATGCGACGACGACAACGATGCGTCACCGTACGCCGCACTCGCCGACCGCCTGTGGACGCACCTTCGTCAAATGCCCGTACTGGACTTCAACAGCGGTAAGTACGATTTGAATGTCGTCAAAAAGTACTTGACCCCCCTACTCATAACCGACGACGCGCAGCACACATCGTCGGCGTTCACCATTAAACGACAGAACAATTACATGTGCCTGACGACGTCGACGTTGAAATTCCTCGATATAGCTAATTACCTCGCGCCCGGTGTCAGCAACGAGCGCTATCTGAAAGCGTACGGCTGCGCGGCGACGAAGGGGTACTTTCCGTACGTATACATCGACGCGTTGACGCGCCTGGACGAGACCGTCCTGCCGCCCGCGAGACTTTCTACAGCCACCTGAAACGCGAGGGAATCTCCGCGGAGGCGTACGAAATTTGTGCGACGGCGTGGCGTGACGAACGCATGACGACGATGCGCGATTTACTAATCTGGTATAATAACCGAGATGTGGCGCCGTTTCTTGAGGCCCTCGAGCGGCAGTTCGACTTATATCGCCGCCAGCGCATCGACATGTTCAAGGACGCCATCAGCGTACCGGGATTGACGTTGTTGTACCTATTCAACGACCTGCCGCTGTCAATCCATTTCTCTCTGTTCAACGAACCGAACAAAGACCTGCACCGCCTACTGCAGTCCCAGATCGTCGGCGGCCCATCGATCATCTTCGCGCGTCATCACGAGGCCGGCGTGACGTCGATTCGAGGCTGCAACAACAGCCCGAGTCGTTCGATAGTAGGCTATGACGCGAACGGCCTCTATCTATCGGCGATGATGCGGGAGATGCCGACGGGTTGGTACACGCGCCGACGCGCCGAGAACGACTTTCGAGCGGAACGCGTGCACCGCTACAGTCGTATGACCGTGGAGTGGTTGATGTACGAGGCGGAACGGACCGACACTCGTATACGGCACCAGTTGAACGGACGCGAGAGGCGCGTCGGCAAGTACCGAGTCGACGGTTGGTGCGCCGCCACGCGAACGGCGTATCAATTTCACGGCTGCTATTTCCACGGCTGCCCGACGTGCCAGACGCACGTGACGACGAACGCCGTCAACGGTCGACCGATGACAACGCTGTACGCCGAGACGATCGCCGTGAACGGCCTACCTACGCCGCCACGTCGACGCCGTCGTCGAAATGTGGGAGTGCCAGTGGCGAGTCGTGCGACCCCCCACGGTGCCGACACCGCCGACGCGTCACGATGGCAACCATCGGGGCGGTGTACGCGCTCGACGATACTGGAGGGTGTACGCGACGGCTCTCTGTTCGGCCTCGTGTAGTGCGATATCGCCGTGCCGGAAGCGCTGCGCGCCAAGTTCGCCGAAATGCAGCCCGTGTTCAAGAACGTCGATATCACGCGCGACGATCTCAGCCCGTTCATGCGCCGCTACGCCGAGTCGCACGACCTACTCACCCGACCTCAACGGACGCTCGTCGGTAGCTACTTCGGCACGGCGATCATGCTCGCCACGCCCCTCATACGCTGGTATCTGGAGCACGGGTTCGTCGTCGCGCGCATCTACCAGGTGATCGAGTACACGCCGATCGCGTGCTTTCGCCGCTTCGGCGACACGGTGTCAACGGCGCGACGCGAGGGCGACGTCGACCCCGACAAATCGATCATCGCCGACACCTTTAAACTACTCGGCAATAGTTCGTATGGGAAAACGATTACGCGCGTCGATCGGCACCGGGATATCAAGTACGCCACGCCGATCGGCGCCTCGCAACTCGTCAACAACCGGCGCTTCCGGCAAATCGACGTCGTCGTCGTCGACGAGCTGTACGAGGTGGCGCTGAATAAGCGCACCGTCGTCTACGGCCTGCCTATCCAAATCGGCTATTTCGTGTATCAATACGCGAAATTGAGAATGCTCGAGTTCTACTACGATTTCGTCGACGCCTACATTCCCCGCCCGCTCTTCCAGTACTGCGCTATGGACACCGACTCGGCGTACATCGCCCTCGCGGGCCACGACATAGACGCGCTCGTACCGGAAGCGCTGCGCGAACACTACTTCCGGAATCGTTCGCTCTGGTTTCCGGCCGAATGCTGCGAAGCGCACGTGGACGCGTACGTACGATGCCGCGTCGCCGGACTGGCGTGGGAGGGTGGGGGCGACTGCTGCGCGCGCCGATGTCTGTTCGATCGTCGAACGCCGGGTCTCTTCAAAGAAGAGTGGCGCGGCGACGGAGTCGTGGCGCTGTGCAGCAAGACGTACTACTGCTTCGGCGGCGACAACGGCGCGAAATACAGCACGAAGGGTCTGAGCAAACGTCAGAACGCCGACATCGACGAGAACACTTTCCTCGCCGTAATGCGCGACCGACGCAGCGGCGTCGGCTGGAACCGCGGCTTCCAGGTGAAAGACTGGTCCGTGTTGACGTACGTTCAAGAGCGCGCGGCGTTGAGCTAATTCTACGCTAAACGCCGCGTGCTCGACTACGGCGTCACCACGGCACCGATACTCGTCTAACTCGTATACGAACAACAACAACAACTAACTCGTCTAACTCGCCTAACCTAACCTAGGGGTGGGGGGCCGCCTAGGGGTAGGGTTCTGTATGTATGTATGTATTTAGGTAGGGTAATAAAAAAAAATTGCGTACATTTTTTGTCATCGTTTTTTATTACTACTATACACGTAAAAGCGAAGCGTTAATGCAATGGCTTTAGCCAATCGAATACGAGACAGTCATTGGCCACCCGATCGGTGCCGAATAGGTTCTGGAACGTCGTCAACGGCATGCCGCGACATCGGAGGAGTAGGTAGGCGACGCAATATTGTCCGCACACGTTAGAGACGACGCTCTGCAAACGCTTGTCGTTGTACGTCCACGCATCGCCGCAGTGACGGTGCAGGAAGGCGCGGAAGTCGGCGTGCAGCGGCGGCAGACCGGACGAATCGAAGTACTCGCCGTCGACGTCTCGCCGGTCGACGTAGACGGCCACCCAGTGCTTCCCCGGCTCGCCGCCGTCGTCGGTATTGCACACGAAGTTGCAGGCGACGCAGCAGTTGGACCGTATCCATAGTAGTTACGACGTACAGTCGTACAGGACGTTCCGGCTCCTATCGATCTCCATCACCGTCTCGAATTCCGCGTACACGACGACGTTCATCGGTCGGGGTAGCGGCACATTGAATTGCATTTCAGCGCCCACGGTCCCCTGACGCGGGACGTTGAAATGGTCCCCGTCGCAACAGTCGGGGGTCAGGTCGAAAGCGAAGACGGTGTAGCCGGCTTCGAAGTCCGAGCGCGATATGTCGTTCCCCTCGTCCTCGCCCGCCTTTCCGGTGGCCTCGAAGAGATTCATGTAGCTTCGGATGCACCGGTAGAGCGGGAAGTCCGGCTGCAGCGGCTTGCTCGGCACATGACGTCCGTCGACGATGAGCGTGAGGAAGTTTATGTCGTTGTGCCGCGCGTCGAACGGATTTCTAGTGTTGTCTCCGTTATAGGCGGCGTTGTCGATCATCATCAGGATTAGGCGTTTCGGAATCGCACCCATGTACAGGTTCTCGTGCGTGTGCGACAGCGTACCCGCCGTTATCGAGAACGACTTGCAGTCGACGCGGCGCATCGGGAACTTAGCCGTTCCCAAAGCCCACGCTTTGATGTGACCCAGCTGGACTTCCGGGTTCAACTTCACTTTTCGTACGTGCAGGCAAATCTGGCGTATCACGATACGCCACCCCGGCGCGGCAGCCGGGCCCATGAGCGCGAAGGCGTCCTTCGAGCGCACCATGCGTATTTTCGTGTCGATGCCGTTCGGTAGGAGGAGGTTTAGCATAAACGCATCGACGTGCAGGCGTCCCATCATCTCCACCTCCGCGCTGGCCGCCGTCAGGTCGCGCTGCGCTACGAACCCGGTGTTGTCGTCCCCGCGCGCGTTCATGTGTCCGGCGCTGTCTGTGTACCACAACGACCCCGTGAGATGCGATCGTTTCCCGTCGCTACCGTAACTCAGCAGGGTCTCGATGTAGGCCCGGTACGCGTACGTATTGGTCGACGGCGTCACGAGCGTGCCGTTCAGCGACACGTCGATTTGACTGAACATCGATTGGAGGAAATTGTTGACCGGCGCCACGTTGGCGCCGGCCGCCAGATCGGTACCGTCCCCCTGAACCACTTTGAAGCGGACGAATACTTGAAGGCTCGCCAGATCCGTATAGTCGTTACCTGACCCCGGGATGAGGAACTCGATAGGGCCGCCGGCGTCGAGAGCCGTCAGCGGTTGGTAGAAGGTCCGCTGACTGCTCTCGATGCTCCTCTGCGTCACCGGTCCGGTGAACAGGTCCAGTTCGGCCTTCACGCCCTCGCACGCCGCGCCGCTATTCACGAACGCCATCGTTACGCGTCGAATATATCGACCGGTCGACGCCCTCTCTTCCGTCTACTGACGGTCGTCGCCGTTCGCCGCGGTTTCTTTATACGCTGCTGCACTTTTTTCCTCCTCTTCGGCGCCGGCCCTTTCAATAGGCCGTCGAGAAGATCGACGCCGGCCTCCTTCGCGCGTCGTTTTACCGACGCTTTCAGATTGCCGCCGGCGACGACGTCCCGCGCCACGTGCACGCCGGTTTTGAGCGCGCGTTTTCCCAACGACACGGCGCCTCTCTTAAAAAGCGGCATGACGCTTCGAAACAGGCTCCCGAAAATATAACCCAGACCGTGTCCTCGTTGACCCCGACCACCGACGAAGACCGGCAGTTGACCGCCGACCTGTCGAACGTAATAGGCCTCGTACGGGTTCGTCGTCGGCATCGTGGTTAAAACAATCTCGATTTACAGCGTCTGATGTGAAGCGTCGCCACTAGCTTTCCCCGCTCGAATGGTATCGGTAGACCACGATCGTCTCTTATATCGTCCTCGATCGTATCGAATTGATGCCGCAGCAGCTTCACGTATTGGACGCGGTCGAACGTTTACGAAATAACGCTACTGTTCGTACCGAAGACGGCGATGTTTCGAAGAAGGGGCGCGTACACGTCACCGACGACGCGCGATTCCACGAGATCCGTGTACACGTACAGGGTGTCGACGCCCGCCTTCATATCTACCGTATTGTGACCTTCGTACGCGTACGTGTACGCGGCGGGGCTGGTCTCGATAACGACACCGCCTTCCGGTTCGGGGCCCATCATCGGGGGGCTCGTGATAACGTTGTTATGGAAACCTAGCACGCTCTTCAGACGGCTTGTATCGGGTAGGGTAAAGGTGACACCCGACGACATACGCAGCGTCATTCGGTTAGAGACGCCGCTGAACTCTAGACGCACCTTGACCTTATCGGTGCACAATTTCATTAGCTGCTCGTTGATCTGGCGCAGCAGCACGTAAACGTTGTTGTAGAAACCGTGAGTAATCGTACCCTGTCGGTATATCCCGACACCGTCCATGGTCGTGTAAAGACCCGAGTCGCCCAGCGGGGCCGACAGGTAGAAGGTGGCGTCCTCCTCTCTCACGTTGTACCACGTGTGCGGGTACTGTAGCGTCACCAGTCTGCATTCCCATTCTCCTCCAGGCAGGTCGAAGCGTCGCGGCAGCGTCGTGATGTAGTGCGTCAACGTATTTTCGGGGTGCCGCTTCATAGACGCGTTGCTCGGTAGCGTCAGGTAAAAGTCAGACGATACCGCCATCGCCGTTTTGTCGTCGTCGACCGCCGCTCATAGACGGACTCGGGAGGAGGTAACCGAGACAGCTGCTCAACAGCGCCGTCCACAGGTTGGAGTCGCCTTGACCCCGCGTCAGATTGTATATACTAACGGCGATGACGAAATACAGGACGATGACCTGACAGATGAATACGATTTCAGCCTTTGGGCATTCGTTACCGCAGACCCGCCATGGAACGGGTTCGTGGACGGTGGAGTCGTCGGAGTTCTTGACGGCGTCGACGGAGTCCTCGTTGGTAGTCTTCGTCTGCTCGCCTGAAGAGGTATCGGCGTCGACGGAGTCCTCGTTGATAGTCTTCTTCTTCTGCTTGTTGCCGTGCCTCGTCGCCTCGTCGATCATCATTGCGCCACTGCGGTCTGCGGCTACAGCAGGGCCCCTTATACGGAAAGAACGAAGTTCCGCTGCATAAGCACGACTCGTGCAGCCGGCAGCATTCCTCGTGGCGCGTCCAACGAATCGTCATGCCGCCGCGCTATTATAGGTCCACGAGCGACTCGGCGTCGATCCAGCTGTTGAAGGAGGCCGGATAACCGCTCCATTTTACGAACGCCTCCGACCCGCCGCCGCGCCGACGGCGACGCCGTAGTACCGCCTCCACGCGATACAGTTTGTCCTTCGGAACGACTACGCGTTGTAGTTCCGGTTCGTAGAAGGCGCCCTCTACCGGCGTCCCGGCGTCGTCCTTCAGGCGATAAACGGGCGGTTCGGACGGGTGCGCCTCTACAATGGTGAAGAGCTCCTCGCTCCAGTTAGCCATGTATCCTTTTTTGAATTGACCCCTCGTCTTACTGATACACACGCGATCTCCCTCGCGCAGTTTCGGTTTTTGCCGCCGGCCACCACCGCCGCCGCCGTATAGGCGTTGCCATACGACCTCCTGATTCGTCGCGTCAACGCTCGCCGGCGTCCTACCGATGCTTCGATGGTAGGCGTTGTTGTACGAATGCACGAAATCCGGTAACGCCTCTACGTAGCGCAGCGTCTCGTGTTTCGTAAAATAACGCCACATGCGCGTCTTCAAAGTCCGATTGAAGCGTTCCACGACGCTCGCTTTAGTCTCCTCGTTATGCGTCACGAAATGATGAACGCCGCGACTCTTTAGGAACGTTTGCAGGGGTCGGTTCAGAAACTCAGTCCCCTTATCGGTATGCAGCGCGTTCGGCGGCCGCTGCGCGCCGCTCAGCAGACGCTCGAAGGCCGCGACGAGCGACGCGCCGGACTTACTCTTCAACGGAACGCACCACGCCCGCTTCGAAAACACGTCGATGACCGTCAATAGGAATGTTATACCGTCGTTGTGTTTTTTCAGCCTAGTCAAGTCGACCAGATCGGCTTGCCACTGCTGGTTTCGACCGCCCACGATGACGCAACGTCGTTTGAAACGTCGTTTAACCGGTTTGTGTAGGATATAGGCGTCCTGCGCCGCTAGCCACCGCTCGACGGCCGGTCGTCGTCGGGTCGACGCCCGGTGCAACGCGTCGACGCCTCTGTAACTTCCCGCCCGTTTCGGATCGAAGTAGAGTTCGTTCAGTTCGTCGTCGTCGTCGTCAACGGTTCGTTGTCGAAGCTTTCGTTTTGGACGACGACTCCACCCGGACACCATGATGACGACGACGACGACCAATGAACGACGAATATTATACACATATAGAGAGCGATAACCGTGATGACGAGGCCGACGACGATGGCCGTTCGTTGTGTCGACATCGTCACACCGATTCCCACGTCACGACGTCCAACGCTCGTTGTCTCTTTCTAGACCCACGTCGTCTTCGTTCCGCCTTCCCCACTGAACTGACCGCCGACTCCTCCGACTCTTCTCTTTTTCGCCGCAGCTCTATGTACTCCCGATACCGCGGGTTGCCGACGAACTCCATAGGAATGTTCATACCCTTTATGCGCAACCCGAACTCTCGCCATCCTAGGGGCTGTGTCGTCTTCGTTCTCGTTCGCATGAGATCGTTCACTAGATCGACCATGTTACTCCCCGCGATCGTTTTACCGTCGTACACGAATTCGCCGCGGTCGTTCCATCGACACAACGGATCGGCTTTCATTTTCGCGATAAGCAGACTCGCCTTCCCTTTAAGCGTTTTCGGCATGCTGGCTACGATTTCGCGCTCTACGGCCTCCGACGATGGCGCCACCACCACCGCCGCGGGCTGCGGCTGTATCTCGCCGCCGTCGGCGTTGACCATCGACACGCGTACCGGTTGCGCCGCTCGAGCCGCCTCTATAGTGTTGTAGCGACTCAGCAGTTGATTGTACGACGCCACCTTATCGCGTTCGGATAAATCCGATCGCTCTAGAATGTCCTTCATATCGCTGTCCAAGCTACTCAGCACACGTGATCGGGGCGTGCTGCTCGACGGTTGTGGTGGAAGGAGGCGTTCCACCAATCGCGGGTCGACCAACGCCATCTTCTTTGCGTACTGCATCAATTACCCCCCGATGACCTGTTTGAGTAGTGGCAGGAGAACGGTGCTCGCTAACGGCGCTAGCAGGGCCGTCAGAAAACCACCCGCCCCCGTTTGCAAGATGGCTCGCTTCCGCTTCACCGGAATTCGTTTGTTGACCAGGTCACGCAGGTGATCTCTGTATTTCGTCAACACGCGTTTCTGCTTCGGCGACACCTTCACGTTCCCTCTCAGAATATTGTACGCGCAATCGCACAGACTACATATGAGACCGACCTCCGAGTGGGCGAGCACGGCTTTTCGCAGATCGATGTTCCGCTTATGTCTATCCAACAGCTGCAGGGCGAAAATATGTCTCTTCACGCGTTGCTCCGACACCGTCGGCGCCACCTTTGGTCGTCGCTTCGCCGCTACCACCGCGCGTCGTCCCGTCATAACGACTAATAAGCGTACGCGGCGACGTCCCTCTCTACTTATAGTTGGCCACCCTTCCGTACGTAGACGTACTGAAGGGGGTCGTCTGGAAATATACACGTACGCAGGCGCATGTACTCTTCCGTTTCCTGTTTCAGATCCACGAGGAGATAGCCGTACGCCACCGACGTCGCGTCTTTGAAAGCCTCTATCATGTAGTTGACCTTTCCCGGGTACATCTGTTTCGCTAGGTGACCTACTTGACCGGCGTCTCGGGGGTTCTTGAATAGCGCTAAATATTGGGCGTTCAGGCTGATTGTACGGTTTTCTTTCCCTTTCGGAAACATGTTCTGTCGGAGTTGTACGACCGACGTATTACAATGATGACTTTTTTTGTAAATAGCGCCGTCACTCCGCTATCGGTCTCCTCCATGAGGTCGTCGAGTACTAAAAGCGTCCTCTTTTTACCGTCTAAATGTGTCGTAGCCGGCACGCCGTCTACGAAGTCTATTTTCGGAGACATAGACACGTAGGCGGTCTGCCACTGCCCGTAGCACCACAGGATTTTTTCGGGCGGTGGATCGATCATAGCGTGTCGTATCAGACGGTCGACGAACGTCGTCTTGCCGCATCCCGTAGGACCGGATACTATACACGTAAACGGATGCTTCAACAGTGGTCCGCCCATTTTCACGACTGATACAGGCTAACGCTTTTTACGCCGCAACGTCCCCGATCCCGGTACCCCAGAAACCCTCCCTACTCGGGACCCATTCCACCAATTCGGCGTCGCCGGTGGCCAATAGTTCGGCCTTCAACTTGGCCGACCCGTCAAACTTACTCATCAACAGCCCCTTCATACACGCGACCATAACGGCGTTCCATTCGGTTCCCGTTCTCTTTTTTCGAATTCCGTAACTGAGTCGTTTCGCTAAATAGGGCGATCGCGCCCTTTTGATACACGCGGCGCATTCGAGGTCTTCGTTGAATATCGCTTTCCTATACTGATAGGCTTGCTCGACGGATCGGAAGCCCCGACCGTACACCGTCGTCATTCGGCACGCGTACATATTCGACAAGAACGTGCGCGATCCGCCAAACTTTATAGGATCCGACAACATGACTACCGATAACCCGCTACCGGCACCGCTTATATAGAACCACCGCCGCCGCCGCCGCCGCCGCCGCGCGCACTTGGGGCCTCTAAAAAGAGGGCCGACGTACGGATTCGGACCCGAAATCTTGCGATCCCTAGTCGAACGCTCTCCCAGGAGAGCTAATCCGGCGCCGGCGTTTATGAGTGGTTTTATCGCGGTTATATACGCATTACGCAGCATACCGCTATGAGGTTGATCGCTAGGGGACGCTGCTTACGTAACTAGGGACGCCATATAAATGCTTACGGTAGGTCCTACGTTGATCGCTAGGGCTAAATTAATCACTGGGATAATCGCTAGGTGGCGCCTCAAGGGGAAGGTAATCAATCAAAAGTGACAGGTCATCAATCACGTTTTTTATAAGTATGTTCCCGAAAACGTCAAAACCCTTTGATCTTTTTTTTATAAGTATGTTCCCGAAAAAGATAAGGACGTTTTTTATGCATAGAGCGAGGCCTAAAAGTGGGCGGGGCGAGCCGTTGCCCCGTCTATATACTACTAATGTACCACCGTGAATGGTACATTACGTTGTGGAGACGTTTCGACTGAAGCTTCACTGCTTGGAGGAGACGTGACGTTGTCTTGACCTCTCTGTTGTGCGTTCTGGTTGTCTACGCACGTGTTGTCTGAACACATTGGTCTTTTCATCGTATTGTCAGGTTCATCTTGTTGAGAGTACCGAGTATCATCCTTATACTGCTCTGGTGTGGCACGTAGCTGTCGTCTATTCCTTCGGTATGTCGAGTCTTCACTCTCAATGATGTAAGATCTGACGCCCGATGGTTTCTGAATGCGTGCTAGTGTCCATGTTCGTGAGTCATTTGAGGCGTTTGGCTTCTTGAACCGCACAACACCTCCTGGGTGTAGTATGCTGAGATTCTTGCTCGTACGATTGTATAACCTGGCTTGTTTCTCCTTTCTACGTTTGAGTTGTTCAGGAGCATCACGTTGTGCTGCAGGATCGGTCTGCAGCAGTACTGGCAGCGTTGGTAGCAGTGTTCTGGTTCGACGTGCGAACATCCGTTGAGCTGGCGATGTGTGCATAGCTTCTGTAGGTGTGTTTCGATAGTCCAGAAACGCCAAATACACATCCGCCTTGTCATCAATTGCTTTCCGCATGATTTGCTTTGCCGTCTTGACTGCGTGTTCCACCTTTCCATTTGACTGGGGATAACGGGGTGACGATGTGATATGTTCAAATTTCCAACGCTCTGAGAACAACTTGAACTCCTCACACGCAAACCGTGGCCCATTGTCAGAAATCACTTTGTCTGGTGCACCGTATCTCGCAAAGTGAATACGCAGTTTGGTGATAACCTGTGTTGCATTGGTCATTGACAGCTTGTCAACTTCGAAGAAGTTCGAGAAGTAGTCCACCGTTATGAGGTAGTTCTGTCCATGAAGGTGGAACAGATCAACACCAACTCGTGACCATAGACGTGACGGTATCTCAATGGACAACAACGGCTCTCTACATTGTTCTGGTTTGTACGCGTTGCACGTATTGCAGGCACTGATGACATCTTTCACTTCTTGGTTCATGCCTGGCCAATACATCACTTCACGTGCTCTTCTAAGACATCCTTCGACTCCTAAGTGCGAGGAGTGGAGTTTCTTTATGAGCATGGCTCGCATGTCACGGGGTATGACGATTCTCTGACCCTTGAATAGTGCGCCATCCTGTGTGCTGAGCTCGTCACGGCAATTGAAATACGGTCGTGCGAGTGGATCGACTGCTTCACGTCGATACGGCCATCCCTGAAGTGTGTAGCGAACTGCAGTTTTCACTTCGTCGTCTTTACGTGACTTGCACATGATTTCGTGTATTCCGTTGGTCAACAGAAGAACATCTTCTGTCATGTCCATTTGTTGCAGTTCAATGTCGAACACATGATCCCCTGGGCCATGTGCGTGGCTGTATGGAAGGTATGCCCGAGACAGTGCATCTGCGATATGCATTTCGTTTCCTTTCGTGTACACGATATTTATGCTGTACTTCTGCAGACGGAGCAGCATTCTCTGCAGTCTCTTCGGTGCATCGATCATCGATTTCTTTGTGATCGTCTGAAGTGGCTTATGATCCGATTGCACGGTGATGGGTCTTCCGTACACATACTGGTCAAATCGTTCACATGCAAAGACAATTGCTAAGAGCTCTTTTTCGATTTGGGCATAGTTCTGTTCTGTGTTTGTGAGTGCTCGAGAGGCGTAGCACACTGATTTTCCCTCTTGCAGGAACACTGCACCCAAACCACTCTGGGATGCATCACATTGGATTGTGATTGCTTGCTTTACATCATAGTATGCGAGCACTGGTGCTGCTGTGATCAATTCTCTGATCTTGTTCAAAGCATCTTGATGTTGCTCAAGCAAACACCACTCCACATCTTTCCGATCTAGTTGTCTCAGTGGTTCACAGACTTGTGACAGATGTGGCAAGAACTTCGCAAGATAGCCAACCATGCCGAGAATTCGCTTCAGTGCTGTGACATCCGTTGGAGTAGGCATCTTCCTTGGATTCGTCTACCTTGAGTCCCTCATCAGTGAGAAGATGACCAATGAATGGTACTGATTTGTTTCGCAGTTGAACTTTGTCTGGATTCAACACCAGGTGGCACGTTCTCGCTCGATTCAGTAGTGCTCTGAGATTGGCATCATGGTCTCGTGTTGCGTGTTCGATTGTGTCTCCGAACCCAATGCACAGGAAGTCATCTGCTACGACTTCTACTCCTTTGAGTCCTTCGGCTAGTTCGTGCGCTCGACGTTGCCATTCCTCTGGTGCTGAATTTATGCCAAATGGCATTCGCAGCCACCGGTAACGACCGTATGGTGTGTTGAACGTCGTGAGGTAGCTGGAATCATCGTCAAGTTTGACTTGCCAGAAGCCTGTCTTGGCGTCCAATACCGAAAACACTTTGGCCTTAGTGAGTCGTGTTGCGATATCTTCCAGTGTAGGAAGCGGGTAGTGAGAACGTTGAATTGCCCTATTCAGGTCTCGAGGGTCCAGACAAATCCGTAGTTTGTTTGTGTTCTTCTTCCTCACTGCTATCATGCTCGAGACACATTGTGTTGGGTCTGTGACAGGAGCGATGATTTGGTCCTCTACCATTCGTGTGAGTTCCTTTTTCACGACTTCTCGTACCGCACAAGGAACTCTGCGGGGCGGATGGATAACAGGTTTGACACTTGGATCAATCTGTATTCTATAGTTGCCATCGAGGCAACCAAGTCCTTCGAATACATCTGGGTATTCTCTGAGTACAGTGTCCTGTAACACTTGTGATCGCTTACTCATCACAGAAATGTGCACCGTGTCTGCTTTCGATGGACATGTTTTACCAGTCGTTGGTTGTGTTTGTGTTGTCTCCATCGTTGTATGTTGGCTGTCACCACCTCTGTCACGGTTCCGACTGTCTGTTCTCATGGTCACTGCATTTATTACATCACAGTCGTTTATCTGAATTAAGTCAAGGTCCAGACATGACTGCAAACTCAGAAGTGGAACAACATTGGCACGCACAACAACGAAACGCATCTGTCTCTGTGTTCCCTTGCGGTGAACTTGCAAACGCGCCAGTCCTATCGGTTTCACTACCGACTTGTTGTGCATGACGAGTCTAATGTTTGTGTTCTCCAACTTGCTGCATGAGTGATCTGCTGTTGCACATACGTAGTCCTGATATGGCAGGATGTCCACTGATAACCCTGTGTCCATGTGAAACGACACATTTGTTTTGTCATTTATTGTCAGTGTTACGTGTGCTTTCGTCTTACGTTCACTGCCCACTGTGTGTATGATCGCTTGTTCGACCAATTGATGAGTAGCTGCACTTCTGCACATCTTAGCGAAGTGATTTAGTTTTCCGCACACATGGCAAGTGGTGCCACGTGCAGGACACTTGTCCTTCTCTTTTGCATGTATACTACCACACCTGCTACATCCTGATCGTTCCTCACCAGAAAGTTGTGCATACCTGTTACTGGTGGGTGTGTACTTGCTAGTACTCGAACGTCTAGATATGTTGTACTTTCTTGCAGGATTGCCATAATTTGCATTGTATGGGCTTGCAGCTGGTGGCTTGACTGGCGCCGCCTTGTGTCGAACTAAGTGAGTGTTCATTTCTGTACTTATTTATTGTGCACGTGTGCGTGTCACTTGTAATGTTTTCAACATGGCAACGCAAGTTTCCAGATTTAGGTCTTCCTTTGCAAGTAACTTTTCTCTTGCTTTATCGTCCTTTATACCTATGACCAACCTGTCTCGAATCAGTCTCTCTCTCTCAAAGTCCCAAAATTACAAGTGGCTGACAGCTTGTATAGCGCTGTTATATAGGCTTCCACCGTCTCACCTGCATTTTGCGATCTGTTGAAGAATCTGTATGATTCATAGGTTTCATTGGTCTTGGCAATGCAGTTGTCATCAAATTTCTGTATGAAGACATCGATCTTATTCTTGTCTTCGTCCTCTTGCCACTGGAATGTTTCATATAGATCTACTTCTTCCGTACCTAATACGTTCAGAAACGCAGCAACCCTGACCTCGTCGTCTTCTTTCGCTATTTTCGTCTCATAGTATCTCCATTCCCTCTTGAAGATCCGCCATGATTCTCCTCTGTTTTCCAAGGAGATCTGATTCGGCACTTTTGCCGTCAAACTTGCACTCATCTTGTACGCGTCTTCTTCGGTTTCTTCTGTGGCTTGTACTATCCCAGTACTGACACCATATAACGATAACTGTTTATATATATGTATATAAATAAGTCGATGTATATAATCATACTTTATTGCCGACTTTGTTTCGTTTACACCTTGCGAGGGAGGGAGGGAGGGAGGGAGGGAGGGAGGGAGGGAGGGAGGGAGGGAGGGAGGGAGGGAGGGAGGGAGGGAGGGAGGGAGGGAGGGAGGGAGGGAGGGAGGGAGGGAGGGAGGGATCAACAGTATCAACAGTGAAAACTGTGGTATAACGCATGCAACATACCTGTCCTGTCCCGCACACTCGGTGTTGCCATAAGTTGCATCCGTCGCAAAAGAGAGCCTCTTGACGCTCATGCACGACGTTATGGCAGTGGAGACACGCGTAAGACTCGCGATCCATGTCGGGAAAGCAGAGCCGCAAGCAAGCAATTACAGTATTGTACTCGTAAACTATTATTGTCGCACTTTCATAAAATAAATTCAAATGTCATACTTTGGCGCTTGTAATGGAACCGGTAATGTTTAGTCTTTGACACTACCCTCTTTATAAAGCTGGGTGGTGCAGAACATCTAGACCAACCATAATTACTGATTTCTTTTGTAGCTACTCGCCAACCTCAAAGGGATGCTCCCTATACCCAACAGCGGTCGCAACGATGTAGGCTGTTATGCCCATGAAAACATTGTATAGAACAAAGACTACCCAGCTAACAAAATAACGTTGCAGCAACGTTGCCACAACGTTACACTTTGGTTGTGGCAACGTTTTGACAAAACGTTACAGCAACGTTCAAACGGATGGTCCCAGTTACGTTGCCACAACGTTTTATCAAAACGTTATGCATAAGATTCCCACAACCTTCCTACAACATTCCCACAACGTTCCAGCAACATTCCCACAACCTTCCTACAACATTCCCACAACCTTCCTACAACATTCCCACAACCTTCCAGCAACATTCCCACAACCTTCCTACAACTTTCCCACAACCTTCCTACAACATTCCCACAACCTTCCAGCAACATTCCCACAACATCCCCACAACCTTCCTACAACATTCCCACAACCTTCCTACAACATTCCCACAACCTTCCTACAACATTCCCACAACCTTCCCACAATATGAAGGGGTCATAATATGATGTCGATAAGAACAGAATATAAAGCTTTTTTATAACATTTATTCTGTTTTTATTACACAGGTATCAATTTAAATTTCATCTTCATCAGAAGTCAAGTCCATGTTTTTTGGAAGACATCACTAAGTGGGTAGATGAGGGATCACCAGTAGATATCGTATACTTAGATTTTCAAAAAGCTTTCGATAAAGTACCACACCAAAGATTACTGCTTAAACTAAAGGCCCATGGCATAGGAAATGGTATAATAAACTGGATAGAACAATGGCTGATTGACAGAAGACAACGGGTAGTTGTTGATGGGGAGGCTTCAAACTGGAAATCGGTATTGAGTGGGGTACCACAGGGATCAGTATTAGGACCTATATTATTCTTAATATATATATCAACGATTTGGATGATGAAATAACAAGCAAGGTGTTGAAATTTGCAGATGATACAAAAGTGTTTAGAAGGATTAAAAGTGATGGAGATAGACAGCATTTACAAGATGATCTTGACAGGTTGATCAAATGGTCTGAAAAGTGGCAAATGCTGTTCAATTTTGGGAAATGTAAATGCCTCCACATAGGACATGGGAACGAAGAGGTAGAATATACAATGGGGGGTACTGTAATAAGTACTACTGTAAAAGAAAAGGACTTAGGGTTAACCATTAGTGCTGATATGAAGGTTTCAGAGCAGTGCGGAATTGCAGCTTCAAAGGGAAATCAAATCCTTGGATTAATTAGGCGAAACATAACGTATAAGGAAAAAGAGCTAATAATACCGCTGTACAAAACAATAGTTAGGCCTCATTTAGAATATTGTATTCAAGCGTGGAGGCCATATCGCAGGAAGGACATAGATATGCTAGAAAGAGTGCAGAGGAGAGCAACTCAAATGATACAAAAACTGAGGGATCTTAGTTACAAAATACGCCTAAAAAAGGCGGTTTAACAACACTAGAGACCAGGAGATTGAGAGGAGATCAGATAGAAGTGTTTAAAATATTGAAGGGTTATGAAAATATTGATAGAAATATATTTTTCTCAGTTAAGAAAGATAGAAGGACTTAGAGGACATGAACTTACATTAGCAAAGGAGCAGAGTAGATTGGATATAAGAAAGTTTTCATTTTCACAAAGGACTCTAAATGAATGGAACAGATTACCTGCTGATTGTGTGGGTGCTAGTAGCGTGAATACGTTTAAAAATAAAATCGACACATACCTCAGATGGGCGGGATACACATAGATAAAAGGGTCGGACTCTCGATAAGCCAAAGAGCTTCCTTGTCCACCTGCCATCTAGAGTTAATTCTCTGGGTGGCAATCTTGTTAAATCTTGTTAAACAATCAACTTGTCGGTAGTGGATAAAAATCAACTTGTTATTAGTGGTCAAAAACAGCATTATATACCATAAATGAGACAATTTTTACTAAAATGTTTGGCGCTACACACCATCTTTCTCAGCTTAACAAAAGCATTCATAATTCCACAACGATTAAGTCAACATTTATACAAAATTTATAAGTTTAAGTATATTTTCTGATCCTATTAACTAATAAATACGTTATAAATCCAAATATCAATGCTATTAAAACAGTGATTTGGTCATTATGATGCAAATCAATAAATCAAGCTCGCATGTCTGACAGGATGGGGGGTGCGGTGTGTAAAAGATATTGTGTGTTCAATGGGGGGTGAAAGATACCCGGGGCATCCGATGGGGGAGGGCGGGGGTGATAAAATTCACATTATCTTATTTCCCTAAATCGTTGCCCCCCATTCCGTAAATAATGATGATGACCCCATAAATGGAGGTGTTTTCTAAAGTGTCACACCTTAAAACATGCTTTTCACCATGTAACATACACCAACACCTGTGTTTGTATCTAAGTTTCTCTCACCTTGTTCTTTCCTCCCACTTTGTTGCGTGCGTGCTTTAAAGGGGAAATGAAATGCAGCTCTTTCATGCTTCATATTTAAATATATACTATATAAGTATACATTAATGTTAACAGAAACGTACTCATTTATGAGACAAACTAAAAAAACGATTTTGTTCTATGCCTAAATCGTCGCTATAAAGCACTGCGTATCGTCATCTTTGTTCCAAGCGAGTGGTTTGATTAATTCCTACGCCAATGGCTATTAGTTACTATTCCATGATTGTAGTTCAATGGTAATATTGTCGTGACCCCTAGTTTCCGGGTCACGGCCTCGCATGTTTGGATACTTCCTGTTGTGAGTTGCAGTTTTGTGGTCTCTTATTAAAACACTGTTCTAGTTACGCATACGTACTAGTGTTTATTTGTGTGACTCGAAGTGTGCATTTGATCACCTAATGGCGTGGTGGCAGCGCTCACAACGAACCCGCTCACCAAAACGGGCGCAATAAAAGCAGATACACATTGACAGTCCGCCGACCTCACGGCGCAAACAGCTAGCCGAAACGGCTCTGTATCACTAGCAGGTGTGGTAACAACATGGCTAACAACATGCAACGCGCACCGAGACAGTGGTGCCTCACAAAAACGGAAACGGTCAACACATTTGAGAACTGGCGCCAGAACCTCGTCTACACCCTCTCACTCGACCCAAACTTCGCCCAGTTTATCGCCACTGACGCTAAATGGGAGAAGCGATGTGCAGCACATCCAAACCGCGGCTTCACCGACGATAATGGTCATACAGCCATTCAGCAAGCCTACATGCTCGATCTAATGTTAGGCCAAATAGCGAACTATTGCCCAGTCATATCGCGCAACACGATCGCCAAAAACTCAACCAGTTTATCCGGTATCTGGCAAACTATCCGACTGCACTATGGGTTCCAGTCTACAGGGGCCCATTTCCTGGACTTTGCTGATATCCACCTACAAGCTGACGAACGCCCCGAAGACTTGTATCAGCGCCTAGTGGCCTTCGTTGAAGACAACATGCTACAAGAGGGAAGTGTCATTCTGCACCACGGTGACGTCATACACGTTGACGAAGAAATGTCTCCTTCCCTAGAGAACATGGTAGTACTGACCTGGTTACGACTTATCAACCCCGCACTGCCTAAGCTCATAAAGCAACGATATGGCACAGAGCTGAGGTCAAGAACACTAGCATCGATCAAGCCAGAAATATCACAGGCACTCGAATCACTACTAGACGAGATTGCGTATGCTGACACCGCAAAGGTTATGCGCACCGAGACTAGGCCTAACCTACGCGGACAAAGACCAGCGTTCTCAAGACGACAACCGGCACCATCTAACAACCCTAGGCGTCCCACGAGCGTGAAGACTTGCCCTCTTTGCAAACAAGTAGGCCGCAGTGATGTACACCACTTCCTCAGCGAGTGCTCGTACCTTCCGGAACAAGATCGCCGCTACATGGCTATGGTACGACAAGTCAGTGATATCATCGACGGAGTCGATGAAGGCGACGACGATACCTACGAAGTTTATGACGAACGCCCCGTAAACACCACTACCGTGCAACGTATCGATGTACGACAATCGCCTTACCTCGACGCGTTCCACGACCATCACGCCGTTCGAGTGACGATCGATAGCGGTGCAACGGGCAATATGATCCGTCATGACACGGCAGTGAGATTGGGGTGTACTATCAAGAACTCTTCCCAATCGGCTCACCAAGCTGACGGATCATCGCCTCTAACCATAGTTGGCGAAATTACCATATCACTCGCCCGCAAAAATAAATCATTCCAGTTCTGTGGACTAGTGGTACAGACACCATTTATGGAAGTCAACGACATTACCATCCGTCCCGCCAAACGAACCATCACCCTCGCAGATGGCACCACGTACACATATGGTACAACACAGAGGGCCCTCAACAGGCATGCAGTCCGCCGTGCCCACATACTGCGAGCACCACCAACCAACATCACTGTGTGGCCAGGCGACTTCGTGGAAGTCGACCTGCCTTCAGATGCGTATATCGTAGACGCCACATTCGCTCTGGAACCACGTCACGATACCACCGGCAACAAAGGAGTACACGAGAACGATGTGTGGCCACAACGTTCACTAATCACCAGCGTAGAAGGTGTATTGCGCATACCAAATCTCACGAACTCCACTCGCACACTGAAAAGAAACGAACACTTTTGCCAAATCAGAGAAGTGTTCGTACCCGACAAGGCAACATCCATACCAGACAGTCAATGCACCAGCGTAGCCGTAAGCATACGCACACGCAGCTCGAATGCTACTGCCATCAAACACTCAACAGCGGTCACCATCGATCCTGATCACGCGCTCTCCCCCGACGAACGAGCGGCATTCCGATCGATCGTGGAAGAGTATGACGACGTATTCGACCCAAGCTACAGTGGATACAATGGTCACGTGGGACCATTCAAAGCTGTTGTCAACATGGGCCCAGTACAACCGCCCCAACGTAAAGGACGCCTACCCCAATACGCACGAAACCAGCTCGTAGAACTCCAAAACAAGTTCGATGAACTCGAGACGATGGGCGTGTTCGTCCGGCCTGAGGATGTACCGGTCAACGTCGAGTACCTCAACCAGTCATTCCTGATAAAGAAGCAAAGCGGAGGACACCGACTCGTCACTGCCTTCACTGACGTAGGCCGCTATAGCAAGCCGCAGCCTTCATTGATGCCTGATGTCGACAACACCCTACGAAAAATCGCACAATGGAGGTACATAGCGACTACCGATGTGTCAAATGCGTTCTACCAAATCCCTCTATCGCGTGAATCAATGAAGTACTGCGGAGTAGTCACTCCGTTCCGCGGTGTACGCGTATACGCTTGCTCAGCGATGGGCATGCCCGGGTCCGAAACCGCACTTGAAGAGCTGTTGTGCCGCGTACTGGGAGATCTACTCGAAGAAGGTGTCGTCGCCAAACTGGCAGACGACATATATTGTGGAGGAAACACCATCGCCGAACCCCAACAGAACGTAAGACGATTGCTCCAAAGCTTCGCCAACAGCGGGTTGCGCCTGTCCGCTGCCAAAACAACGATGTGCCCTACTACGACCACGATACTTGGCTGGGTGTGGAACCTCGGCTCCATCCATGCAAGCCAACATCGCATCGCCACCCTAGCCAGCTGCGACGCTCCACTCACAGTCAAAGCGATGCGAGCATTCGTCGGAGCCTACAAAATGCTAGCACGCGTCATACCAGGATGCTCCGCCTTGCTCGCCCCGTTCGACGAAGTAACGGGTGGCAAACAGTCAAGTGATCGCGTCACATGGACCGATGCATTAAGAGAAGCCTTCAAACACGCACAAACCAGTCTTCAGACTAACAAGGCTATCACATTACCTCGGCCAAGTGACGGACTATGGCTAGTGACGGACGGCGCTGTCAAACAGTGCGGTCTAGGAGCCACCTTGTACGTGATGCGCAATGGCAAATTGATGCTGGCCGGATTCTTCAGCGCAAAACTCCGCGGACGACAGATCTCCTGGTTGCCATGCGAAGTAGAAGCACTATCCATCGCAGCCGCTATCAGACATTTCAGCCCGTATATCGTACAGTCAGCACACAACACAGCGATACTCACAGACAGCAAGCCTTGCGTACAAGCCCACGAGAAGCTTTGTCGCGGTGAATTCTCCGTCAGCCCGCGCGTATCGACATTCCTATCAGTCGTCAGTCGGTACCAGGCAACTATTCGCCATCTCGCCGGTTCAGCTAATGTTCCATCAGACTTCGCGAGTCGCAACGCACCCACATGCCGGGAACAACAGTGCCAAGTGTGCTCCTATATACGACAGACTGAAGAGTCAGTCGTGATGCAACGCGTTACAACAGACGACATAACATCTGGGAAAGCTCGACTTCCGTTCACCAATCGTTCAGCATGGCTCGGCATTCAAGCAGACTGCCAAGACTTGCGAAGGACTCATTCACACCTTACACAAGGAACACGACCATCCAAAAAGGTGACAAACGCGAAAGACGTCAAAAGATACCTTAACGTCGCATCAATCGCTCGTGACGGTCTACTGGTCGTACAACGTAACGACCCACTGAGTCCTACACGAGAGTGCATCATCGTACCGCGAAAAGTCCTAGACGGACTAGTAACGGCCCTGCACATCCAACTGGATCACCCGTCTTCGTACCAGCTAAAGCAAGTCATGCATCGCTATGTATTCGCTCTCGACCTCGACAAGTCTGTCGAGTCCACAGTCATCACTGTACGTCGTTACGGAACACCCCAAACCTAACTATCGCGCAATCTACCAACGATCCCCCAGAAGTAGTGGGTATCTCATATGCAGCCGACATCATCAAACGAGAAAGACAACTGATCTTGGTGCTACGCGAGTGTGTAACATCATACACGGTAACATGCTTCGTCAACGACGAACGACGCGACACGTTACGGGACTCCATCATTCAACTCTGCATCGGCCTCCGACCGCTTGATGGACCTCCTGCCGTAATACGCACAGACCCAGCTCCTGGATTTGCAGCTCTCGTCAACGACGCACTGTTGAACAAGTATCGACTCACCATCGAACTAGGACGGGTCAAAAACATCAACAAAAACCCTGTGGCCGAAAAAGCCATTCGGGAACTCGAGGGTGAAATTTTACACCAACAACCAACAGGCGGCGCCATCACGCAGGTGCTACTGTCTGTCGCTACTGCCAGCCTCAACGCCCGAGTACGAAACAGAGGAATGTCAGCTCGTGAGCTGTGGACCCAGCGTGACCAATTCACCAACGAACAATTACCGCTGAACGACTATAGCATCATTCAACAACAGCATGCCTCGCGCAACGCTAACCACGAACACAGTCAAATATCGAAGTCTCCTCGCGGTTCAGTACCCAGACCCCAACATATCGACATTGGCGACATCGTGTACTTGTACTCAGACAAGAGTAAACTACGCTCCAGGTGTCGGTATCTCGTAGTGAGCACAGAAGGAGAATGGATCAACATCAGCAAGTTCGCCGGTAACCAGTTGCGTGCCACGTCATACAGAGTGAAGCGAACAGAGTGCTACAAGGTGGCAGCTGAAGCTACCCACGATCTTCCAGTGTCGTACCAGTATGACGAACTAACACCCGCAGATGACCCAGCTCCTCCAGAGAAACCTCCAGACGTACCAGTTCAACTCTCGTACCCTCCAGTCACAGCAGCTCAGCCCGTAGAACCATCAACAGCCGAGTCTCATCGACAAGAAACGGCGACAGTCAACAACGAATCGACAATGTCATACGAGCCAGATCAACATAGCTGTCCGCCCGAGGAACCTCCGAGACGCTCTACAAGAACTCGGAAGCCTCCTGAGTATCTGAAAGACTTCATCTCATGAACCTTTATCTCTATAATCATTATTGTATGTCTATATGATAGCTATCTCATAGTAGCATACATAATTATGAGAAGAAAGAAGTCACGCCAATGGCTATTAGTTACTATTCCATGATTGTAGTTCAATGGTAATATTGTCGTGACCCCTAGTTTCCGGGTCACGGCCTCGCATGTTTGGATACTTCCTGTTGTGAGTTGCAGTTTTGCGGTCTCTTATTAAAACACTGTTCTAGTTACGCATACGTACTAGTGTTTGTTTGTGTGACTCGAAGTGTGCATTTGATCACCTAATGGCGCTATCTAATCAATGTTAAATTTCGGGGTTTTTCGGTTTACTTCATTAGTAGACATTTCTGTGCGAAAACAAAGATATGGTGCCCTATTATACACGATAGGCGTTCTATGGGTCAACAAATAACTTGTATACGCGTTCGAAATAAAAAGGTGAAATTTAATGGCAACGATTTATAACCAATGAAATCGTTGTTAAAGTCGCACTTCCCGAACGAAGATTTTAGCTGCCAGAAGGGGGCGGGGTTTTCAAAGCAAAGTTCAGAATATTAGATGCGCGCGCACACCGGGACTATTTTTATTTTGTTGACAAAGACGTCGAAGAATTTTGGTAGAGACGAGTTATTAAAAGTGATTTTTAAAACTTCCGTATCACTTGGGGAGAAAATCGATACGACAGATGAAGACTCTAGTTCGACTTGTCACTCGGAAATTACGGTTGACACACAAGGGCTTGTGCCATACGGGTTTCACCCAGTGTCAGTGACAGCGAGTGTGCGATCCACGGTCCGATAATGTCCGGCCCCGGGTCAAGTTCAGTTGTGGGAGTCGGACAGTGACAGTTGGTCTATCGACGACGAAGACGTTACGCGACTTAATAATGTCGCATGGTGTTTGTGTGGACACTGCGTCCCAATGACATGTGTCGACGCACATCGAGTTGCTGTGCTGTAGGGATATAGCTGCCGTACAGCACCATATGACAGACCTTGCAGATGCCTGCATTAGTGTCATTACCGATTATGAGTGACGACTTCGAAACGGTTTGCACCAACAGGGCGGTGTTGGAACTTGGAAGTCGGTCTGTTGTCATTGTATGATTTGCGTGCAGACTCGTTGATTCGACCAACAGCTAGTAGGTAAGTACTACGTAGTTCAACAGGTATCAAATAATTATTCTAGCAATAACTTTTTCAAACTTAAATAGAGTAATTATACTTGTTCCCACCTCAAATGTTCAGGTTCACTCAATCTTAATAAAATACTATGTCTATGATTTTCATCAAACAATTTTTGATCATTTTCTTAATAAACTTACTTTTATTCTTGACAGGATGTGTGCATCCTTTTTATACACTTGTTTATTCCCTATTTAAAAGTGTTCAAGCAACTTGCTTAATTTATATAAAAATGTAGACAAATTGCACACTACCATGCATTAATAGAGGCATAATCAGGACATTGTGCAATGTATTATTGGTACAAAAATATTTAAGTGGAGTTTTTAATAGAATAAAAATGTTATGTATATTATGTGTGTGTGTTATCAAGACCACATCATGAAATGTAGTCTTACAATGATAATTATTACAGCCCTTCACAAACAAATGAACCAATTCACTGAATTCATGATGTGATATTGATAAAACACAGTTTTGCCAGTATAACAATAATTAGAAGATACCGGTTGTTTATTATCAACTAATGCAAATAAATGAACTTTCAGAACATATCGATTGATTCGATTAGCCGCCTATCGTCACTTCACGTTGTGGTCAAGGGAGAGACTTGGAAAAGGCAACAGACGTGTTATACCAGCCTGCACTGTATCCAGAAGTGGATGGGGTTTATGAAAATTTAAGCTATGGACATTGCACTATACAGATGAGTGTACAGTGAAAATAAAAACCGTGGATAAATAAGATTAGATTTGACCAAAAGGAAGAATGAATTATTCGGTGCCGTCTTATCCTATTTTTGGCAACAACAATGTGATTTGTAGTGTCTTGCATGTCCCTATTCATAATTCGATTTGTAATACTGAAGCCAACATGAAATATATCAACAGTTTATTCATATGGAGAAACAATTCACAAATAAATAAGACTACATGGCAGACTGTGCCAATGCGTTAGTCACATTCACACACCGGTTTTCAATGTTTCTTTCAGTTGATTCACTTCACACTGTGACACATTTTAATCTAACTGTATTACAATTTGGGTCTGTGTCAGTCCTGTGCACATATAGTACATCAATAAGTAACACGTTTATTGATGATATGGGTCATCATTATGATCAAATATTGTGATACAAAAATTATTACATACAAAATATTCCATTACAGTTCCAGTTTTACATAATTGTGGGTTTCAACTTTCAACACTAGGGCCATGTGTAAAAAAAACAAGTATTATTATTCAAGATACAGATTCAAAACTTGTAGTACTAGTTTCAAAATCTATCAAGTGCCTCCAAATGGATTTATCTAGATTTATGGCACTATATAAGTGTTCTTATTATTATTAAGTACTTTTTGAGATGTTGTTTTGTGATAATGTCAAATGTAATACTAACAATGAAGTATGAATATATAAAAAACGTATAGCTGAATCCTTTGCTGCTTCATTAGTTTGTAGTACACTTTAATAATACTGGCTAAAACATACAGATTATTTATAAAAAAAATTTTTTTTTGTAAGATGGCACTTTACTTTTACTAAACTTGATGGTAACAGTCCAATTTTAATGGTAATGGCCCTTATCATTGTTGTGACACACATCCTAGAAGCCACATTAAAAGTGTACAGTGAGTCATATGAACCAATACATGTACAGTTCAGTGTGATGTTTGAGAATGGTAGTCTGTTTCAAAAAACTCACTATAAGTAACATGTTTGGACTTGGTTAAACTATTCCAGTAAATTACATATACCCAAAGTTCCCTACATAGAATAGTGTCTAATAAAATACATTGCATACCACAAGTAGGATACAAGCTTTTAAGTGGATGTTCCTTACTTTAGGAGGTCTTATACAGTAGTGAGAATGCACTTTGCCTAAAACGTTTATCTATTTCTGCCAGTGATGTTCAAACTATGTTATTTAAGCATAGAAATCCATTGTCATTTGAAATTGGATGTCGTATCAATTGGGTGGCACTAAACCAAATTGATACGGACACAACTAGTTTTCCGTAAAGCCGCTTCTTTGCTTTGCCACAGCCTCCTCTTTTGCTGGTTTTTCGATGCCTGCATGCTCTGCTAGAGTTACCTCCTTACTTGATGTTGCAACTTGGAGCACACTTCACAGCTTTGTGCCACTCGTGCATCTAGCTGCAATGCCCTCTAGAATTTCTCCTCGGAAGCTGTAGTCCTTTGACGCCATCACTTTCTTCACTACATACCCAGCAGACTTTGAATACTGCAGCTGATACCGTAGCTTGTCTGTCTGTCTGTCTGTCTGTCTGTCTCTCTCAATCAAACCGCTAATGTCATTTATTAATCGGTTCCGAATTCTGCCATCCTTTTCAATTTAAACTTCCAAGGAATTCCAATTCCATTCAAATATTTATTATTGAATCATATATATATATATAATTTATATATGCATCAGTTTATATTTCAATAAGCAATTCCAAAGCATACCATTCCAATTCCATTGATATATAATTAAACAATTCAAGTAACAATAAACAAATGTCCTCAATTTTAATTATGTTATCTGTTGTTTGCATGCATACTCTTGTGCAGTGAGATTGTATTTCTAACATTGTTTTGCTATCGAGTACAGGCAGGGATTTTCAGCCATTTCAGTTTATTTCCTAATGCAATGCTGGATTTCTAAAGTGTGCAGCTTTGTCAAGCAACTGATACATTATTTTGTAACATCAAATGTTAACACTTGATATCACAAGCCTTACCTTGTATTTGCTTTGTGGTCAATGGTGGCCAAGTGGAGTCTGGCTATGATGCCTTGACGGCTGAACTTGGGTGCATACTTGAGGAAGAGGGCATGTAAGCTTTCCAGTTCACCAGTGTGAACACACTTCATAACGCTCTCTATATCATACAGCAGGCAACAGTCCAGTATAGCTTTCTGGACAGTGAAGGCTTCTGTACCTTCAGTGTTGTTTTCACTTCTTGTTGTGTATACGTTGCATGACTGCACTTCCGGTACAACTCTGCGCCTGCTGTCCATGAATGGAATTCCTGATGTGATGGAGGAGCGAGATCCACATCTCCTTCATCAAGCGGGGATCACCATCACAAGCTGATGCGCAATACCACAGGTGGTTGGCAATTGCGCCTATCAAAGGGACAACTTCAACTTTCTTGGCAGGCAACAACCTTTATTTCTTTCTCTTTCTAATGCTGGGATGTCTGTCAGTGGCAAGTGTGGTGATCTTCACCCCATGGTCAGTCAGATTGTCCAAGCAGCGTTTCAAGCCCTCCACTTCCATCCAGTAACTGTTCTTGACATCTGTGACCCGAACAGTTTCTTGAGCAATGATGAGTTGGCTGTCAGTGTCCATGATGAAGTAAATGCCAAATGTAATGTTGTGTCCTGGATTGTCATATCTTGCATCGTCTGATGCGACCACGCTCTGTCCGGCCAGAGCTGACATGATGGCCTCTGAATGGCATGTCCTCTATCTCTGGCAGTATGTATGCCCGCTGTATGTTGTAGCACTGGCGGGGTGACAAGGCACATAGGTTCATTAGGTTGACAAATTTGTACACAGTGAATGAATGTCCAGTCAGGAAGAGGACGCTTGGTATCAACAAGTTACTCTCATAAATGTTACCAATCTTGGGTTGCGAGTGCCACATGAACGAGTGGCCATCAACACATTCTGTGGTCACAACCACCGCAAATCCAGTCACTGTGATGCTAGGCTTTGATATAAGTGGTTTATTGCAGTTTGGTGTTTTAGCAGGTGCAGAAAAGTGAAATGATGTTTTTCTCACAGATGACAAACTTTCTCTCTTTCCCATTAGTGTAAGAACCGCTTGAGTCATCATCAGTGATACCGCTGTCACGTCACATGCTACAACATATTCTGCATTACTCGCTTCAATGTTTTTCTTCTCGCTGTTGCAGACAGAATCGTCTGAAGATGGCGATAGTGAGACTGAGACATCCGAAGGGCGTCTATATTGACAGAACTGCCATGGTCAGGGTCAGTCGGAGAAGGCGTGCTGGACTGCGATGGCAACTTTGCATACCCACGGTCATGGTGAATGTTCAATGGAACAACAGTATTGTCAGTATTAACTACTGCATCGACAGTGTCGCACTGGCGACACGACCACTGGCTTCCTTTATGTTTTGACACTACAGTTCGATGGCAATGACAGCACTACAAGTGACATTTGTATTACCACGAGGGACGATGTCATCTCGCGTGCTAAATCCTTCGCTGGATCCTTCGAAGCTTGCGCTCGGTATTAGGCCCTATGGTTGTTTGGATACTTCCGTTATATATTATGAACAAAATGACACAATCGTGCAAATATTAATTAAAATTGGAGCACAAGTGCGATTTACAAGTTACTTTTTCAACGGTTTTTTTTAGTGGATGTATGTGTGTTATCTTTAATTTTCATGATTAAAATGCATGTGCACTCAAATGTGTTTAACATTTGAACTTTATAAATACAAAATACATATTTATTAATCTTTGTGGCTTGTTCCTGTGACGTTATTTCCTTTTTTCCTTGTTAGGCTTACATTCAAAAGTCAATAAATGATATACAATGTCCTTGTTATTAAAAGCATACATTGGTGTTTGCAGTCATGCAATCTATATCAGGAAAAAAGTTGGTATGATAGCATGCTTGCTAAATTGTCCGCTCAAAACTGGAGCATCAATTCAGGGTCCATTGTTACAAGCCAATATTTGAGACACATAAATTAGTATTAGGCGTACATGGTGATTAACTTTAGTTGACTGATGTGAACCTATTTACTATGCCAATAACTAATTATATCAGATATGACTAGTGTTTTGTTGTATGCTATTGACTGTATAACAAGTATTTTTAAGGATTTAAATACTTGTAATGTCACTTAATTAAATGCGGTTACATTTTATAGTATTTGAGCAGTCCAACTTCAATAATATTTGTCTTTAACTATTTCTTTTAAATTAATACATTCCAATTACAATGCCTACAATACATTTTTGACAGGGCTTGGTCCGGACTGTGACTAATGTTGATTAATAGATGACGACACTATTTCGCAAAACGTTATACTGGCTACGGTAGCTGACATTTATTTTTGTAATTATTTTGAAGGTTATTCCCCCCATCAGCAACTAAGTCGATAACATAGACTCGTAGATGTAGACGTTGCGGTATTCAGACGTAGCAACACGCCGGCACGACTTGCCGTAAACTAAATCGGCGGATTACAAGCACTCATTATTCCCAATTATATCATAGTATTCACACGTATTTGTACTTTATCACATTCACATTTCTTATTACATTTCAATTTTGAATGCGTCATATTTGTATATATGCAGACTTTGAACTAGAACTGCGGGACTATATAGTGGTCGTAATGATATCTGACGGAACTCGTGAGTGCCGAGTCACCTTGGCAACAACAAGCTGGTTTCGGCTTGTTATTTCCTACGCGCCGCTTCATCCTCCAAATAAGGCAATAATGTCGAGTTTCCAGGTCGATTTCGTTAAATTTTACTTCATCGGTGCATAGTTATATGTAAACAAATCGACTGAAGGTGGACCTGTGACTTTAACCAAGAATTATGTTTCGACGTTCAATGTCTTTTTATGCTCGTCACTTTCGTATTTAGGCTTGCAATCGGCGTTTGAAAGTGACCACCGCAGACTTTTGCCAATCTTGCTGCCGGCGAACACGTCAAATTCATCATCTATAACTTGTTTTTTTCTGTTGGAATCCTTCTGTGGAAGTATGTGAAAAGTTGCTTACTAACACTTATAGTATATCTAGTAGCCACGCAGTGCATTAAATTGTTCTGTTATTATGTGTTTGCATGCGTTTCGTCGGTTTTTATGAGAGCTACGCTGCGTCGCCTATCGAATTGCTGTATACAGCTTTGGGAGACATCTCGCCAATCAAACCGGATGTACAACCACACGCTCCTAGAGCATGATGGCGGCGCCCTGTGCCGATAGTAGCTACGTTTGAAAAATTATTAAAAATATACCGTGACGCTGTACTTGTCAAATCATGGTGACATGTACTCTAAATGGTATGTTCTTATGTTTGGTCTGTGGTTGTTCAATCGTTTCATTTCCCCTTTAACGTCTTCCCAATCTCCAACTCTACATCCCCAATCTTCGCCATGGGATGGTTCTTCAGACAGGCCCCTAAAATAAAAGATAACAACATTTTATTTAATATATGAAATATTGTAGGGTAGTCTACATAATAGATGCATATACTTTGTTATAAAATAGTCTAATCTACAAACTTATTCAAATCCTGTCCTAAGATTTATATATTTAACCTGTCACCATCCCCTGCTTTAAAGTTGAGAAACATTTGCTCCAATGCCAAAACATATTTATATTGAATTTTTTCAGCTGCTGAGTATTTCCCCGATTTATGTTGCTGTATAATACTTACTAATCACAAGATTGCAGATAGACATATCAGCAAACTTCTTCTTGCCCTTCCTCCCCTTAAGGGAATAGACGGACCAAAGTGAGTTTGTCCCCACCTTCCTTAGCATAGTCCGAACACTGGTCCCCAAGTTTACTGCTCCCAGGGATGTGAGGTAGGCAAGCTGAGGAAGAACAAATATAAATGTAAATATACTGGTAACTGTCAGCAATCTTTGTAATGTTTTTCAAAGATTCAATGAAATATTTAAAGAAAGCAATCTAGCCAAGTTTAATCATGCAAATGTTTGTTTAATATGTAATACTACCAGTAATTGTAATTCTGTTTAGATGATGATACTTTATATATGTAACTATTTTTATCTATTTTATTTAGTAGGTGGCACTAGACCGAGCTAACCCTTTTGGGTTCCTATAAATATAATATACAGTAATAGTATTTTCTTCACTAAAATTGGAACATTCAATCAAATTTAGGGGACGCAAATATTAAAGGCAATGATTGTGAACGATCAAATGCCAAACCCGAAACAACTGAGAGTGAGACCGGGCAGACCACTATTAATTAATAGAAGATTTCACAGATTATAATTATATAAAAATTATGTGTATAACAATGTAATTATGGGCGCGCCTAATTATGTTCTGATACATTTATTATTGGCAACAAATATAAATATTGTTGGTCGAGGTACAGTAGATCGAGACCACGTGCGCTCGCGTCGTTCTGTCTGTTTACGTTCTCTATCTATATATTATATATATATATATATATATAGATAGATAGAGAACGTAAACAGACAGAACGACGCGAGCGCACGTGATCGAGACTGTCTAGTGCATGAAAACGCTCCATCATCCATGTCCCCATGACATGTCCATGACGCGTTGTAGCGAAACATTTCGTCGTTGAAATATCTGGTCGGCGCAGAAGTCGTATGCGCACGAGCGGAAATAGATACCCGAATATTTCATTACTTAAGCGAAACATTTGGTCGCTGAAATATTTGGTAGATTTTGACCTATGACCTTTACGTATTGTGTAGTGTTGGAACGCACGAGAGGAAACAAATATACCAAATATTTCATTAGGCTACATACACGAAACGTTTGGTCTGAAATATTTGACTGTTATGTTGCCAGTTGTCGCTGTGAATGCAAGCTTGCTTTTGATAATATTATCATACATGAACTGTGTTATTATTGCATGAATAATTAATTGGGGCCAATGTCACTGCAATTACTGAATTAGCCTACATTTAAGAATATGGGAACGACTTTTTTTGCTGTTATATAGGTCGTGTTCATTATAAGTTGATAACTGTAATTATGCACATGATTGTGCACAGTTAAGTTCAATTAAAAGTTGTAGGCTGCATGCTTAAAATAATTTCAATAATAATAAATAATGAATTTACTAAGGATATTATGATTTATATTATTAGGATATTATAATTATTATACTGGGCAAAATCTATAGATTCACCGTCTGATGGTGTTTGTTTTGTACTGACAATTGAATTGGGAGAGAATATGTGTATTATTAGTCATGAATGAATGTGTACAATTTATAAAAATGGCTTTCATAAATCTAATCTACCTGTAATAATTTTATTATTATGCCCAATGATACATGTTTAGCTTTGATCATATTTAGCCTAGATTGTGAGTAGATGTAAACGTCAAATCAATTGTCACACAGTTTATTCATGCACACCATCTTGATTATAATATTATAACTGGTTTGCTAAACAAATATGACTCAAACGTTCAGTACTAACTAGTTATTCGATATGCCACTACCAACGTTCACAATTTCTTTTCCAATCACTTTCCTACGAGTGATTGTGAATGTCACTTCATAAGTTAAGTTTCTCACGTGCTCTATGGTTTCTCCCTGATCTACGAAGATTTGCACTGGTTGTACAGTTCTGTTCAGATGTGTGGGGAGATTCCATCTCTGGCTGAGTTATGTCATGCGGTACGCCACGTGGTACGTCATGTGGTATGTCAGGCGGTGCGTCACGTGGTACGACAAGCGGTACGTCAGGCAGTTCTGCATGAACAGGTTCCTCCGGAGGCCGTTTGTGAGACAATTCAAGAGGCAGTTCTGAAGATGATGTCTTCTCCGGCACCGAGCTATCACCATTCACACAACGACTCCTCACATGGTCAAAGTGTCTACGCACTACTCTCCCATCCTCGAGGCGAACGTGGACTGAATGAGACGGGCCCAGTCCGTTCCACGATAACGTCACTGAGCCATTTTGTTTTGCCACTGAAGTTTATAACTTGTTCTACAACAACACCGGGCGCAACCTGCTGGAGATCGGAAGCGAGGCTCTGTGTAATCGACTTCCAGCGAGGCCGGACCGCAATGTCTTGTGGGCCAACACCACGTTGAAGATTCCTTGACGGTGTCACACCTGCCTAACCTACACTTGCATTGGCTTCTTCTTCGTTCAGGCCGAGGGTTTCAAGGGTTCGCCCAAACAGAAACGGCTCTATAACACGCCTCTTGTACGATGCACTGCAATGGAATGAATAACATATCTAAAGAGAAATCATGTACAGCCTGTTACAGAAGATACATACAGTTAACACATAAAAAACACTATTTCCCATTTGCATTATTTAAATCGATCCAGTAGTCTCCAAGGAATCAGTATTAGAATAACACCTCCGTTACAAATGTGTTGTTTAATGAATTTTTATTTGAAGTTAGTGATGTGTCAATGAAATGCAGATTTTTGCATCCGCTCGTGCACCTTCATTATTCCGACTATTAAATTCAAATAGGCTATTAAAATAGTACAGAGTTCGGCGCAAAAGAACGTTAGATTTGACGAGCCATTGTATAGAGACAGCATTTTTTGTAGATTGTAGCGATATGACATCAAGTAAGCATATATCGTTAGATTATACCTACTTTCACCTTAAAAGCTTCACAATCAAGGTGCTAGTAAGACGTAATGTATTGAGTTAAACAAAGTAACGACTGCCATAACTTGGACATACATATATCCATGTATAATTAGATCAATTATCCTTATTCTTGTAACTTACAAAGATGACAATTTTCTCAAATTGTCTGGTTACAGATATCGCGTTTCGGTGGAATATATCGCTGTTTGTGTTGTGGTCTCGCATGCCTGCTTTGCCTGCATAAGCAGTGTTGCCGCAACCTAAAACATGTGAAATGTGTCAGCAATAAATTCATAAATAACACTAGCATTTAGCACATCTAATCATGTTAACCAATAATTATTATTATTGTATTGACAGTTTCACGCTCTTGACTATGGCCACCAGATGGCAGGAAAATCAAACAGGAAATCTCTAAACTCACAAATAGACAGCCGTGTTCTGTTGATAATGGACAACGATACTAAAAATCAAGTGCTTTTATCAAAAAGTTTAAACTGCAGTGATTAAGAAGAAATAAAATAGTTTTTTTTACCAATGATTTTAATAAAAAATCATTTGATTTCAATCGTGATTTAAATCAGCTTGCCCTACACATGGGTATGCCACGTCCTGGGCAACAGGGCAAATAGTATTACTGCAAGCTGCCATAGCCAAGCCCAAGACATAGCCATTGGCTTGGCCATGTGCATAGGCATGGACATGGTTATTCTATAGGCATACCCATAGGCAGTCTAGGCTATTTACACCTGATGATCAGCACAAACAGATAGATTTATATACAATGCAATTGTAAATACAAACATACTGCTACCTTAATTATTTCCAAATAACCTTTAGAAAGGCTAAACCCAACCCTACACTTTCCCCCTGGCATATGGAACAGTTATGCCTCATGTTTATTTGGTGACCAATAATGGTTAGTTAATCCGCCAATGTAACATTGACCGTGACAGTGTGAATAGTCGGTCCAAAAACTAAAATGCTATAAGTTACTGTACTGTACACATCATTATTGAGCCGGAATATGGTAATAGTACACTATATCTATGACTATGTCTATGTAGGGTGCAGTGGCTCAGGGGTAGAGTCCTTGGCTGCCGTGTCGATCAGTTCACTCAGATGTATGAATGAGTACCTGGCTATAGACAGTGGTGAATATTTGTGTACGATTAGTCTTCGCGCATCAATCGCAGCGTGGCTGGATGCTTCCCACAGAAGTTGAGATGGTGTTCGATTGAACAGGTCTGCCAGGGGAGTAAAGTGTAAAGCGCCTTGAGCAGTCCTGAGGACTGGTCCGGGTACTGCGCTATATAAGAACTTACCTTTACTTTTATGTCGTGTATGCTAAACTGTATAGACTTAGACCTTAATTGCATAATTTAGGTATAACCATTGTCATCAGCATGTACCCTACACAGCCATGGTCATGATATAAGGTAATAAATTATAGGTCGAGGCTTGGTAAAAATAAAAATATTGTTGTTGATAACGTAACCTTAACTTAACATACAACCCTGAAACTAACCCATGGCTATGTCCCTATGCCCATGGCATAGCAATAGCCATAGCATAGGGACATAGCCATGGGCATGGCATAGCCATAGCCATAGGCATAGCTGTAGCCATGACATAGCCATAGGTTATAGGCATTGCGGGCATAACAGGCAGTCTTAGTATCAGATTAAGACTAGTCACAAACTCAGCCTAAGCCTAAGGCTAAACCTAAACAAAGGGGAAGAAGTGTTGCAGTCGGGGGGGGGGGGGGCATGGATGTCATGCAAGTGTCAGTCAGTGACACTGACAGTGTCAGTGAACACGCTAGAGCCTAGCCCTAGGCTATCCGTGTGTGGGCCACATAATGACAGATCAGATGGGTACAGCGACCACGTCCAACCATAGCTCTAACCCTGCAGGTGTACATGTAAAAAATACATTAGTCCAATGCAAATGGTAATTCCAGTGTCATTCAGAACTTACACTTACAGTCACCTGGCCACGCGGCAACATCCAACGACAGAATATTTCAGTAAGCTTGCCGGGAAATTTGCACGTGACTCAATATGACCCATATAGGGCACCGCGCATGCGCACAATTGAAAATCGACCATATATTTCAAGACGAAATATTTCAGTACAGCGTAAACAATGTTACGATGCTAGCCGGGATTTGGCAGTAAATAATCGAAATGTGTGCTTACGGAAACATGCCAAAATTACTATATTTCATATGTACCAAATATTCACAATTTAATTTCTAAAGATGTACCTTGTCTTGTGGATAGTTAGTTGCGCGCGTAACTGTAAAAATTAGTTGAGTGTTCAAATATGGACGTAGACTCGCAGTAAAAAAATTAATAATAATATTGTATTAATCATAATATTTACAATTTTTATGCTTTTATATAAATTCAACATGCCTAGTTTACAATAAAATGTATTATATATTGTGGAGCTCTGTTTGTAAATGTAAGAACACAAGTAGAACGAATATTAGTTTCGTTTAGATTACACTTCCCGCGCGGTGCGTTACTGCGCGGGAAACATTACCTTGCTTGTGAAACTTGATGCACGTAATAGATGTAAGGAACATCACATGTTAGTGCTCCGGCCTCCCTCGGTCCGAGGACTGATAAATCACCTCCCGCTAACGGGATCGCCTCATGCGCGGCTGGCATCAAGCGGGCTATTATCGGCAAACGTCCGGCGCCATTCCTCCGCCTGCCAGCCGTTCTGATCCGCCCACGGGCCGAGGGTGGCGTGCTGGCTGCGGTGGGAGGGGATGTTAAACATTCATTTTTGGACCAGAGGGGTTTAAATTTCAAGGAGGGGTCAAACTTGTTTGGACCAGTCTTTGTGGGTTCAGAATTTATTTTAAAAGCATTTTGCAAAGTACTTTATAACTGAAACATTAAAAAAGTGTTTAAAACGTTTTTGCAACGTTATAATTGATATTTAAAAAAATGTTTTTGCAACATTGTACGTAAATATGTTTATATTAATGAGGAAGATGGGCCATAAAAAAATGTTGCATGAAATTAACTATTTATTTTTTTATTTTTCATTAAACTAGTGGATTTAAACAAATTACCAAGTTTAAACGTTTTCCCTGAGACGTTTTTGAAGAACATTCCCACAACATATGGATAACGTTTCATCACAACGTTTAGAAAACGTTGGACTGAAACGTTTTAATAAAACGTTTTTAAAACGTTTTTGCAACGTTATACAGAACTATTCTGATAAACGTGGAAGATGGACCATAACAAAAACGTTGCCACAATGTTGCCACAACGTTATTTCTGACATAACCTTAATACGACATTCCAGCAACGTTGTGAAAACGTTATGTGTTAGCTGGGTATGCAGTTGGTGTTTTTGTGTTCTCGAGCAATTGCCAGTTATTACCATGATATCTCGGTATTTGAAATTTAGTATATTTTAGCATGTTTTTTTAAATGGTGTTAAGACAACACTATTAATAATTATAGACCCATACAATATATTTATCAGGTAACCTTTTTCTGAGGTAAATTTAGATGTGTTCCTATAATGTGATACTTTCTGCCATAGAACTCCTAAACTTGAGCATTAGACATTTATGTGAAGTTCAACATTCGTATTACTTGCGTATTTTACGCCAGTGTACTTGTAGTTTTAATGATCACATAATTATAATTTCTTGTAATATTTCAGAAGTTTTGCTAGTACAATGTTATATTCGTGCTTGGAACTCACTACCACGTATATATGTGTGGTACCGTATATGTCATACATGTTTTCTGTTTCCAACTAAATTTTCTGATCTATATGTTTAGTAATAGGCGGTGACTAGTAAACAAGTCGACCTTGCATACAATGATTACACCGTTTAAACAAAGCACCTGGGGCCGGTTTCATGAAGCGTTCTTAAACTACTCAATTACTTAGCGTTACGCATTTGCGTAAACTCCTATGTTTGCGTAGCTAAGTATTTGCGTAAAATTAAGCAAGTCCGGTTTCATGGAGCCTGTCTGACCTATTTCTTAGCTAAGAACGAGCGTTAAGCTGTCACGTGGTTAGATGAATGCTAATCAGTGGGTATTCCCAAGAATTCCCCTTCCCATAGTTCTGTGCAAACATCGTAACCGTGATTACTTCCGTCGGCATCTTTTTATATCAACACTGCAGACGACAACATGGCAACAGTACAGCAGGAACATGTGAAGCGTGAGCGGAAAGACAATTTTGCCCACGAAGAAATCGCATGCTTACTTGAGCAATATTCGGAAAATGCATCCATACTACAGTGCAAGCTGAGCAATACTGTTTCAAATCTACGAAAGAAGCAGATTTGGAACAGTATTGCTACGACCGTGAATTATTGTCGACCGTCGTCTTGTCGACGATCGTGCCAATAATATAAACATGCCGTTTTAAAAAAAATCTGAAGAAACATTTGTAAAAGATATTCTTATTTTAACGTCTTATCACTTAATTGTGTCAGATCAGCGACAACTACTTGAAAACACCCACAGGCAAAGAATCGCAAAGCGATTAGTATTTGTAGTGTTACTGTTAACGAACCCTTCCGAGAAACTACCGCGATGTCGTCACCGATTAAATCGACTAAATGCATGATGTTATGTTGACGAAAACGATACCTGTCGAACAATTCGACGTCGTCGTACAAATCCAAAGGATGTGTCGTATCTCGAAACACTCTTTCTCGACGCAAGGCTCTTCTTACTGCTCCGTTTAAACGATGCACTGGTCGTAGAGCAGCCATTTTTAAGAACAACTTAGTGGAGTTACGCCACGGAGGTATGTGTCGTAGACTAAGTACGGTTTACTAAGTATTGCGTAAACTAAGAAGACGCCATGAAACGCATATTTTACTAAGACAATCATCTTAGCACTAAGTAATCGTTCTTAGCGGCTAAGTACGCTTCATGAAACCGGCCACTGCTCTGTGAAACAATACGTACACGCCTAACAAGCCAATTGTCATGGCTTCCTTACGTCTTAACAATTCAAAGACAAGCAAAATGAAGAAATCTGCTCAGTAAAGCATTTCAAGAGTAGATAACTGATTACGGCCTCAACACATTCTCACAGCACACAAATCAAAGACAAACAGCATGAAAAGATCTGCTCTGTGAAGCAATGCAGGAGTAGCAAGCCAATTACACTTTCACACTTTCACACTTTCTTAATGGACACAAATCAAAGATAGTGTTAACATGAAAAAGATAACTAAGGGAGATTATGAAGCAAATTACCATGACACCTACCCTTTCCAACGTACATGTAATATTTTAAAGCTGATTCTTGTGTATTTGTTATTGGTTACGTAATTGTGACTTTCTTTATTGCATTGCATATTGTAACATACAGATGGATGCAACTTCATTATTTCTGGTTAGCATCACTCACATAAAAAGGCCGAGATCACTCCTCGAACAGACCGAGATCACTCCCCGAACAGGCCGAGATCACTGCCGCACAGGCCGATGTCACAGGCCGAGTTCACAGAAACAGGCCGAGATCACTCGGGCCGAGATCGCGAAAGGCCGAGATCACTGTGAACCGTATAAACTGCTTCCAATCAGAGCCATTCTTAGGACTAGGTTGCAAGTTAGATTAGTGGAAAACTGCGCCTTACACGTTGCGTTTGTGGTAGTATACCATGGTAAAAGAAACTCGTACGTTGCCAGTGTGATCATAGATGTCGAAGGAGCGCAGCAGCATATTCAGAATGACACAAATCCGATGAACGTACAGGTGTGAGCGATATTATGTGGACTGCCCGTGCGGGCTCGAGTATAAACAGCTAGAAGATGGCTGTGTTGCACCGCGCATTGTTTACATGGTTCATCGTGCTGTTGTTTCTCATCTTGCTTGTGTTGCGCCTCGACGGCAAGGCGGACTGGAACTGGTTCATAATTTTCGTCCCGTTGTGGTTATTCGATGGCATATTGCTGGTCTACATCGGGTTCAATATGCTGATGCATTGCAAGAACGGATACGACCGTAACGACATGTCGATGCTACGTAAAGTGGGCTTTCTCATCGCCGCCGTTTTAAAAGTGACATTCGAGATACTAGTGTGTGTTCGTTTCCAGTACCAACAGATGCTATCGCTATACATCGTGACTTCTCCGGCGTGGGCACTGCTGTTGATGGCCATCGGGGAAGCATCTCGTAGTCTCTTCAAGAATGCATAATGAAACTGCTCTGCTTTTTCCATGATCGAACGCATCTCGTTAAGTGGATGAGTCACACAGATTGTACATTTGTTGTCACCAGAATCAACGTTCAGTTTGCTGGAAAACAGTGCCTCCAAGTACGAACTACAATAAGCTACACTTATTGTAGAAAAGAGAGTGGCTGTACAGGAACATTGAAAGAGACAAACAGTCACAATATATTAATGGTTAAATAATATAGCATTAATAATTGTACTTTTTGTGTTAGTACAGATAGCGTTGACAAAGAAAATAGTGCAGAATTCTAATGACCACATGTCATTAGTCTAGTCTAGATGTACATAGCTAATGTATATATATATTATATAATTATATTCCCAGTTTGTGAATCTGGAACAGTGTACTGCCATCATACATGTTTCTCTTTCTTTCACATTTTGTGGTTTTGGTTACTCTAAAGTTACAACTTTTACCATTTTATAATGCAGTATACGCAATGATTTTAACATTTTAATACAGAATTAACATGCAAAAAATGAAAGTATGGTTTCTAGATGCAACCCTGTGTGAGATAAACAGCACAGCATGTGGTCCCCAGATGTATTTAGATTCCGCCATGGATACCGTTCCCCAGCTTCACCCCAGAGTACCCGAGCATTTATTTAGTTATCTTACATCACAAATGAATAGCCAGAGTTTTAATATGCACCACATGTATATAGCATTAGCTCAATGAACAGGACAACTGAATGACTATAGACCTGTGAACATAACTACTTATGGCCATAGACCAGTGATCATGTGAAATGTTTTAGTGAAATGCTTTAGCCAGGTATTATAATTGAATGTCCTTAGCCCAGTGAATGTGATGAGTGGGTGACTAACCTAGTGAGCTTGACTACTAAATGACCTTAGTACTGTGAACATGACAACTGAAGGGCGTTTGCCCAGTGAATGCCATAGTTAAATGCGTTGAGCCCAGTGAACATGATAACTGAATGTTCTTAGCCCGGTGAATAAGATCAATGCATGGCCATAGCCAACTGAACAAGAAACCTTACTGGCCTTAGCCATGGGAACAAACAGACAACTGAATGGCCATAGCTAGGTGAACAAAACAAATTAATTGTCTTAGTATAGTGAACATGAAAACTAAATAGCCTGAACCATGTGAACGTGAAAATTGGATGACCATAACACTGTGAACTCGAGGTGTGAGTGGCCATACCTCGGTGGACATGATGAGTGAATGACTGTAGCACATTGAACACGATGAGTGAATGACTGTAGCACATTGAACACGATGAGTGAATGACTGTAAGCACATTGAACACGATGAGTGAATGACTGTAAGCACATTGAACACGATGAGTGAATGACTGTAAGCACATTGAACACGATGAGTGATGACTGTAAGCACATTGAACACGATGAGTGAATGACTGTAAGCACATTGAACACGATGAGTGAATGACTGTAAGCACATCGAACACGATGAGTGAATGACTGTAAGCACATCGAACACGATGAGTGAATGACTGTAAGCACATTGAACACGATGAGTGAATGACTGTAAGCACATTGAACACGATGAGTGAATTACTGTAAGCACATTGAACACGATGAGTGAATGACTGTAAGCACATTGAACACGATGAGTGAATGACTGTAAGCACATTGAACACGATGAGTGAATGACTGTAAGCACATTAAATACGATGAGTGAATTACTGTAAGCACATTTAACACGATGAGTGAATGACTGTAAGCACATTGAACATGATGAGTGAATGTTCGTAACCGACTAACTAACAGAACATGACAAGTGATTGTCCTTAATCCAGTGATTATGAAAACTAAGAAAACAAATTAAGAATGGCCTAAGCCTAGTGAATATCACAAGTGAATGAACATGCAAACCTATCGAACGTGGTGAATGAATGGCTATAGAATGAATAAAGAGCGCCAAATTAGCATAATTAACTTTCATAAAAAATACTAATTTTTTGGTAAAAAAGTATTCAAGTTTGTATGAAAATGTTCATTAGATTGATTGTTCAAATCGTTTCTCTGTTGTCGTTTTTCATAATTCAATATACAGTTTCCCCTCGGAATATGTTGACGGCTTGCGGTTGTTTTCGTCAGACTGACTTCGGTAGATTGCGATGCGGAAGTCTTATGAATAGTATTGTAACTGGTGTCCCCCGGCCCGGCAGCAGCCTGCGTGGCTCATTTGATGGTTGCCACATACGTGTGAGAGTCGCTACGGGCCCTCGTCGCCATTCAAGTTAAACATGCTCGTGTACAATGGAGAGAAGCTGTATTATCTGCTCGGAGGTAGAGGCATCACTACCTCCAGGTAGTTCATTGTCGCCAATACTGAAGGAATCTAGACAGAGAAAGAAGATTATAATTATATATGTATTAATTATCAGACTTATGTCCGTATGATAGTGTGCTGTACTACATATATGTCCTCACAAACATCACAACTACTTAAGATTAACTATTTCTCACAATAACCGAAATTGTATACTGAAATAAAACGACGACCCTAATCAAATGCTGTAAGAAAGATTAAAATAGTAGCTTCACTAATTATTCAAGTAAACGTACCAAATAATTATGCGTGCATATATATTAAAATAGACAATATAATATATCAACCAACTTAGATTAAAACGTCTAAGTATCATTAAGAATCTATTAAACCATTCGCGGGGTGCTACACTAAAAAGAAAATGATTTTAAGACGAATATATACATTTACACGATAACCCAAGAGTACATGTTATTTACGAACATTCAATCATGCACATCAACTTAAATCAAAAGAAAACGGATTAAATTAAACAAATGAGATAAGGAAAACTAATTTTTATTTGTCATGTTATTGAATTTAACAAATCAACGATGGTTGAATGCTTATGACAGTACACAGTGGACTATTAAAACAAAGTTGCATTCACAGTTTAAGCGTACAAGTATCAATATGAATAATTACGAGAAAAGTCTCATGCATCCATGCATTTGTCAGTGTGCGACCTTTGTGAATTGGCGTCTGAGTTTGCACACTTCCCCTGCAAATAAAGGGCTGGCTTTAGCTTTCATATGATCGAATAACAACACGTAAACGAAGGAATGTGGTTTCACTGGCAACACAAATAATTTAATCACACACATTAAACACGCTACAACGACTCCTCATTCACATCATAACCATACTGTTTTCGTTCACATGTAAGTCAATCGTTGTACGTCCTTGCGGCAGAAAATGAGTCTGTACAATCCGAGAATCAATGTTCCAGAAATATACATTGTGCGTTTTCCCGTCAGTTCCCGACTTTGCAGCTGCATTAGCCCAGTGCGCATCACGACCGTGACGGAAGTAGCTTGAAGCGCGCCATTACGACAACGTCGACAAGACATCGACCTTCATAGCGCCGTCGACCGAAACTACTCGTCCGCCAGTGAGTGGTCGACATTTTAATATATCAAACAGCTTTGGAAATTCTTGACACTGCAGGCTCTGGTAGATATCCCTAGTCATGAAAGTTTACGTTAACAAGGAGTTGTCTCTCTCAGAATGTCTATTGCCCGACATTGCGTCAACAGGTTGTCCTCGCACACTCCGTCGCAGGCAACTGTGCGAGTACCCCATATAACAATTGATGAGCTATTTGTCCTAAAAGTGGTGGGAAATGTAATTGTTGGGTCCTGGGTTCCAAAAAATGATGGGAAGTGGGAGGCTGACCCAAATAGGTGAAATACCAGAGAATGGCAAATGACGGTTACATGGTTTTGCGTCCCCACACGAATACATTTATCAGAGCCTCTGTACTATCTCCCATCAGATGTATTCGAATAGTTAAATGTGAAGCACAGCTGCAAGACCTGGTAGACAAGATTCCACATAATGACATAACCATTGTTAAGGGAAACATGAACGCCCAGATTGGTGGAGATAGGTCTGGTTTTGAACATGTCCTAGGATCACATGCATTTGGGAAACGTATAGAAAACGGCTTTGTACAATTCTGTGCAATGAACAACTTGATGTTCGGATCCACTCTCTTTGAGCACAAGGACATTCACAAAATAACATGGTTCTCAAACGAACACAAGACCTTCACACAGATCGACCATTTTGCTATTGGACACCAGACTGGAGGACTCCATGTCTGCAGAATGTCCGAGTGCACCGTGGAGTAGACACCTGTAGTGACCACCACATGGTTATTGCGAAGATCAAGATCAAATTGAGGACACAAAAGAAGAGGTCAAACATGACTAAGAGATTCGACATGAACAAGCTCCAGAACCCTGTGACCAAATGCGAATTCCAAGCAGTCCTTATACATTATTTTGTCACTCTCTCCTACACCAGGTTCAATGGAATGGTGAGAGAAGATGAAAGATGCGATGGTGGAAGCGGGCAAAGAAGTTCTTGGATACAAGAAATCTCTGAAATCTCTCAGTGATCACACATGGGGACTGATTGCAAACAGGAAACTCCTGCAACATAAACGAAAAAATAGGCCAACAGCACAGCTTGCTACCGAGCTTATAATAAGAAGGACAAAGTAGTGAAGCGCAGCGCTCAAAGGGGAAAGGCGAATGGTTCGACAGCCAGGCACACGAGGCAGATGATGCAGCTGCCCGAAATGACACAAGGCAGGTCTGCCACATTGCCAAAAAAATCACTGGCAGTACAAAGGCAAGGTATGGACCAATCAAAACCAAGGACGGATCTCTAGTATAGAAACGAGGGGGGGAATGGGCAGAACTCTTTTAAAAAGGTTCTCAATAGACCTGCACCTAACACACCAGCCCACATTGACAACCCTCAGACCGTACTCCCAGTAAACACAGAGGAGTTCACGGAGAATGAAGTAAGGAAGGCCATTGCGACATTCAAGACAAACAAGTCACCTGGCATGGGCGGAATCATAGTTGAAATGATCAAAGCAGGCGGTGAAACAATTGTACAATGGATGTGCAACCAGATCTGGGACTCGGGCACCGTCACCGAGGACTAGAAAGATTGTGTTGTTGTCTGTGTCCCCCCAAAAATAAATGTAACTGAATGTGACAACTGGAGAGGTGTGACATTGCTGTCAATACCAGGGAAAGTGTACTGCCAGATGATACTGAACCGAATGCGAGATGTGGTAGATGGTGAACTGCATGAGGAACAAGCTGGCTTTTGCCGAAATGCTCTTGTGCTGAGCGAAAATTCACATTCTGACGCATTATTGAGACTCCTCGCAACCAGCTTCACATATTTCAACAAAGCGTTCGACAGCACCCACACATCCTCCATGTGAACAGTCTTAATCACATATGGAATCCCACGAAAGATTGTATCAGCAATAGAGAAGATAATATGAAAACTCAAGATGTTGTGTAAAACCAGAAGATGGCTACAGCGACTGGTTCGATGTGATGACTGGTGTCAGACAAGGCTGCATTCTTTCCCCCCTTCTCTTTGCCGTGGCCATCGACTGAGTCATGCCTCTGGCAACCAGAGTCAACACGGACACCGAGACGATTATCGGAGGTTTCTCGATATTCCAGGAAATCCAGGGGGCAACGCAGAAAGACATCATGATGAACCATCCTTCATCAGCGCGACCATTTCAGAATGTGGCCGTGAATCTGTTTGAGTGCGACGGGAAGAACTATATGTCCCTGCAGGACTACTACATCCGCAAGTCCCCGATACCTACAATCCAATGGGTTAGAAAGCTGTACAGACCGCAGAGAGAATCTTCGTAAAGGCAACCGCAAGGAGACGAAACCCATACCTCGCTGTGCTGGAGTATCGTACGACGCCCATCTCAGACTGCGGGAAGTCACCTGCGCAGCTATTGATGAGCAGACGATTGAGGTCAATCCTACCTGCGACACACAGATCGTTGCTGAGTAATCAACCAGCGGACAACCTTCTCAAATCAGGTGGCCTCATTCTAGAAATTGGACTTATATTCAGGCCTCCGGGGTCTCTGAGTGGCCTTGTTGTCATATTTTGATATGTTTAAATGTTCTTATTGGAAGAGGAGTGGTCATAACATTGCCGAAGAATGAGTGCCTGAGCGGTGGCAACAACTGGTGAAGAATAACATTGATGTAAATGCCTGTAAAGGTGTTCTGCAGTGTGATCGTAAACCGGCTGAAGACAACAGTTGACCAAACACCTTCGGGAGGAGCAAGCTGGTTTTCGAAGCGGAAGATCAGGCTGTGAACAAACCTTCACATTGCGAAACATCATTGAGCAAAGCAGAGAGTTTCAGAAGTATCTTCTAGTCAACTTCATTGACTTTAAGAAGGCTTTCAACAGTGTACATCGAGACTCATTGTGGAAAATCGTAAAAGTGTACGGCGTGCCAAACAAATATATACACATTTTCAAAACGCTGTACCGAAACACCAGCTGCTGCATCAAGACCAACGTTGGCTACATAGACTTGTTAAATATAGAGACGTGCGTAATGGATGCATTCTGCCCCCCCCCCTCTTTGTTGTAATTGACTTCATTATGAGGAAGATGATGAATGGTCCGAACTTTGGCGTTAAATGGGTAAATACTAGGTTGACAGACCTTGACTTTGCTGATGACATTGCACTGTTCAGCCACACGCCAGAGATCCTGCAAGAGATTACCAATAACTTTAATGATAACGGAGTGAGGGTGGGATTACGGATCAGCTACGAGATGACAAAAACGTTGTCAGTTGGTGATGGACCTGATCCCCATATTGCGATTGGTCAGCCTGAAATGCAGTGCGTCGAGAACTTCCCCTACTTCGAAAGCTACACATCTAGCGAGGGTGACACAAACGTAGACGTGCGAGGCAAGGCCTCAGCAGTGTTCCAAAGACTACGTCCTATATGATCCAGTACCACCATCAGTAAGGCTATTAAATACTGTACCTTCGTGTCAGTTGTAAAACCAACGGTGGTATGTGCCTGCGAGACGTGGAAGAATACAGTGAGGATAGCCAACCAAATATACATATTCCACCAGCGATGCCTTCGGTTCATATTGGGCATATCAGTGAGAGAAATGATGATGAGGGCAGGTCTGGAGAGACTATATGACATCGTCAAGGGTAGGCGAAGGAGACTAGCTTGGTGTGTACTACGTCTACCGAGGGAGAGACCTGCGCATGTAGCGATGGAATTGGTACCGGAAGGTGGTAACAGAAAAGAGGAAGGTCGATTAAGAACTGGCGCAAAATATTTATGGAAGACTTAACAGAAATTGGATTCACATGGAATGAGACCAAAGAAGTCGCAAATGACCGCACTAAATGGAGGAACCTCGTCGCCCGATGTCCCGAAAGGAACAGGAGGAACTAAGTCTAAGTAAGTCTTATTGGAAACTGTGCTGCACTGCTAAATAATGCAATGGAATATCCGAAATGGTGAGAGTGAATAAGGAAAAGAAACATCATATCGATACGTTTCTTGTTTAGGAGGCCCGAAACAAAACATTTTACAATATGTCGAAAAAGCCACTTCGGTTTCGTTGGCGACATCACATAATATTTGACATAGTTACATTCATGCATAAGCAATATCCACGGATGATACATAACATTAATCTGCATTCATGTACATGTTGCACAGTACCAAAATATTGTAAAATAATGCGTAACCATGACATGACGCCAAACGGACTGGATTTCATGAAGTATTCTATTTCCTCTTTTCCCGATGGCAGTTAATATGATTTATGAATGAGTACGGAATTAAAATATACCACAAGCACGGAAAATAAATATCGATCGTAAAATCCTATTTCAAGGATAATTGTACAAAAGACTGGCCAGGAAGGGTTATAAAAAGATACGTTCTTATATAGCGCAGAATCTAGTCCTCATGACTGCACAAAGCGCTTTTCACTTTACTCCCTGGCAGACATGCTCAATCGAACACCATCTCGACTTCCCTGGGAAGCATCCACCCACGCTGCAATCTATGCGAGAAGACGATTCGTACACAAATTTCCACCACTGTCCATAGCCAGGTACTGAAATGGAGCAACGTAGAGTGAACGAACTTGCCCAAGGTTAGACACAGCAGCACAGGATTCGAACCCGGGTTCTCTCGGTCGAGAGTCCGAAACTCTAGCCACTGTAGGCGACAGTGTGCGTGTGTGTGTGTGCGTGTGTGCGTGTGTGTGTGTGTGTGCGCGCGTGTGTGTGTGTGTGTGTGTGTGTGTGTGTGTGTGTGTGTGTGTGTGTGTGTGTGTGGGTGTGTCCAGCCTAAGAATTTCTGCCACCGCGTGTTTCCACTTTTTTCGTCCAACGACCCCTTTAATCGGCCAGTTTGTGTCAGTCTCTATAGAATGGCAGCTGTAGAGGGGTTCTATTTATTTGTACATTACCCTATCCGTGGCGTGTAGCTATCATCAATCCACCAAGGCAAGTTGCACCAGGACGGCCTAATATTACCAACTTGACGCACAGGAGACGGCAGCGTCGGGGTCACTCGCAACGAGGTTTCCGCATCCACATTACTTGATCACCCCGTTGTTTACCATGGGTTTGAAATATTTAACCAAATAATATACAAAATGTTCGGCTTACAGTCGTTCTGGTAGTGGTGCTCGTGTGTTTCTGTTACGGGGTAGGTGTTAGGTGCAAATTGTCTAAAAGTAAGCTTGCTGATTTTTCAATCAACCCGTCGTCGTTTTTTCGGACGGGCGCCACATTGATTTACTTGCTTTAAAAAGAAGTACGCCTCATCGATCACTAATAGGTGAAGGCAAAGCGATAAAAAGTGGTTCTCTCGTCACTTTGTATCTACGCGTCACTCACTAGTCTAAATCACGAATAAATGGTCGTTGACGTGTTTGTGGATCGCCAGCAGCACGTCGCCATTGGGAATCACCGACCCAGCATGCTGCCTCTGAACACCGGCGCGCCTCAAGGAGCGGTTCTCTCACCATTATGATGAGATGATGATTGAGTTCAGGCGAAATGCAGCATCCCCTACAACAGTGAGGAAGAAGTCAAAGATCACCAATTGTCCAAGATGTTCAAGATCCTGCCATCAGGGAGTCGACTGCGGGTTTACAGGGCGAGGACGAGCTGAATGAGGAGTTCCTTCATGGCATCGGCCATAACAGCCAATAACTCTTCTTCTCCATGTGTGGTGCGGGGCTGACAGGATACTTGAATTCTTAAAATGACCATGAAGTGTATGCAAAATTCCTTTGTAAAAAGGCGTAATAAACTATATCTTACCTTATCTTATCTTAACTATGGTCTAGGGATCATCCATATAGTACGTCACGCTTATGGTGTTGGGCGTTACATGGGGGTAGGAGATCTCTGGGCAAGTGTTACGTAACGATTAAAAATGAAAAACAGCAATATAAATAATTACAATGTCATTTGCAATCAGAAGTGTGTTTTTTGTGTGTTTTTAACCTATAATTACAATATGTGCTCCCAGTAGCTTCACTATAATGGTTTAACAGGGCCTGATTGTGACGTGCTGTCTTGTACTGCGTTTGTACCGTCTAAACAAGGCGCTCATGTATATATATATATGTGTGTGTGTGTGTGTGTGTGTGTGTGTGTGTGTGTGTGTGTGTGTGTGTGTGTGTGTGTGTGTGTGTGTGTGTGTGTGTGTGTGTGTGTGTGTGTGTGTGTGTGTGTGTGTGTGTGTGTGTGTGTGTGTGTGTAGCGCTTATTCCACTACCAGAACAAGGGTCTGGCAGCATCAAAGCGGGTTTTCTCATTTAGAGTCTTACCGGACTGAACTTTTCAAAATGAGATATGAGCGCATGGGCCTTGTCCAAACACATATGAAAGGAATTATTCTTAGTCAAATTGCTACGAAGGGCAGCACCAACGTTGCAAGTGTGTAGGCTACCGATTGACCATCTAATCCCATACAGTAGTGAGATGGCAGAGTCATTAAGATAGTCGTTTAACTGTCGAATTATGTATATCTATCATCTGCAATATCATCATTAGTACACTTTTGTACATTCTCGTACATAGTACAGAAATGGGTCTTACTTTTGTTTGCAGCTGCACATTCAAACGCTAAGGATCTCACGCACGTCACAGTGCGAGAGGGAATTATATACACTGTATATCTTATTTCAAACTCAACTATTAAACAAACCAATACTAATTCAGTATATTTATAAAACACTGGCCTTGAGTATTCAAAGCAGTTGTTCCCGGTTTATTTCTGATTGTTCCATTTAATTGTTTATGCCGCTGTAACATTGATCGTGGCACATGATGGGTGTTACGCTAGCAGCATGTTTGATGGCTGACAACATATAACGATTCTGCATAGTTTTATATACCCTGGATTAGCCGCTTCCTACTTCCGGCGGTACATGTCATACTGGTATCCAAATCTGTCTTCTGTAAACCTCGTCCCCCTATATGTCTTCTAGTTTTAACAGTGCATTGTCTTTACAACATATAGCATAGGCGGATCCCTTAGGGGTTATGGAGGGCACGCACGTGCTCCCCAGGCCTTTGGAAATTGACCGCGCTATGCTTGCGCAAGAGTACCGTGCCTCCAGGCCTTTGAAATGTGCTCCAGTTTAGGTGATTCTCAAGGGGGTGCAACTGGAGGTTTTTTTGAGTTTCCGAAATTGTGAACGTCGTCGCGAAAAATGTTCACCAGCCCAACGCGGCTTGTTTTCTCCTTGCAGAAAGCGGAGTCGTGCTGAAGCTCCGGCTCAGCCCACCCTTTATTTATTTCGTTCCGGCGCCAGAGTGGAGGTTTCTTTGGCAAGCCACGGAACGGGGAGCAATTTAATTAATTTTCATCTGGCAGCCGTTCGTAACTAATTACTTTTTGCGCCGATCGGATTTTTTTTACAACCGTAACTTTTTTGTTTTCGCGCCATTGGATTATTTAAAAAACATGTCTTGCTTGTGGTGAATGTTACTTACCACCCGTTTTGTAAATAATTAATTGTTGAGCCAATCGAAGTGTCAACTTCGTGTTTTCGCGCCATTGTATTATTTCAAAAAACATACAATGGTCTTTATTAAATTTTGGTAGACGGGCGTCAATACGTTCAGGATATTTATTCTTTAAAAATTATTGTTAGATTTCAGTTATTTGTTTGACTTTTCATATTGTTAAACACCTCAACTTATTATTCCAATTAATGGCAAAGCGTCATTCTGCTGTTTATTTACTGAAAAAGTACATTTTATCATTAACAGAGAAACCGAGCTTTCGTAGACGCTAGGATCGTGCCAATCGCTCGAGTTGACAGATCTAATTGTTATTGTTGCAACGCATCGCTTGCACATCGGATGGTCCGTACTCGCGTAAAAAGACACATTTTAAGCCATATATACATTCCTCACTTTGTAACTAATAAGTTTTCCCGCCGAACGAATTTGTTGTGGTTAGTGTCAACTTTTCGTGCCTTTCGATTATTTAAAAACATACTGCACATCATGTATCTGGTTAATTTGATGGCCGTTAATTTTAACAGGCGGCAGTTTGTAACTATCTAGTTTTCGCGCCTATCGAATTTGTTTGTTTATTACAAGTGTCACTTTTTCGTTTTCGCGCCATTCGATTTTGAAAAAACCTCATAAAACATCGTGCATCTAGTGAAATAGACCACAACAAACATGGGACGTTCACGGGGAGTGGCAACCTTTCATTTCGATGGCATAATCTTTTATCTGACCACTGGAAAATATCCACGGAGTTTGAAGAATGACTGCGGGAAGAAAAGCAACTTTAAGCGCCAGGCAAGCAATTTTGCTGTGCGTGGTGGAGAGTTATACTTCAAACACAAGCTCCGTCGGCTCAGTGCTGGAGGTAATTATCGTCTGTTTTAATTGCTTTATTCTGTTTTTAATTACTTTGTGTAAATGTGTTATTTACGTTGGCTGAATCATATATAGTATATTCGTGTGCAGCGTACACAGACCAGGTATGCATAAAGAGCCGCGTAGGGAAGACCGCTCCTTTACCCCAAATAGGGTATACAATCTCCGATCCTCAATCATAAATCACAGGTATAAAATCATATAGACCATCAATGCAAGCTTATTAAATGTTTTTTTTGCCACAATGCGTAGCTAAATAAAGCATCACCTGCGCATCGGATGATCCGTACTCACGTAAAAGACACATTTATGAATCATAATAAAAGTATTCCTCGCATAGACCTACACTAAGTTTTTAGGAAGTCATTGCTATATTAGACGTTGGATGTTGCTTATATTTGTCGAAATTTGTGAAAGAAGTTGCTTTTATGGTATTTATATTTTCCTTGAATACAAAAGGAATTAATTGATAATATAGTAAAATATTTTTTTTCACAGCCATGCTAAATATTATTTATCTAGATATATATAGAAAAAGAACAGAGTATAGCTACAATGAAATAAATACATTCTTATGTCATTATGTTTGGCTTTGAAGAGAACACATTTTCCATAGATTTGTTTAATTATTAATTATACATTTAAAATCAAAGGAGGATAAAACTAATGTAAAGTATGATTTTAAATACAATTTGAAGACCAATGTGCATAATAAATACTTTTACAGATGTGCAATTATTCATATTGATAATTTATAATTTAAATAAATAAAAAACAATTAAACATTTATTACATATCAAATGAGTTGCCTTATTTAAAAAAAATACTATTATACAATAGTCATTTTGGAGAGCAGAGTTCACAAAAATGTAGCAACGTAAGTGAGAGGAGAATTGTTTGTTAACTCAGTAAGTCATTGACGCATTCGAACCTTTAAAGGAACTTTGTCCATTCCATTATTTAGCATCAACCCGGGGTTAATAAGCATTATAATTATTAGCAGGATTTGTGGTTTGTGTGTGTGTGTGTGTGTGTGTGTGTGTGTGTGTGTGTGTGTGTGTGTGTGTGTGTGTGTGTGTGTGTGTGTGTGTGTGTGTGTGTGTGTGTGTGTGCGTGCGTGCGTGCATGTGTATGCGTGTGCGTGGGTGTGTCATTTGACAGTTGTATTTATTTATTTTGATGGCGGAAAATGAAAAATGCGAACAATTTTTCGGGCTTAATACATTCAGTTTGACGGACAGCATACCTACAACATGTGTTCTAGTATTAAGAACAATACGTAAAAACACCTTTTGAATGAAATTCAAACGGCATTTATGTGGGCAACAAAACCAATGCTTCTATTCTGGAATATACGGTAAGCTCAAAAAATTATGAGGCTGACGGAAACATGAGACTAGTTCTCCAATCCCAGCCTCTCTCTCGAAATTTCCAGAATTGAAAAGGTATATTCGCTCTCGATTTTTGAAGTTTGTTTTTCAAAAATACTGCTACGGGGTTGGTGTTGACGCTACATTTTTATTCTGTTTGTTAGACGCTATCGTCGTGATTCCTTTTGACCGGTTGTCTATTTAATTGCACTTGCGATCACAGTGATGGAGACGATAAACATTGCTATTGTTGGCCATTCCTTTGTTCGCCGCCTTGCGGCTTTCGCGCTGACGCATCGGTCCATGAACCTCGCTTTGGATGAGAGTTATCATGTTACCTTCATTTCGAGAGGGGGTTTGAAAGTGCAGCAACTATACACACTGATGCATGATATTTTAAATGCCAGTAGGGATGTAGTTTTCATCGAAATTGGGACGAATGATTTAATGAATTGTGGACATATTGAAGTTGGCGATAAAGTGTTGGCTTTCGCAACGTATTTAACTGTGATGGCAGGGGTCTGTCGCGTTGTAATCTCGCAAATGTTGTATCGTGATGCTAGCGCATCTGTTTCTCCAGTGGATGCCGATTTTAACACTAGTTTTTTTTTATACAATAAGTATATGCACGAGGCCACCAAATGTTTTGACACTGTTGATTTCTGGTCGCATCGTGGCGTGTGGTCTGACTGGAACCAGTATCTACTTGATGGTGTACATTTTAATGACGAGGGAAATATAAAATATTTCAATAGTGTTCGAGGGGCAGTTGTTGCCGCGGCGAATAAGTTGTAAAGTTGTTAATGCCGGAGGTGTTTTTTTGGGACAGATAAAGTTTGACAATTTCTGACAATTGGTTTGGATTTATTACTGCTTAACAAATTTTTGATGGTGAGGCCGTGTAAATGTTCTGCCACTAGGCCTAGGGCTGTGCCCTTGTGAGCCGTGTACATGTTCTGCCATTGTGGCTGTGCCCTTGTGGGCCGTGTAAATGTTCTGCCATTATGGCTGTGCCCTTGGGGGCCGTGTAAATGTTCTGCCACTGGCTGTACCCTTATGGGCCGTGTAAATGTTCTGCCATTATGGCTGTGCCCTTGGGGGCCGTGTAAATGTTATGCCATTATGACTGTGCCCTTGGGGGCCGTGTAAATGTTCTGCCACTGGCTGTGCCCTTATGGGCCGTGTAAATGTTCTGCCATTATGGCTGTGCCCTTGGGGGCCGTGTAAATGTTATGCCATTCTTGGGATACCCTCGGTGGCTTTGTAATTATTTGTTCCGTTGCAATTCCTTAGTTACAGAGGTTGGCATTATTACCCATACGCTTTTATGACTATCCTGGTTTTGGTTTTATGGTACAGAACATACTGTTGGTGGCAGTACATATTAATGCAATTACAGTGTGTAACGTTTGTATATTTGTGTTTCGTTCCTACTTTGGCCTGCTTCCATATTAGCTAGAATGAATTTACCTAGCGGTATGGGTTCATTATAATGTTCATTATAATATATGACCCAGTGTCTGCCCGGCTTTCCTTTCTCAATGTTTCAGAATGCCTCCAAAACGTAAACGTTCTACAAAAGCGCCAGCTCGTTATCGCGAGACAGTCGTGGGACCTCCTCGCAAACGAGCCAGGACGGTTGATGGGGACTGGCCCGAGGAAAGGACATCCACAGCCATGGCGATGGTTCCACCAGCCCCAGTGTTGTCAGCACCTCCTCCAACTGGCGAGATTGGTATCCTACGTGACCAGATGCTGTCTATGCAGGAACAGGTGGAATCAATTCGGGAGGCGGTCATGGGGATGGCTGCATCCTCTCAGGTAGCGAGGGAGGCGACCCCAATGGCAGCGGCATTGGCAACACCAGCAGCAGCCGGGTCAGCAGCAGCGGCTGGGTCAGCGGCAATGGTCACTGAGTCGAGCATGGGTGAGCTATGTGAGGAATTACCTCAATACCCCTCTAACATGAGGGCATTGGCAGCAGTACCGCTTGGTAGCCTGGTGGACCAAAAGATTAAAGACAGAATTTGGTCCAACCAATATATCGATTTGGCTTTGCTAATTAGTGACGCAGCGCATGAAACAACATGTATGTCTCCCAATCTCACCTTTGATCAACCTCGGTCGCAGGTCATAAAGAAAATTGCCAACATCGAGCAGTGGTCAGATGCTTTTCTCATTTTCATGGCCATATATACACAACACTGCCCATTAGAGACACAGGCTATCATGAAATACATGCAGATCATCCGGACCATGGCTTCCAATTCGCCCCCAAGGTTTTTCTTACATATGACAGGGACTTTAGGAAGTTGAGGGCACACTTCACCATGCCGTGGTGTACGTTACATCAGGAACTCCTCCATTCGGCTAGCAAGATCATAGGAAATCAGAGTCGTCCCTTTCCCCAGTGGAGACAGCCCATAGCCAGACGACAGCCCTTTCCCACCGGCTACTGCTTCGCCTACTGCGGTGATGGGCGTTGCACCAATCAGAAATGTACCTTCGCACACCGATGCCCATCTTGCAATGAACAGCATGCAGTGTCACAGTGCCATGGTAGTCGTCCGGCCATCCCATTCAAACGCCCTGCCACCCCCTTCAAACGGCCTGCTTTCACCGGCATCCAACCTCCCAACGCCAATCCACGCCGCCCGGCTATGGCAGCTCCTACAGGAAAGTAGGTATGAACCAGCCTTGACGGAGGAAATTTGCCAAGGATTTACCCATGGATTTCCACTTTCTTTTCAAGGCGATCTAAGCCATAGGACAGTACCATGCAACCACCCATCTCTCCTAGCAAACCTTTCAGTGGCAAGGGACATGATTATGAAAGAATGTACTTTAGGTCGTATTGCAGGCCCCTTCGAATTAATCCCAATTTTTAACTTGGTTATATCACCATTAGGGCTTATTCCAAAGGCGGAGAAAGGCAAGTTTCGGATAATTCACGACTTATCATTTCCAAAGGGAAATTCAGTTAATTTTGGAATCCCAAAAGAGTGTTGTTCTGTAACATATGAGGATTATGACTACTTTGTTTCATTGCTGACATCAGTGGGTCGTGGTTGTTTTATTGCCAAAGCTGATATTGAATCTGCATTTCGGATTATTCCGGTTCATGCTAGAGATTATCATCTGCTTGGTTTTTCATTTGATGGTCAATATTATTATGATAAATGCCTTCCAATGGGTTGCTCCATTTCGTGCAAAATTGTTGAACAATTTAGCTGTGCCTTGCAGTGGATTCTACAAAAAAAATTCACGTTATGCATATGTCTCACATCCTGGACGATTACATTTTTCTCTCGCCATCTCAGTCGATTTGCAACTTCTATCTGCAGCAATTATTCTTTATGGCTAATTGGTTGTCAATTCCGATCAAGCATAACAAAACTGTGTTGCCATCTACTTGTGTGGTTGCTCATGGTATAGAAGTTGACACTGTAAAAATGGAGGCTAGGCTCCCACAGGACAAACTTGAAGCAGCGAGTAAGTTAGTCAAGTCCTTTAGTCACCGTAAAAGGTTACCTTGCGAGAACTACAAAGTCTCCTTGGAACTTTACAATTCTGTTGTAAAGTAATAATTTCCGGCAGACCATTTCTCCGAAGGTTGCATGACTTAACCCAGGGCAAAGTTAAGCCTCATTTTCACATACGCCTGGATAAGGAGGCACGGCTAGACTTAGCTGCGTGGTCTATTTTTCTGGAGAACTTTAATGGGTCATCACTTCTCATTAATGATCAGTGGCTGTCTTCAGAAAAGCTTGAATTATTCACAGACGCTTCAGGTCTGGGTTTTGCTGGTCTACTGGAAAGCCAGTGGTTTCAAGGTCATTGGCCTTTGTCATGGCAGAACTTCAATATTGACGTAAAGGAATTATTTCCTATCGTACTTGCCTTGTACTTGTGGCCGCATGTTCTGAAAGATAGGAGACTGCTTGTGCTATGTGACAATGAAGCAGTGGTACATGTTATCAATAACCAAACGAGTAAAGACAAACAACTGATGTCACTTATCCGTAAGTTGACTGTAGCACTCATGAAAAACAACTTGATTTTAAGAGCAAAACATGTCCCAGGTAAACAGAATAGAATCGCTGATGCGCTGTCTCGGTTTCAGGACACGCCAGAACTGCGCAGGCAGTATGGCCTCGAGCCAGTGCCGTCGGTCATCCCGTCGGATCTCCTGCCTTGGTAACTGTCATTCAACATTTGTTAGATGCTTCCTTGTCTGACCTCACCACACAGGCTTATCAAAAAAGTGTTGCAATGTTTCACCAGTTCTGCCAATCTGAACTTCACCTCACACACTGGTTTCCAGCAAAAACACCAGCAATAATTTCTTTTATAGCATTTTGTTTTCAAAAAGGTTATGCGCCATCATCCATTACCAGTGTGATTTCAGCAATTTCATACGTGCATAAAATGCACACTTTTGCAGATCCAGCTGCTACATTTGTTGTTCGAAAATTATTGCATGGGGCTGCAAAATTGAGGTCATCAGGTGATCAGCGGGCACCTGTCACAAAATCGGTCTTGCACAAGTTGGTTTGTTCTACACCACACATCTCATGTTGCTATTATAACAACATTTTAACTTCGGCCATGTATTTACTAGCCTTTCATGCCTTCCTTCGAATAGGGGAAATTGCAGTGACTTCTACTGCAAAAATCGGTCAAGTCTTGCAGGTGAGCCAACTGGCAGTGGCGACTAATGGCAGGTGAGCCAACTGGCAGTGGCGACTAATGGCAGGTGAGCCAGCTGGCAGTGACGACTAATGGCAGGTGAGCCAACTGACAGTGACGACTAATGGCAGGTGAGCCAACTGGCAGTGACGACTAATGGCAGGTGAGCCAACTGGCAGTGACGACTAATGGCAGGTGAGCCAGCTGGCAGTGACGACTAATGGCAGGTGAGCCAGCTGGCAGTGACGACTAATGGCTGTACAGTGGTGTTTTATGCATACAAGCATTATCAAGGCCCGCCTGTGACTTTAGCTATTCCAGCACATATCGAGTCACCATGTTGTCCAGTTAAAGCTATGCGATCATATTTGGCATTACGAGGCAATTCGCCAGGTCCGCTCTTTATTTTTCCAGGAGGAGCTCCAGTTACAAAATCGTTCTTTGCTACTCAGCTGAAAAGGTCTCTTAAATGGGCAGGTCTCTCGACTTTATGCTATAAAGGTCATAGTTTTCGGATAGGCGCTGCAACAGCAGCTGCAATGCAGGGGGTCTCGGACGACGAAATCCAGCGCATGGGACGGTGGAAATCCCAAGCTTTTAAAAAATATATTCGAATTCCAATGTTGCAGTTGCAGTGACCTCTTTTTGTTTTGCAGTGGTTATGCTCACATAAGGTGGCAGGTGCACAAAGTATGCTTTCTACTTAGGTGGGGCATATGGGGCAGCAATGCTTGTATTCATTCATTTCGGACAAAAAACGGAAAAATGTTGCATGAATTTTTTCTGCTGAGGTGGGGCATTCCATGTAATGTAATCACCATTTCAGCTACACAGTTAATATGTCAACTTAAACCGGTAAATATAAGTGTTGTGTTACACTCCTGGTAGTGAAATACTCCTTGTTTTGGCTATGTTTCACGGGTGCTTTCTGCTTAGGTGGGGCATTCCGTGTGAAATAGAAATGTTTTATATACACTCTCGGTGGTTAATATAGACCAATACTGTGTAGCACTTCAGTTACCGAAATGTGTGCATTCCTAATGTGTTAGGCGAGGCATTACATTTAGCCTTCACAATTGTTGTTTCCAAACCGATGGCTATGTTAATTATACGCATAATGTGTAACGCTTCAGGTATTAAATCATTGTAGGATTAATATGTTGTGGCGCGTGCTTTCTGCTGAGGTGGGGCATTCCATGTAGCATAATTTTTGTTTACACACATGATAGATATTATATAGCAATAATGTTTAGCACTTAAGGTGCCGGTATATACTTTCGTGTGGTTTTCATGTATAGCATGAATGCTTTCTGCTTAGGTGAGGCATTCTAAGTGGCAGTAACAGTGTTCGCAGTAACACAGGTTATCTAAGTTCGTGCTAATTGCCATTGCACACACGTGTGGACTAATGTGTTGTTACATTGGATACCAATGTTTTTACAAAAGTTCACAGTATTAGTAGGTAACATCCATGCTTTCTACTGAGGTGGGGCATGATAGGTACTGTTTTGATGAATAGTTGTTACATTCTGAGTGTAATTGCTGTAATTTTGCTTAGTGATACGGAATCCGGTGGGGTGGGGGGAGCCATTCTGAAAATGTGTTATTACAGAATTGGCCTGGTGTGGTCGATTCCCCCACCTTTGCTCTCAGTTTTGTTTATTTGTTATGACATGTATAACTAGGTATCGACATTGTATATTATTGTAGTTATGTAATCTAGTTATACATAAAGAGTTGGCTTACTATTAAGCTCTTATACAAACATACATCTGACTTGTGTTATCAGCAAACAAGCCACGTTTCCGAGTCACGGAGTCACAACTTTATTTGGTAGTGTTGTCCCGCATAAAAACACCTTTTGAATGAAATTCAAACGGCATTTATGTGGGCAACAAAACCAATGCTTCTATTCTGGAATATACGGTAAGCTCAAAAAATTATGAGGCTGACGGAAACATGAGACTAGTTCTCCAATCCCAGCCTCTCTCTCGAAATTTCCAGAATTGAAAAGGTATATTCGCTCTCGATTTTTGAAGTTTGTTTTCCCACCCTCCTACCCCGTCCACACCTGAGTATTTATATGGCTGGTGGTGTTTTTTTTACTTAGTTGTGTGTTTCTGCATGCAATTTTAAATACACGGTTTATATTAAGTTACAGTGTATGCATAATTGTGTTCTGTGCCATCATTGTTTTCTCTGATATCTCTTGCAACTATAGCCATGCATTCTGTAGCATAGTTTGTCTTACGAGATTCTGGCTAATGATAATAGTACACTGTGTATATGATACATCTTCCAAGGGGTTTTAGGGCGGGGACACCAACCTACCACCCGTAGCACCATGAAGCCGAGTGCTGGCAGACATTTAAAATGTAACAACGTAACATGGTGAATTTGTGGACGTAATATCATTCCATAGATTCTCTGTCGCAAATGATGTTTACTGTGTGATCTGAATGAATGATTTTTTATTTTGGCAATAATATACAATATTGGTCTCCCGTGTGATATATGATGCCAATGGCCGCCAGTACATCCTGAAAGCATGCCACGAGGGACAGGGAATACCATCGAATCCAAGTCACTGGGTGTACATATCGGCCAAGACAAGACCTGCGCAAAGATCTTGGAGAGGTACTGGTGGCCAGGTGTGAATGAAGATATGAAAACATACACGAAACATGCGATCGTTGCCAACGAGCAAGCAGCAGGTTCAGCAAGGCAGCACCTTCCATGCACAGTGTCTCGTTCCACCTGAGTCGTGGAGTCAGATAGGTGTTGACCTTTGTTGTCTGCCGGAGACAACTGGAGGCTACAAGTACATGGCCGTTGCTGTCGATTATTACACCAAGTGGGTTGAGGCTGGACCCATAAAGTCTAAATCTGCCGACAGTGTGGCAAAGTTTTTGTTTGAATTGATTTGCCGTCACGGTGAGTGAACATGACATTGTAGAAAGTCCTGATGATGACATTGTTCAAGATGAAATCACGGAATGTATAGCAGTTATTAAAAACATTTGGAAAGACATATCACATCGTGTAGTGACTAACAGAATACAAGCACAAGACCGCCAGAAACGGGATTACCAGAAGCGCCATCGGGATCGAGGAGCATTCAAGAGAGGAGATTCCGTGCTTCTTTGGAATCTCCGACGAGCCGACAGGAAAAGCGGGAAGACGTGTGATCCGTGGCTTGGCCCGTACACCATCCATGCTGTCATGCAAAATGGCACCTACGATCTCATGAGTGAAGATGATATCATTCTGAAACAGAAAGCTCATGGTGTCAACCTGAAACGTTACTGTAAGCGACAGCATCTTGACTCGGTCACACCGCCCGCCGACACGACGCCAAACTTCGAACCGCCTGCCGACATGCCGCCAAACGTCGATCCGACTGCCGACATACCGCCAAACTTCGACCCGTCCGTCGACATGCCGCAAAACTTCGACCAGTCCGCCGAGAAACATACCACCGAGATGCCTGATATAGTGCTGACAAAGATCATACCAAAACAGCAGTTTGCGTTCGTGCCAACTACATCAGCCTGGCGAAGACACCAAGCTGGACGCCTGCACCTTCCGTTACCTAAAAAGATTAAATATAGACTGCAGGTCGCTAATCTAACCGAGCCAAAGCTGACGGACGCCATCACAGGTGATGGCAAGTGTCGAGTCACGAGTCTCGAATTGACAAGCGAACTACAAGATGGTGCGGGACCTGGTAGTAGCATTTCTCTGCGAACCAACACATTGTCAAATGTTTAGCAACTACAATGGCGTAAACATTAATCAGTATGTTTCAACCTGCGGGATGGCCAACAATGGAACATGGGCAACTGAGGTAGAGGTTGTGGCTATGGCTACTCTACTACAAACAACGATATTTGTGTACACAGATTACAGTACCAAAAAACGTGGCTTCCGAATAAACCCCTTTGTCATGTACCGGCCGTGCTGAAATGGAAACAAAGTGTATACCTATGTTGCGTGCTACTGAATTAGATATACGCAGGCTCCGAGATTGCGGCAAAGTTAACTGTTTAATTCATCTGCTCATTCTGTGCGCTTTGTTGCGTGCTTTCGATGTCATTACGATGTATTCATCCTGTCCTGAGAGTATTTGTTCTTATTAAAATTACTTTTCTGTATGGCACAAAATAGTTGAATGGTTATATATATATATATATATAATACACACACACACACACACACACACATATATATTATATATATATATATATATAATACACACACACATATATATACCAGACCCCACGATCCCCACTCCCGGACTAATTTCGCAAAAAAATGTAATCTATGAATCACCCGAAGTTGCCCGCTAGATCGCATACAAAATGTCAGCCCCATACATGCAAAACTAACGGAGATATGTAACCATGGACAAACACAGAGAGAGAGAGAGAACCGTATTGTTTTGTAAGTGCCGTAGCGATTGATACTATCTGTCTGATGTCAACAGCCCGATAACACATTTTCGTTTTTATTTGTTACATAACCCTTATCTACAAACCTTCCCATCCCTTGTAAAGCTTCGTAGCGCTTGCCCGGATACCCCCGTCCTTCCCCAAACCGAGACGTACTTTATGGGTGGCCCCAACACAAAGAAAGTGAACATTTGAATAACAAACGTCAGGGGTAGTGTTTTGAGCGTAACCGTAGTGTTTTGAGGGTACCCTCAGAACACTACCGTAGTGTTTTCGAGGGGTAGTGTTTTCAACTTACTACACCGGAACTTCACCACCCGCTGCTGTGGGGCATTACTTTCGAAGCGTGGAGATATTTTCAAATTCATAAAATACTGGAGGTGGTGCTTAACCATCCACTCGCAATATTGGTGGGTTTAGCCCCCATAACCCTTTCCGACTCCTATGGCATGTATGAATGAGTAACATATGTCGTACCTTTACAATAATTCTAGATCACCATGAAACCAACATTTTACTTCCAATTGCCTTGAAACTTCATGTGTTGGTGCAACATTGTGCTGGCAACTAGTGTGCATATCGGCAACTGACCGATATACTCCAGCATTTCATAGGCGTTTGGAAATGCTGGTTACTGAAGTTATCTAATCTATTATTACTATTTAGAGTCAACACTACCAACATGGGACTAATCCGTCAAGCATCTTCTTCTTCTATGTGCCATGTCTGTCACAGGCGTTGGCGATCATGGCCCTCCAAACCGCACGGTCGTGTGTAGTTTCTAGCAGTTCTGTTGTGCTCCTTCCACAACATGTTGACAGACTATCTATTATTTTTATTCTCTGATCTCCTCTGGATCTTTTTCCTTCTATCTTTCTTGTTGTTACTATTTGTTCTAACTTTTTCTTTCTCATGACATGGCCTATAAATCGTGCTTGTTGTGTTCTAACTTTGTTCATCTTTCTTTTTGATTTGGCTGTCCTAAGGATGACTTCATTGCTTTGCTTTGCAGTCCATGGCACTCGCAGCATTCTTCTTAAGAACCACATTTCAGTGGCTTCTATGGTTTTTTAAAAACTTTTAGTTATTGTCCAGGATTCACATCCATATAGCAATATGGGCTCTATGTAGCATTGCAGTACATGTTTTCTCACTTCAATTGATATATTTTTATTTGTTAAAATGTTTTTCATGTGGTGAAAAGCTGTTTTGGCTTGAGCAATTCTTCTCTTTATTTCATCGTTGCATCGACCGTCGGATGTTATTAGTGATCCCAGATAGTTAAACGTTCGGACTTGCTTCAAAACAGTGCCATATACTACCATGTTGCATGTTGTAGTGTAATTTATTTTTCTTTGAGATGACCATGATTTCAGTTTTCTTTTTGTTCAGGGACAGACCTTTTTTCTCACTTTCCCTTATTACCTTATCTAGCATCTGTTGTAGATCTATTTCGTTCTCAGCAATCAGTACCGTGTCGTCTGCATATTGTAAATAATTCATGTTGTATCCCCCTACTTGTATGCCTGGCATATATTCTAATGTGCGTAAGATACTCTCACTGTATAGTGAAAATAGATCGGGTGATAGGACACACCCTTGTCTTACACCACGTTTTATTTCTTGAAATTTACTGATGTCATTTTCTATTGATATTGCTGTTGTTTGTTCCCAGTACAGATTTCTCTCAGATCTTTCCCATCAATGTTCAAACTTTCCAGCATTGATGTGATTTCTTCATGACGAACTCTGTCAAATGCCTTTGTGTAATCAATAAAACATACATACAGATCTTTCTGCACTTCCAGTGCTCTCTCAACCAGTGTTCGTAGGATGTATATTGCATTACTTGTACCTTTATCTTCTACAAATCCACATTGTTCTTCGGCAATTTCCGGCTTTATTTTGTTTCTCATCCTGGTCATAATAATTTTAAGCAACATCTTGGTGAAGTGACTCATGAGACTAATTGTACGGTGTAGTTCACATTCAATCGCACCTGGTTTCTTTGGTATTGCTACAAAAATGGATCTGGATAAATCAGTTGGGATTCGTCCGCTGTCATATATTTTGTTCAAGAAGTCTGTTACTATATCAATACCAAATTCCTCTAAACACTCAATCATTTCAATTGTGATATTATCTGGTCCAGCAGCTTTTCCCTTTTTCATTGATCTGATGACTTTTCGAACCTCGTCCTTCAATATAGGAGGACCATCAAAGTTCTTCTTAATTGATGGTCTTTCACCCCTTTCATCATCGTACAGTTCACCAATATATTCTGACCATCTCTCAAGTATTTTGTCTTTGTCCATTATTATGTTTCTTTCTTTAGATGTCAGGCAATCTGTAGCTGAGCATGTTCTTTTCCCTGTGATTTCTCTTATTCTAGCATGCATGGATTTTGTGTCGTGCTTATTCTTCTGTTCAATTTCTTTGCATTGTTCATTAAGCCATTCCTCTTTTGCTAGATTACATTTGGCCGTTATATCCTTGTTCATTGCTACATATGCATCATGATTTTGCTTAATTTTCCTCTTTTCATCCATCAACTTTAGAATATCGTCAGTCATCCATGTTTTCTTTGCTTTTCTGCATTGCCTAGGAATAGTTTCTTCTGCAGCCTGTGTGATTGATTCCTTCATTTGTTCCCATTGGTCGTCAACATTTTGAATGTCATTCAGAACATTGAAACTGTTTTGTACTGCTACATTGAATTTCTCTTTGATCGCTGAATCTGATTTTCGTATATTCATGTCTAGTTTCATGTTCTTTGTTGCTCTTTTCCCTTTCTTCAGTTTCAGTCGGAACGTGGCTCGCACTAGCACATGGTCGGAATCGCAGTCTGCCCCAGGAAAGGTCTTTGCCACCAGGAGGGCATTTCTAAATCTTTTACTGACCAGGATATAATCAATTTGGTTCCGTGTACGGTCTCCTGGACTTTTCCAAGTCCAAAGTCTTCTTGGGTGTTGTTGGAACCAGGTGTTTCCTACAATCATGTCATGAGATTTTGCCCACTCTATTAGTTTATCTCCTCTCTCATTTCTGCTCCCCAGGCCTTATGGTCCAACTATGTCTTCGCATCTTCCCTCACCAACTTTAGCATTAAAGTCTCCCATAACTATTACAATCTCCTGTGATTTGCAATGTGATTTTGCTAATTCAAGGTCATTATAAAATGTATCGTGCTCTTCATCAGATTTGTCTGCGGTTGGTGCGTAGACTTGTATGATGTTAATGTTAAATGGTTTGCCACTGATTTTCACCAAGAGGATGCGATCCGATATGGTCCAGTATCCTAGTAAGCCTTTTGCTCTTTCTTCATCCAACAGAATTCCAACTCCTCTTTCATGTTTATCGCCTCCTGAGTAAATTATTGTGTTATTATCTGATGTCATCAATCCTGCCCCTTCAAGCATAGGATGTTTAAAAAAATGTTATCCGATTACGATGATATTTTAACATTTTATGCCGATGATGCCGATGATGCCGAAAATACCTACGGGTCGAATACCGGGCTGACAGATGACCGGTCCGCTCTAGCATTTCACATGTATGTACCTACTTCTGAACATAATATATGTGAAACCTTCATACTTAAGTTTACGTAAATGCTTCTTATGCTATAATTGTGAGATCACATAAAACAATTATCTTGTGTTATCTCTGGTACTGGTTTTGAGTCATTTGTATCATGTGTACAGTTTCTAAAATACATTGTTCTACACCTTAAAGGGTCTCTCATTTTATTTGAGGAATATAATGTGTCTGAAGTTATCTAATCGGTTACTGCTATTTAGAGCCTACACTGCCAACATAGGGCTAATCATTCAAGAAGGTTAAGGAAACCATTTCTCCGATTTAAACTATACTTTCACAGTATATGTGCTACAGATACCTACATATTCCATCCCAGGTGGTATGTGTTTATTAATATTATTATTTCCATTTCACTAACTTTCGTATGTGTAATTATCTAGTATTAAGACACCTGTGAAAACACGACGTCAAATAACAAGCCTTCGTATGTTAACAAAGTCGCCCGTCGGACACCGCCGGCACAACCTCTCGGCACTCCTGGCGAGAAGGCGCCAGTCCCTGCTGTCAAGGAGGCGCCCGCGAGACCACCACCGCCCTCCCTGGCTCCCGTCGCCTGCTCCCAGTGTAGGGTGCCTTTTACCAGAAAAAACAACAACTGGAAACAGCACATGACCCGCGGGCGTTGTGGCCGCTGAAAAAACGACAGATGAAGCGAATTTGGATGCACTTTAATGAATTAAACCAACAACTAAAAGATATTCAATCACCCCAGGCTAGATTATTTGAACCTTCATTCGACGAAATTCTAGGCACCTTTACCTATAATCACTGAAGAAGACATTTCAAAATTAATTGGTATGTTTCACGGTTTTCTCAGATAATTACCCGTCATTGGTTTTAATTCGGTTTGAAGGTCATTAAAATATATAACCCCACACTTCCTGACAACCGACGTAGATGACGACACGAATGATACATCAGAGAAAAAGTCTAAAAATTCCATGTTCGTGGTAATGCGTAACACTAATTTCATGTGTTTAAAACAGCGACTTTGAGATTTTTGGTTATTATAAATTACGTGGCTCCCGGTTTTCGTTATGATAAATTTCTGAAAGCGTACGGGTGTACACAGACTAAAGGTTACTTTCCCTATGAGTGGGTGACTTCGTTGAGTAAACTTAACTATGAATCCCTTCCTCCAAAAGAAACTTTTCACAGCGAGTTGAAAAATGAAGATATATCTCTGACGAAAATTACACGTACTGCGAACAAATTTGGCGCGATCACGATATGAAAACCTTTCGTGATTTTTTATTTGGTACAACAATAGAGACGTCGTCCCTTTCCTAGAAGCTACGAAGAAACAACTTTCTTTTTATAAATTGCGCCACATAGACATGTTAAAAGATAATATTAGTGTCCCGGGTCTAAGCACGACATTTATGTTTGACACATTGCCACGTGACATTTATTTTAGTCTCTTTAATGAAAAGAATTCCTATTTACATGACATGATATCGTAGGTGGCCCCTCAATTATATATGACCGCCATCAAGAAGTTGATGTGACACGGTTGCAACAATCCGAAATGGGTGACTCAGCTCGCCCCTGTCATTCCATTGTGGGATACGATGCAAATGTATTATACCTTTGGGCCCTTTCACAAGACACGCCTACCGGTTGTTATACACGTCGAAGCCGTGAAAATTATTTTATTTTAAACCAAAACAGTCTCGTCTTTATGGTAAAATGGCCCTTGTATGGTTAGAATGGGTAGGTGTCGTGAAGAGTTTTTGTATAAGACATCAATTTAACGGAGAGGACAAACGTATCTGTCCTCGTAGACTTCCCATCGATGGATAGTGTGCCCAGACTCGCATTATTTGTCAGTTTCACGGTTGCTATTTTCACGGTTGCCCTTGTAACGTGGAGCACGTACACCAACTCTATCAACGGGAAGTCTATGACCGATCTCCCATCAGAAACTAAAAAGAATACTACAAACTTGCGTAAATATGCCGAGGTCGTCGAAATGTGGGAATGTCAGTGGAAAGAAATTCAGAAAAATTAAGATGTAAGAAATTTTCTAAATTCAAAATTTCCTCATCGTAACCTGAAGTGGGAAATGACCCAAGATAAACTTTTGAAAAATGTAGTTGAAAGTCGCCTATTTGGCATGGTACATTGCGACATTTCGGTTCCAGATCAGCTTAAACAATATTTTGATAAAATACTACCCATTTTCAAAAACACTGACATTACCTGCGACCACCTCGGCCCATACATGCGTGCATATGCTGAAGAAAATAATATTTTAGTGACTCCTTGCCGTACCCTTGTGGCTTCCTATTTTGGCGAAAAAATTATTTTAGCTATTCCTTTGTTGAAATGGTACTTGAAACACGTATTTCACGTTTATCACGTTTTAGAATACGAACCCAGTCCGTGTTTCAAGTCTTTTGTGTAAATGTGTAACCAATAAGGACCGCCACAGAGACATATTTTTTGTGATATTAAAACGGCGAGCCGAGGAATTAACAACCATCGTTTTCGCCAGCTAGATCTAATTACGGAATCCGTATACCGATTAACAATGGCAAAGAATCCATTAAATACGACTCCCTCTTCAAATTAGTTTCATGGTTTACCAGTATGCGAAATTTAGAATGCTGGAATTTTATTCTGATTTTATAGGTTATTACATCGAGCGCCCTCTCTTCCGATATTGCGAAATGAATACGGATTCGGCATATTTGAGTCTAGCATTTTCTTGTTTAGACGATTGTGTTGCCACAGCTAAACGAAAACGTTACTTTACAAACAGGGCTCGATGGTTTTCTGCCGTTTGTTGTGAAGCGCATGCACCCGATTATGTGACTTGTCGGTTGGCAGGGAAACAATTGTTAACTTCGCAACCGTGTTGCGTTGCGCGTGTATGTCACGACAAACGGACACGGGCCCGGTTTCATGAAGCGTACTTAAAGTTACACAATTACTTAGCGTCACATGTTTGCGTAAACTCCTATGTTCACTTATATTAAAAACATCACGTCATTTACTAAGACAAACTTCTTAGCATTAAGAATGGTCTTAGCCGTTTCATGAAACCGGCCCTAGCTGGCCTATTCAAAATAGAGTACGAAGGTAGAGGTTCCATCGGGTTGTGTAGTAAAATATATTATTATTTTGGAGATACGGATAAATTCAGCACCAAAGGTCTTGATAAGAGACACAACAAAATTGGCAAAGATGTGTTTTTTTAAAGTACTTAAAACCAGGAAGAGTAGGGTTTGTAAAATCGAGGGTTTCGGGTGAGGGATGCTTCGTTTTGACTTATATTCAAGAACGTTCTGCATTAACTTATTTTATTCTAAACGCCGAGTCAAACCCCGTGTCTGGTGTGATACACGCACAAGTAAATCTTCTCGTGACCTACCCCTCCCCGTATAACATACGGTGTTAGTTTAAACATGACTAGGTATGATGTTTATCGACTTGTATTTGTCTAAATTAAACAATGTATTTATATACATTTGCAACGTACACTCGTGAGCTACCCGCGTAACATCCAGTCTTAGTGGAACCGTGATGAGATATGCTCTTTATCGACTCCTGTTTGTTGATTATTAAACAGTGTAATTATACACATACGCTTGTCGTTCTTGCATCGTCATGATGTGCTTAGGTGGGGCGCTGTCTGATGAAAAAAATGTATGTAGAGATGCATGTTTTCTACTTAGGTAGGGTTTGCCGCCGAAGTTGTGAACTTTTCTATAAAGATTGTAGCAAACTGTCTAACAGTGACTGTGAAACATATGGAGTCAATTTGTATATAGTTGTAGAATACTGTAAATGGAGTCAATTTGTATATAGTTAAGATTTACAAGATTTTATAATTGACACATTCTTTTGGGTGTTTGACAACAAAAATATATATGTTTTAATTGTTTGTGACACTTTCTTTTGGGTGTCTGAATAAAATTTCATAAACGCACAAATGGTGTCGACGTTTTATTGTTTAACCCTATATTGGATTAATTATTTCAACTTTTCCAAATAAAAAACATTCTTCACCACCTATGTTATGATGTTGTATCCAACAGACCATAATACAGAAAATATATGAAATAAATATTAATATACACTAACTTGATAGCATGGCAGCACTGATTTTGCATTGATTATAGTTTTTTTCTTCAAAAATGGCAATAAACCAAGCAAAGAGTATAAAACTGGTACGTTGCCTCAGGGCAACAACGTCCAATAAAGAAACATTTCATACTACGTAACATGCAGACATTACATGCCATTTTTAACAAAATCAAATAAACGACAGTCATTGTTCACTCAATCGTTCCAGGACGTGTTCACAAACGTCTTCTTGGGTACGCCTCGACACCGATGCAACAAGTACACGACACAGTATTGTCCACACACGTTAGACAGCCGGCTCTGAAGCATTCTCTTGTTGAAAGTCCAAATCACGCAGTTTCTCTTTAGAAAATCCACGAATTCAGCGTGTCGAGGTGGCAAACCGTAGGAGTCGAAATATTCCTCACGTCCGTCTTTTGCAATAAACATGCAGATCCAGTGTTGACCCGGTTCATCGCTCGAATGAGTGTTGCACACGAAAGCTGCCAGTTACGAAGTTTTATCAGGAGTGGGTAACCCGTCTTTGGGTAGTACGCCTCGAACAATGGTCCTAGTGTAACTATCTGCCTCAAGGAGTTCTTCTAACGGCACAGTGTCCATTAGTAATCGTAGACAACGTTTCTGTTGCGGTCAATCTCCGAAACCGTCTCGAATTCTCCATAGACGACAACGTTTATCGTCTGGTCGAGGGGTTGATTAAAATGCATCCCGACTTGTAGGTTGCCTTTATGTACCAAATTGAAATGGGGACCGTCGCAACAATCTGATGTGATGTCAAGCGCAAACAGGGTGTATCCTTTGCCAAACTCATCCCGACTGATGTTGTTTCCTACGTTGTGAATCATCTTTCCCGTTCCAGCAAATGGGGTACTGTAACTTCTCACGTAGGCACCATCGCTGAAATTAGGCTGGAGTGGTTTCACCAGGACTTGTTGCCCGTCGACGTACAATGCAAAGTTGTTGTGCTTTACGTGGAACGAATTCTTGGCGAATGCTCCATTGTAAGCGTCGTTGTCTACACAACACAAGACTACTCTCTTGGGTAAGAAACCCAAATAAACGTTTTCGATTATGCGTACCTTGTAATCAACATTGTCACCGCCAGCAGACATGAGTGCAAAAGCAGCCTTGCTCTGTACTATTCGAATTTTCACATCGACACCATTCAACAGATAGCGGTCTTGGAAGAAGAGGTCTACGTATAGACGACCCACCATGTCGACGATTCGACTGTGGGTAATATAGGTCTTTCTTTTTTGCAGACTCTTGTTTCCATCGTCGGTGGCATCCATGTGTCCAGCCGTGTTTTTGTACCACAAGGCACTAGTCAATTGACTCTTTTGTTTTGGTTTTGCTCCATGACTTAGTAACGTTTCTATGTACACGCAATAAAGATAGGCATTAGTAAATGGTGTTACAAGGGTAAGACACGTCGACTTGACTAAACAGAGAATGCATCCAATTGCTTACTGGTCCAACAGGTGCAGCTTGATCGATGTCTTCCCCGTTTCCTTTGAATACACATGCTCGCACCAACAGTTAAGCATTGGCCACGTCCAGGTAATCGTCTCCCGATCCGGGCAATAAGAATGCGATAGGACCACCCGTACCTATCGAGGCGATATGTCGATGCTCGTTCCATTGTGCGTGTCCGATGCTCGTTTGTGTCGTCGATAAACTAAACAGGTCCAATTTGTTTTTGACTCCCTCACATGACAACTGGTAGACAAACGCCATGTCTTGCCGAATGTGTCGTCTTGTTGCGTCTTCTGTCGTTTACGTTTCTTGGCGACACTGGTTATCCTTCTCGTCGGCTGGCGTTTTATAGTGCGAGGAGCGTTGCTTATGCCCGGAGGCCCATCGCTACTCGTTCCTAACACCCTACTAATCATGTAATTTCCGGTCTCTTTGCGTCGTTTTTTTGCAGATGATTTAATGCTCTGTCGAGACAACACATTGCCGGTCACCCCCATAAGTGACTTTAACGCTCCTTTTCCCAAAGCAAGGGCGCCTCTTTTTATGAGTGGCATAGCACTTCGAAGAAGGCCATCAAACAAACTACCTAGACTGTGACCTCGTTGCACTCTTGCCCCAACAAACACAGGTAATTCGTCACCGACTTGTCTGACGTAGTAGTCTTCGTAGGAAAGACTACAAGATGTTAAAAAAATGACGACTTGCGTCATCGAAAATGTAGCGTCGCCGTCACTCTACTGCGCTCGGATGGTACGAGACGTCCCGTATCGTATCTTATATCGATCTCGATAGTCGTAAATTCTTTGTGCAAGACGGGAACGTATTGTACACTGTCGAATTTTTTTGACACCAAGTCTCCGTATTTTCCTTCTATCGGTACAACCCTCAAAAGAGGGACGACGCTGTCTCTGACCACACGTGATTCCACAACGTTGGTCTAAACATAGAGAAAATAAAAACCCTGCGCCATGTCTAACACAGATTCGGCTTCTATCATCGTGATGAAACTTTCTTCTTTTCACCGGCTTCTGGACTGTGGTAAATTTCACGGTTTAAGCCCAACAAACGCCCGCGGTTCAACGAATACACGGTGAATGAGTTGTTTTGTATCATGTGTATCGTCATTTTTTGTGTGATATCACTGTAGCTCAGTTTTGTCTCCTTTTTTGACCGCTGTCCTTATGCTTCTGTTCACTACACGCACGGACGCTTCGGGACTACCGTAGTAGCCTGCCTCGATATTCAACGCATAACGCACACCCTTGACAAATACACCGAAACATCTCCTCTGACATTATACCAACTGTGCGGGTATTGAATCTCCACCAGTCCGCACTCACACTGACCGGCTAGACCGATGCGATGCAGCAAAGCCGTGACATAGTGAGTCAAGGTGTTATCGACGCGTTGGTGGATAATCTCTGGTAAAATTCAAATGACATGGTCACCACGTTTCATCGACGGATTAGGTAACATGTAACCGAGACATCTGCTCAACAATGCCGTCCGAAGATTGGAATTGCCGTCGAATTTAATCAGGTTGTAGATACTGACCAATATAACGGTATACGGTATGACGATTTGGCAGAAGAAGACGATTTCCGATTTTGGACACGAATTCCCACACAACACCCAACGTCTGCTGTTATTTCCGGTATCTTCAGTGTTTTCGAACCGAACGTCCTTCGGATGTCCCATGACACGACTGATGGCTCGACCGGCGAGCACTAGCCTTTATAAGCGACGAGCGACGATTGATCCATCCAGCTGTTAAACGAGTCGGGATACCCTAGCCATTTGACCAGCACCTGCGTCTTTCTTTCCCGCTTGCGCTGCTGCAACACTTTCTCGATACGATAGAGTTTATCTTTGGCCACAACCACTTTCTGTAGTTCCCTCTATCGGCGAATCTTTATCATCACCAAACAGGTGGGTCGGAACGATGCACTGCTTTGACGGTAAATATCTCGTCACTCCAGTTGGGTAAGTAACTTTCTTAATTGTCTTTTGACTTTACTGATATGTACGTGATCGCCTACTTTTAAACCCGGTTTGACATCACTGTGTCCTTGATTTCCGTACAAACTTTTCTAAACATCTTGATTGATCGCATTCACTTCCGATGGCGCCATACCAATACTTCTATGGTAACTATCGTTGTACGAATCGACTAGGTGGTGTAATACGTCTGGGTACTTTAACGTCTGGTTTTTCGTGAAATACCTCCACATACGCGTCTTCTTCAGTGTACGATTGAATCGTTCGACGATACACGCCTTGGTCTCTTCGTTGTGTGTTGTCAAATGTTTAATACCTTCCTCTTTCGGAAACTCTTGCAGTTCCCTATTCAAAAACGTCGTGAGTGGCGGCCCCGATTTGTTCTTCAACGGAACAGATCACGCTTTCTTTGAGAATACGTCTATCACGGTCAAAATGAAAGTGTGACCGTCGTTGTACCGATTCAAACGTGACATATCCACCAGATCGGCCTGCCATTGTTGATTTATACTACCCACTACAACACGTCGACGTCTAAAATGATATTTCAACGGGTTTCGATGACATACGTGAAGCACGCATCCGTAACTTCTGACGCACGTGAAGCACGCATCCGTAACTTTCGTGTCGTGTAAAAATATTAATACGGTGGGCCCAACGCAAGTGTTGCAACGGTGTCGCCGAATGAGCTGCGCGCCACGACGATGCCGGACGTCTGCGACGACGACTGTCAAACGGACTGCTTTTATCCTTTGAAAAGTCGTACACTGAAGCTGTATGTCTGCATGTAAATCTAACGATCAGGGTTACCCGCTAAATCCAGCAGTGTATTCACATCCTTCGAATGTTGAGATCGCACCATGACTGTGCATCTGCTTAATGGTGTGTACCTGCCATGGAGAACGTATATGTTCACTGATAGATTGTGCGATGTTCTTATGAATGTTGACTTTTCCTCAAAAGTTTATGACTTTTCGCTGAGAAATCACGAAAGGCGGTACTTTGAATGTCGGGTTTGCCGATCAGCTAGGCGCAGCCCGGCCTATGTATGTAGAAGTACGGACATATGCTCCTAAATAGTTTTGCGTCAGTGTTTGCCCTTATAACAATTATTTTATGTATAGGCACCTGTGCACGTGCGCCGTCTACCCAGCCCTAAATCCGGCACTGGGCTAGTGGACTACAGTGCTTTGGATGAGATGCACTTACATACGCCCCAAGTTAGCGTATTAAAATAATAAAATTATCGGGAAAATATTGTTTATTTCTATTAAACATTTATTTAGGTAAATCTAATTTGCTAATAACAATTATTGCCAAGATATTTTTAATGTATCTATATACGGTATTGAAAGTCCGACAACATTATGATCTTCAATAGGCACATGCAGCTTTTCTAAAACAATTCTCATTGTCAACGCCGCATGGGGCCATGCCCGCCATTTACGAAAGGGTTAATGACATCGCCGAGTCGGCTGCGAAGACGATGACCGTCGATGTTGACGGAGATAAGGCGCGTTGTTTTAGCTGAACCAACTACACGGGAGCAATAAGTCTGGATCGCGTAAACTGTTTCGCAGCACTACTGTGACCGTTACACAACCAATATTACACTATTTAGTTCAGCACAAGTCTGGGGGGAATGCGGTGGGTGTTTTGTCGGTTCAATCAAGGGTCGCTCAGTGACTCGCACTGGCGTCAGACAGGCTGGCGCCAAGCCGCGTGACACAGACACTGCAAGTCTATGGGACCATTCAAACTATCCGGTGACCATGCCCTCTCTAGAATGGAAGTCGACTGCAAGTTTTCTGTGACCTGATGTACAGCATAACGTGTAACTGTAAGTTCACTCCATAAATATACCCGTTGACGTTGTCTTGACTTGAGTTGACTATAACTTAAGTTTATTACGATAGCGATCTCTCAGACTCAGCTCAGGTCTTAGACTTAGTCTTAGTCTTAGACGTGCAGGCCTCCCTGGATCATCGAAACTGCAAAATATGTACAAACTGTTTCTTTTATAATTTTTATTATGTATGTATGATGGATCTACACAAATAAAAAAATAAACTTCACTTATTACGTTCTGCCCAGGGCCAAGTTGAGACTTGAGTGAAACTTCAAACGTGAAGTTGTTTATTGACTTTTTATACTGCACTCGAGTCTGACTCATGTAGCCGTAGCACTCTGTTTTTCAGCCGTATTTGCCCAGCAACCCATGCGTCCAGGACTTTGGTCGCCGCAATCCGTCCCATGTCATCCATTACAAATACAATGGCAATGCCAATGGCAATGGCAATAGTAAACAAACAATAATCACAACTATTTTGTGTGTAGACGAAGGTTACACAATTTAAAAAAATATATTATAATTTGGCTTTTGGGGGTATTTTTTTTTCCTGTTTTGCGCTGTACACCTTCAAGATTAAAATCAATTAGGCTTAAATGTGTCTAGTTTTACTCAGCGAGCAGAGCAGTTCACTGTCGACATCGATATGTCTGTTTGTGGCTTTCCTTTTAATAACTACTATGGTTGAGAGCATGCCAATACGTCAACGAATCGATCACATTATTGTGATCAATTATGTTCATTCTGAGTTTTTGTTAAGTCTTTAAAGATATTTTTTATTAATCTAAAATTATTTATATGCATGCATATTTTCAGTTGGTGGAGAACACTTGGAATGGCCGAAGCTAAGAGACTGCACACACCGGAGGGTACACCCCCTTCCCACCAAACCCTGCAGGCAGTCCACCACAGCAACAACATGCTGCAAGTGTTGATGGTTGGTTCTTAATCAGTCACAGTTCACAGTTAGGGCTCCAAAACCTGCAGCACACTAACCAATATTTCATTGGCCGACACCTAATTATAATAACAGTTATCAGGTAGTGTGCTGTGAATTCCGACAAGATTGGGGCTTGTTTGATAATATCTGACAGTGCTAGATCTCAGGATATCCAGACAGGCCTTGTTGGTTAGTGTGCTGTGCAGATCTAACAGTGTATCAAACTATCAGTTATGCTTCAATAGTCAGTGTGCACAACACTGTCGATAGTCATCATACATAATACACTGAACTATCGATACGAACAAATGTAGGTGAAACAAAGCAGCAGGGCTAACTGCGTCATTGTAATACTGTTTGCATCAAATTTTTCAAGTTTATTTCAAATTCTACTCTGCATTCATGAATTCACCCTTTTGTATTAACTGCTTCTAAAGGTGACATAATGTCATACATCAATTATGGTGTCGCTGTGCCATGTCTTTCAAGGCAATATTAGTTCATGGAGCTATTGCTGTAGATTTGCAATAAGAAGTGAAAGAGGGAATGTTTGTGACAGGTGTAGGTCATAGATAAACTCAGGCATGAATGACAGCTTTTATAAATAAATGTTACTAAATGAAGAATAGGCATCATAGTTTAAAATTCTGATACCATAAATATACTCGGCTGTTGACAGGAGCTGTATCGCAAACAGCAGCTGACAGACTACACAGTGACCGCTGACGGTCAGAGCTTTCACACCCATAGGAACATCCTGGCGGCCGTGAGTGATTACTTCCACGCCATGTTGACAGGGGACATGTTGGAGGCGCGACAGGACCATGTAGACCTGAAGGGAGTGTCGGCCAGCGCTGTCAAGTCATTACTGGACTTTGCATACACAGGTGAGGGCAGTATGCTCCACGTTATCATAGTCCAAAAAATGCTTTCATATCGGATCATCTCAGAATGTCGACATCCGATATCAAACAAAATTACTTTCGTTTGGGGATGTCACTGGCAGATACGTCTAACGTTGGATGTAGATATTTTATGCTTCGCACCGATACTGTTAATATACTGATATCATCATATGAATGTTTACAAACTTGTTTGAAGGGGGTTGGGGGGCCGAGGCTAGATGAAAGTAATTTTGTCTTGACGCCGGACATTCTGAGATGATCCCTAAGTTATCATAGTCCAATAAACATCTGCGGGGTAAAGCATTTTAGTGTTACTAAAAATGCAGGTCATAGCCAGTGCTGTGGCTGTGAGCATGACAACAAATAATTTGTATTAAAAGATGTGTTTTTTTGCAATGAAAACACTGTTTTTACCTATTTTGGTATATAGAATCCAGTTATGGTCGCACATAGAATCAGTGTATTTTAAAAACAAAAGTTCTGTTAGTTAAAGACCGTTATTTGAAAATGAAAAGCCTGTTACAATTTTCTAAAATCACGTAATAACGGGACAATGGGGCCCTGGCAAACGGCCTGATAAATCAAGATGGTGTTATATGGTTCGATTGAAGAGGTCCACCAAGATAGGTTTGTAAATACCATGTTCAGAATTATGGATAAATTGTATATTTATACACAATCATTTTTTTGTCCCATGTATTGTTTAAATAATTTAGATGGTGTCACGTCAGTGTTTGATGATATTATTTCTGCAGGTCAGCTACAACTGAACTTGGAAGATGTGATAGACGTGCTGGCAGGAGCCTGTCACCTACAGATGCATGCAGCAGTCGAGCTGTGTTCCAGGTTCTTAGTCAGTGAGATCGCCGTGAAGACGTCCGTCGATATTCTCAACATCGCCGACATGTTCAGCCTCGAGTCAGTCAAGGATGCAGCATTCAAGTTCATTCTAACATCTTTTGATCGCATCGCTGACACGCCAGACCAGTTCCTTAAGTTGCACAGCGAACACCTGCGCCATCTACTGGAGAGCAATGACATCACGTGTCATTCGGAGCTTGCACTGTTTAACAATGTGATTCGTTGGATTGAGGTCAGTTGGGTGGACCGAAGTGAGTGTGCTCCGAGTCTACTTGAACATGTACGGTTCACGCTGATGCGACCAGAGGAACTTGTTGATAGTGTGGCGCTGTCGAGAATCATGACCTCCGACCCACGGTGTCGTGTGTACCTTGACGAGGCATTGCATTATCACGTGTTGCCGTCACGTCACCCCCTTATGCAGACTGGTCGAACGCAGGTGCGCAATACGCCGTGCATGGTCGCCTTTGGTGGCCGGCGTGGCGTCAACATCGGCTACAAGTTCAACTCCAACAAAATGTACGCGCTTCACAACGACAGCTGGCAGCAGCTTCCCGACACGGAGTCGAGCTTCCTCTTCGCAGCTGTAGCTGTTGTTGATAACTTCCTATATGTGTGTGGCGGGATGGGGAAACCCGCACATGCCCAGGCGATGTGCCAGCGTTTTGATCCACGCACCGGTACATGGACACAGTTGGCGCACATGAAAGTGCGGCGACAGTCGTTCCCGTTGGTTCCATATGCGGGGCGTTTGTATGCTTTCGGGGGTGGTACCTCCCTCGGGCACATGCTGGATCACCCTCCCACTGCGTGCTGTGAGTCGTACTTGATTGACAGCAACGAGTGGCGATCGATAGCCTCAATGCCACTCAAGTACAAGGCTTCGTCAGCCAGCGAACATGATGGCAAGATCTACGTATCAGGTGGACGGACAGACAATAAAACAGTGGCCACTATGTGGTGTTATCTGACCAGTGTTGACCAGTGGGAGGAGAAATCACCGATGCTTTCGCCACACGCCGGACACACGATGATGACAGTCAACGGTCAGATCTACGTGATTGATAGGATTGACCTTACCATCGAGTCATACTGCCCGCTAGCAGACGCATGGACCCTGGTGGCAGCACCAGCGATGGAATTATCGGGTGTTGCGCGTCCGGCCGTCATGTCACCGTGGGTCTATTTCATTAGCTATTTGCACAATAGCAAAGACCACCGTTGTTGTCGCTACAACCTGTTGACGTTTGAGTGTGAGGAGTTGCCTCTGTACCCTGAACATGTCCACTGTGTCATTGGAGTGCCCCTCACATTCCCTCGTCACATGCTCGATGCCAACAACAACACATAGCAACAACATGCTAGACTCAACAGTGATTCCTGCAGATGTTTCAAAGGAAACAATATACATACGTACTCTATGTTTATTAAGTCTGTACAGAACTGTCTTCTTTGAAAAACGTGTTGTAACAGATACAGCTGATCTGTAAATTATTGTTATATTTCCATTGGTCACACATACAAGAAATCGTGTACAGATATGTCCTGTTGAACATTATATACAATTTGTTTTTATAACTATATCATATAAAATAATAATATAAATATGGCGAAGCTAAAGTGAAACAGGCGGAATGTAACGCATACGTAATATTGTCTCATGTTAGTATTTGTGTAATTTTTTTTATTAACCATGTGGTAGATTTATATTACCTGGTAAGTTAAAATTATTTAATAATTGCTCTTAGTTCAAGGTGAACCTGGATTATTTTGTGAATTTACAGGTTTTGGTCAATTTTATTCATTTTAAGTTTCATCCAGGCTTAATTACTTTACCTGTATTTACTTCCTGGGAGTGTTAGAAAACCAGGGTTGATTTTCTGTCATGCCGAAAAAAAATGTCTGCCATGCCCAGGGCAGAAATGGCAGCAACCAGCGAATACATGTAATTGATTACGAAAGTGCAACTGTTTTGTAGAATATGTTGCCAATATCTTTCTGTACTTGTCTATGTGCAATCTGAGTAAAAGTACGAGTACATTCACATGAGTACAAGTACATTTGAATAATAACATTTTTTGTCTCGGCCTTGCAGTGCTTGCATTTCCCTGGTGATTCCCTGGTTTTAATACAGTGGATACAAGTCTTTACAAGTACTTATTGTGGTAGATTGTGTGCTTACTTTCTTGTAATACAGACAAGTCACTAATCCAGTGTGCACAGTAACCAGACATAATCCTTGGGGGCAAAATTCCACCACTTGCATTCATTTGTGTGCATTTTGTTGTGCCCATGTTGCATGTGTACAGGACTTGTCACCTGACAACACACAGGCTGCAGCATTCCTTTGTACAGTATATATCTTATATCTGCTCCCTCTCAGTCCCTGTGTACCCCATTTTATTACCAGCCTACAAGTTGGCTGGCAATTAAAACTAATTATCACCTGGTCATCTTGTGGTTTTGAAGCACCTGGCCACTGTTGTATCCAACTAACTACCTGTAGGCTAGAGGTTGCTATTGTTTCAGTGGTTTGGGGAGCTGATAATACCAGATAAGAGTGTCTAGCTGTCAGTGCTTTAATAACTTGTTGCGGCTGTCACCAGAGATGGCAGTAATGGTGAAATTAGGAAACAGGAATGTTGATTTTGATCGTAAAATAAATATGAATAAAAATTAGACTATTTTGGGAGTTTCTGCCCTAAGGGCAGAAACTAGGGGAGAAAGGTATTTCTGCCACACAGTTTCTACCATGAGGGCAGAAACATGCCAATTCTGCTGTTAGTGCATAATTTTTATTCTATTAACACTTGTCAAACACTTCATGTTATAAAATGCCCTAAGTATGCAATAGCACATTTATGTTGGTAGCTCTATGGTCCAGTCTATCGCCTTTAATTCATATGCAAATCTGTGTGCAATGTTATGACAATAGGAAGTTTTTGTCTGAATGTTGAAGGTCAATACGGGTCTGATATTAATTATTATCTTAAGATCAGGGAAGAATCAGGGAATTTTTACTTGAGTTGAGGAATGTGAGAATGACTTGTGTGAAACTATTCAGCTGGTCTGTCATAGTCATCAAGTGATGTACATAATATCGCGATGAAGATTGTATAACTTTTGTTGTAAACATATTAAAAAAATGTGGTTATAGTGTTGTTGGAAGTTTGAAAATAATTATATAGGTCTGATCTGCAAACAGTATAGTGCTGTCACAGACAATTTAGGACCTGCTAACCTTGCTTTGGTTGTGGTTTAAAGTAAACATGCCCTTGCAATTCCCATCTTGAATCAGTTTAGCTGATGTTCAAATCTTGAGTGCCTAAGTACATTATATTAAAGGTCTTATCTGGTTTAGAATTATTTCGTAAAAATCTGACTTCTCTATTGTCATCTGGGACATTTTTTTGTTAGCTCAGCTCATGAAGTCATGGAGTTTAGACATTCTGTTACTGGGTTAGTAAAATCTGAGCATAGTAATAATAGTGGCGCCGCTTTGTGGACTAACCAATAGGTAATGTGCATGGCGATTGTTCGGGTACTTAAAAGTAAGTACGTTGCTATTCCGCCAGGCGGAGAAGTTGCATCATATGGATGCAAGACTGCGATTGTCACATGTACCGGTTAAACTCCCATCAAAACACGGTTCTCGCAAACACATGATGTCATCTGCAAGGTAAATAAAACGTAGATGCGTGACATCTACTGTTTAGTTGAGGATCCAGTGTGGACGTCAAGGTAAGTAAGAGTAGGATCCGGACCCACCTCGATTTCGCCGTTATCACTTGAAGTTGAGTTTGCCTAACCATACTATGTCTATGATACTAGTAACTTTGATACATCTGTCTCACTCTCAGAGCGTTTGTTCCATCATTCAACATCAGCCCAGGCATATGTATATTTTAGTCCGGGTGTTGGCCAGTGAAGCGTGACCAACCAATGTCACCGTCAAGCGAGAAATATTGGAAATTGCACCATCCTGCAAAAGTTATGCAAAACCAAATGCCATGTTATTGTTAATGCCAATGGCAATGCCATGGACATGGTGGCTTATACTTATAGTTATAGCCTACAGCCACAGGCTACACGTTACCTACTTACTCATGCCTGGCAATGGCCATGGCCATGTGATATACATTTTGAAAGCCTACTGTCTCCCCGTAAATATACAGGATACCATACAGAGCTATCAAGTGGTGCAGTATGTGTGGAGTTAAAGTCAAGCAAGGTCATCACCATATGATCAGTACAAAACAGCGCCATTCCACAAACGTACAATTACAATGTTTGCATAATTATCTACTTTGTCTACCAACATTGGGCGATGTTATACACCTATGTGTATTATATCCCCATCAAAATAATTGGCATTTGGTGGGGTTTACTACTCGACCTTCACTCCACACTTAGTCACTTACTGCACCACTTGTTTGCTCCGTGTGGTATACTATTTAAGGGGAGATAGTAGGCTTTCCAAAGGTATGACCATGAGTAGATAGGTAACGTATATAAGCCACCATTAGTGCAACACAAAAACCTACCACGGTTGATATCAAATTTCTCCTCAAAGTATAAATGACAGAAACAAATGAATACCTGTGAATGAATCACAAATAAATAGGGTTTAAAAAACACAATTAGTAAATTTAAATTTTACCAACAACATACACAAATATTACATAATCAGCGTGACTTGCATTACCATGACTTGTGTTATGTGAAGTCAGCTATCATTTATTAACTGACCAGGCACACTTTAGCTTGAGGGAAATGGATTTTTCTGTTTGTATTATGTTGTGAAGACAATGTTATGGAGAAAGGAGACAACATTAGTTAAAAATATACATTAACCTTTTCATGTTACCCATACTAAGTAATGCAAACTTGAACATAGTGGTTTAAATCAAGAAATGTGTAATTAACAAGAATTGATAAATACTAGCCCAATTTTCCCATAAAAATGATGACCTTATACCTTTTCAAGAACATTTGCAACCAAATATAATTATCCAGACTAACCTCCATGTAAGTATTACATAGATCCATAAATGCAACTAAGTTCTGACTCCTTCATTTGTTATTAATAATTAAACATTTAGAAAATGAAGATGGCCACAGTGGTTTACAGCGATGGGTGGCGTCACTCCTTTTTTTTTCCACAATTTATTATTGGTATTCTTAAAAATAGGAAAAATAACTATTAAATGTTACACAAAAAGTACCAGTAATTTTTGAAAGGAGTTCCCCTTTTCACCACTAAAACATGTTTGTGATAATGATGATTAATCTGGGTACATATATATGGTTCAGTGTTAGAAATAAGCCAGAATATTTACTTGTCCACTGGACAAGTAAGTTTTGAAATCTACTTGTCTGCCAACATTTTTATTTGTCCGAGTAGTTGTCAGGGGGCATCGAAGCCACTCAAAGCCTGGAAATGTCAAAAAAATCATAATAAATGATATAATGTGATAATATTTTGTTCAACCTCTATGAACTTCAATATTAACAAAGTTCTGTATTTTATAAATGAAGATAATATTCGATTGATCATCAGCAAACAAACGCATATTTTTCCTAAATGTTAAATTATAATAAAACAGTTTTAACGGTGCCCGAATTACATTTACTAGGCGGAATATAATTTATAGATTTAGTTACGTTGTAACGTTATAACGTAGACCGCCGTAGTTGGCAGAAGCCGACGTGTCAACGGTGGTTGGCGCCCCGTCCCGGCCGTGTGTCTTGCCTAATTCAGTTTCGAAAACTCGCAATTTATGGTTAAAATAAATGTTACATAAATACAACAACACTTCTGAAATTGTATTAATATTCCATTTTTTAACCAGCACCATAGATTTACCGGAGAGCCACTTACAAGTTTTGAAAATTGTCACCGATCTCGATCGGCTAACGATGACTTGGAAGACTGCAGAGTCTGTGTGGGTTAGGCGTAATAATGGTAAAAACTATATAATTATTCAAATAACAGGTAGCGATACAAAGTTTACTATTTCCAAAGTTCATCAAATATGATCCAAGAGTGGAAGCAAGTTGTACGTGAGCCAAACTGAACGATTTACGATTGTGTGAAATACAGCCTCGATCAACGATGGCTGATGCGGGGTCTGTCCTACGCTTATGACAGACCTAGGTCAGTGCACTCAGCGGATGACCCTGTTAGTGTTAACGCAGGCACTAAACTCGGTCGAACACTGATGTACAACACACTGGCGGCGGAACACTATTTCGAACCCTGTGGTTCATCACATTAATCTATCTCTGTAATTACTATCTGGCAACCTATAATACAGTATTTTATTCTGTAAAAGAATTTATTTTAACATAAACACATTATATGAATAGCAGGAAAAACCAGTACGCACCGGCCGGACATTCCACTAAGTACATTATTATTAATGAATACATAACTGTCGCTTCCTTTTTCAATAACTGTTCTTTTTCATTTAATAAATGTGTTGTCTAATTTAGATACTACAGTTTCTTGTTATGTATTACAGTACTATTTTCAAGAGGTTTGGTTGTATATACATGAATTGATGATGGATGATGTCGGATCCAAAATGTTTTTGAGTGAGCATGTATTTTTATCAACCAAAAGGAAATAACAATGATTATGGGATATACTAAAACTAATAATGCTCTATGTGAAGTCTTTGCAACTAACTTAACAACAATTTTAATAGAAAAAAGAAAAGAAATGACAAGTCACTGCCGTAAAAGCTTTGTGACTCGCGTTACGCTACCCAATTTTGCGTGACTCGCGTTACATGTGACTCGCGTTACACATAGTGTAGACTAGGTATGGATGTTGTTAATATTATTTAGTTAGGTACATCCTATAAGAAGAGATTTATAGTTGGCAATCTCAAGCTACCAGGGGTTTCTGTGTAATATAAAAAATCTACAATTTTGTGACTCGTGTTACATCAGTTTCACCACTCAAATCTAGAAGCCTTTCCCAAAAAAACCAGAATAGACTTGCAATTTTTATCTTCAAAATACATGAGACTAAGGCCTAGAGAAATAGTATCAATTAGTCAAACCCAGATTGAATTAGACAATAGGGCTGCAAAGGGCACCTAATCATTGATGTGTTGGATGAGTGAATTTTGTGAATTCTGTACATAATGTTTGAGTAGTACATTTTCACATAATGCAGTGTGCAAACATTGAAAATTGTTTTTTTCCAACAACTTTAAGTTATGTCGCACCATAAAAAATGCTACATTGTGGAGACCTTAATGCACGATCCACCTTCAAAAGGGCGTTTGACTGCAGGACTAATTATGAAAATATTGTGTCTTAGTGCATTTTTGAAGCCCAAATAGCGACCCGGTTTGCGGTCGTGTGCTAGCGTATGTTGATGCAAACAGGGGTGCTATTTGTGCCATAAAAGTGCGCTAAGATGCAATATTCTGAAACATAAATATGCCTGGGATAATGTTGAATAATGGAACTAATGCACAGAAGTGTCAAAGTTAGGCAAAACTCAAATTATAGCGGTGAAATTGAGGTGGGTCCGGATTCCACACAAGTGTTGGTAAGACTTGGTCGTGTCCAGTTGTGACGACTGCCAAGCTCGATCCAGCCAGGCCAGGACCAGGGGTGACCTTCAGGTGGGAGTTTAGCCTTAGCGAATTGCCGTTGTCCTTGAGTCGGCCGATCAATAAACATATCTTGCCATCTTAGGTAGACTGTTGGTAAACATGTTAATTGCTGTTGACTCCTCCATAAAAAACTATGGCAAACAATATAGATCTATATGGTTTACCCCAAGGGCCAAGTTAACCAACACTGGGCAACCCGGCAAGAGAAAGGCCTCTAAGTAAAGTATATTGCCTATGCCTATGGTTCTAATAGGACTGACCATATAAATAGCTATATTGTCAATTGAAGTTTTCTGAATACATGGTCAATGCTTGGCTAACTGTTGACTGACAGTGGGTGTCGGAGGCTTCAGTTCATGACAGGTTCAGCATATTATGGTAGGCCCTATCATTTATCTGAACCATCTGTTTTTGCAACCAGAGATCCGTGTACTGAACCAACAGCCTTTGTTAATGTAGCTAGCATGATGCGTTGTTTGAAATAACCATACTTATTAATTATCCAATTCAAAGATTATAAGTCGAAGGCAACCTTTATCAAAGGGAGGAACTCCCCCCGAGACAAGCACCCGTTGATAGTCAAATTCATACAAGAATTGTTGGACATTTACCGTGCATAGCATCATGCAACATCATTTTCAACAAACTTTCTTTATGAAATAACACTTTTGGGATACACATTGAAGACAGAGAAACAAAACTTCAGACAGTTACTGTGTGTAGTGTTCTCAACTGGACATACTTCGGATATAAAATGATGATCAAGAAAAGTAAGAATACACACTGTGTGTAGCGTGCTTACTGTCACTTCTCAGTTGATATGAAATATGAAGTAACACTTGTGACACACGTCAAAAGATCAACTGAAAACACTCTAGACAATTACTGTGTTACTTCTGTAGCATCATTTACAACTGTCTTTTATTGAGACACGTTGAAGATCAACAGAAGAATCCATAAACATCCCTGTGAGTAGACGGAGATTATCAACTTGATAAGATATGACACTGATAGGATGTAATAATAATACAAATTATTTAACTTCTATTGTGCCTAAATCCTTGGAAACCAGTTAGTAAAAAATCTAGAAAACTTGGGATGTTTTTTATCACAATTATTTGATTAAACAACTGTGGCATGCTTGCATCAGAATAATTTCACCAATTTAAATCGTGGCACACATTTTTTTTATAATTGAAAAAAGGAACGACAAGCAAAATGTCAGAAACTCCATTTTGGAGATAAAATTCTCTAAATAAAGTGCCGTTTTATTTAATGTGTATATACCGGTAGTATTTAAATGTGGTAAATGAATTAGTTACCTGGCACTAGTCATACACAAACAAAACGTTTTTACACTGTAGTCTAATATTTATTTATGTTTTAATTTTATTGATTTCTTAGCAGATAGAAATGAATGTGCACAGTTAATTGTAACATTACTTCATTTGGCAGCTGACTTTTAGAACATCTTGGCAGGTGACATATCACAAGCGCTCCACAAAGCATGAAGACAATTGGCTAGGGTGTAAGTGCATATCAGCAACAGCACTGCAGAGGACTTCAAGGGACTGAATTATGACTGTGTCATTAACAACTGGGAAACCAACAAAATGCTAGTCAAGGATTGATTTGAGGAGTTCTTGGAGTTAATAATAAGCAGTTTTGACAGAATGATGTTACAGGCTGGGTTGGTCAGTTAACACAAGACCTTGTTTCTCGGAAAATTACGGGAATATGACCCTTTTCGTGGCCTGTCACGCGATTCACGCCAGTAAAATGAAATATCTTGTCAGAGTAATCTGTCAACAATCATTTTTTTCACCAAAACAGTGGGCTAATGTCTTTACAAATTATATACAGAACACAAGTTATCAATTTTTGTGAAAATGTCAAGCGAGTCACTATGGAATGGCTGTACTGAATCTCATCTAACCAGTGATCATTTTCATAAGTGGCGGAAATGTGAAATACTCTGATTTATGCGCAATTGTCCGATACCCTGAGATCCTGGATTTTTGCATAATTCTCCAATATCACAAGATTTACGCATAAATTTCCTGCATTGGTATTTCTGAAACTTAACATGTATGAAATTAAAGTGCCAGAGTCAGATTATTGACTGGTTCAGTTCATGGATGGGGGAAGCTGATGGGTGTATATATGATGTAAGTCACCCTATAACCCTATACCATTATCTCATCAGTGATGTTGTCGTGCAGTGTTGAAAATCTGCTGCAGAATTTAGTCTGTGTTAGCTCCACTTAAATGATGGTGCCACCTTAAATTTTGCTATGCTATTCCTTTATATCTTTACTTCTGAATTCATGAAAAAATGTATAGACCAAAATGGATGAGCATATTTATTATAATTTCTCTTTGCAGGAACTTCAGCGTCCAGGCCCTGAGCATGGCAAGAGATAACGCAATCTCAGATCTACAGAGTAAACACTGTTTACTGTGACAACGATGTGAGCCAATCGACACTGTACCTTTGACGAGTCTACCAGCCACAGTCATGGTATCAGAAGAATTGCTCTCCTCGCTCCGGGTTGACTTCCGAGGTCGAAGTTCGTCACCTCTGAGAGAAAGTCAATTTGGTGATTACAGCAATGTTGAACTGGCAAAGTTGCCAGTGGATCGGACAAAAAAGAGGAATCGTAAATTGATCATACTGACGTTTTGTGTATCAAATTTTTTTGTTGGCACTTTCTATGCCTTGTTGGCTCCCTTCTTCGCAGCCGAGGTAAGTGGGAATACTATTGTTGCATTGAATTAGTTTTCAGAAATACTTGTCCCCTGGATGAGATGACTTCATGGGTAGTTTGTTAGTGGGTCAGCTTAGAAAACTTTTAGAGTGATCAACTAATGTACTTTTGTTCAACGTAAATGTACCATTGCACAGTCAAACTTAATTTTATGTGTGCATTATATGACACCTTGTTTTGTTTTGGATAAAAGTTGTAGAAATGAGAAAATATACATAGCATTGTGAGCAGTAGTGGGTAATAAGAACAGATTGCCCGTATATAGTTATTACATTTTATTTATAATTCTTAGCAAGGTTATTTTTTCTATGTTGTTCCAAGTTACCCAGGCAAGGAAACCCTTGTTTTAAAAATATCTAGTACAAATCTAGGTGTGTCGGAAATGTGCGCAAATTAAAAGTGCTACGGATTCTTCCTGGAGTTGTAGATGAAATGTGGAGCCCAAGGTTTAAATCATCTAGGAGGAATTGCTTAAAACATACCAACTTTATCTCAATTGTAATAAGTAGGTTATTGGGATAGTGCAAGTGTGATTTACATATCTGACGAAATTGTTGCTGCCTGTCACAAATTGTAGTATGTACGTTTACATTCAGGCATAAATCTTGGTACTTGTAACTGTTTTTTGTGTAAATGTTTGTAGGCAAAAAAGAAAGGTGCCAGTGGCACAGTGGCTGGAGTGATCCTGGGCATCTATGAGGTTGTCATCATCCTCCTCTCACCTCTCTTTGGGAACTACGTGAGTTCATACATCTCTTACTAACAGTGCACTGACATTGTCAGCCCACGCTCCAGGGAATGTAGGACTTTCTTAGCACAACAAAACAGTTAGTTAACATATATCTTATCTCATGCACTTTATCTCTTATTGCCAACCTTAAATGCCTTGACATGTATCATGAAGCACAACTGACATATCGAACCTGTCAACAACAATATTTTGGCTACCAACTCTGAGCTCAGATTCCTGAGGATTTTGTCGCTATAGACGTTTATTAGTATGTATGTCACATTCCCACAATCAGCATATCCATGGACATCCTATCTTACTACTGTTGAATGAGGTGATATTTCAATGTGTAGCAAGCTATTATGCTCAATGAGCATTGGTTTGTAGAAAATGTCAACGTGTGTCATTCCCACCCAACATTAACGACTCTTGGTGCACTGCAGTTAAGTTATGGTTGTTCTAAATTATACACATCAATTCTAATTTCTAAATGCTATTTTGCCTTCCACATTTGCCTGCTGTAGACAGTCACAACTGTTAGTTGTGGCAGTCTACATCTCCATTCACAATCTCATCACAGTACATCAGTTGTAGCCAGTTTAGGAGCTCTATTATCAATAAAAGGTTAATATCCAGTTATGTGGTGTCATAATGCATGAATTATATATATTAGTAAGTTAAATAAAATAATGTGTAGTTTTGTTAAATCATGGAAGACACCGGTAATTAGATCAGATAACTTGTAAAAGTGTGAGTAATTTGAGCTGGAGCATTTTTGCCATTTCTCACTGGGTCTCGACTGAGAGTAGCCGATATTAATTTTGTAGTTTGTTCGATTAGTTCATCACAACTAAATAATGCATTTTCATAAACAAGCTGGCATGCTGTTGTGGATACTAGGTTGGTTTGATTGTTAACAAAATTATTCTAAAATAAGTCAAGCAAAAGAATTGCAAAAGCTGGTTTAACTTGTTTGTTACATGTTTAAAATGTGGAACGTTTATATTTATGTGTGTGTTTTAGTTGACGACAATTGGTGCAAAGTTCACATTTGTATGTGGCATGATGGTTTGTGGCTGTAGTGGAATGTTGTTTGGGTAAGTTACCACCAGGTGGCACTGGTGAATATGTTGTGACATACCTGTTATGTCACTGAATCTGTATTCTGTATCCTATCTCGTCTCTGGTCATCAATGATGGAGACGTTCTTAATCTATTTTAATATGAAATATGGTCAGGAGTGTGGGAATCCTCCAACTTCAAAGGTATTTACAGGTTCAGACGCCTTTTTCCATAGTCCTTAATAATTGCCAATATAGCGGCTGTATACAGTCTGAATGTTGTGATCACGATTTCAACATTTAAAATTGCGAACAATATTTTTGGCTTTTTAAACACATTTTGGTAGGCAGTATACCATCAACACATTTAATCTAGTATTAAGATCATTATTTTTTAAATGAGAAACGGTCAACCTTGTTCTAATGATATGTGAACCAGCCAAAAGTATTCACTGAACTTGTCTAACTGTGTTTCTCCTGTATATCGTGCGTTTCATTTTATACAATGTCATGACATATGTTTCTGGTGATAAAATATTGTCTACTTCTCTTCATCCTTCAGATTCCTCGATGGCAGTCCAAGTGGAGCCACCTACATTGTGATGTGTGTCTTAGTTCGGTCTGTCGAGGCAGCGGGAAGTGCAGCTTTTATGACATCAAGTTTTGCCATCTTGGCTAATGAATTCCCAGAAAACGTTGCCTCAGTTTTTGTAAGTAGATGTTTGAAGACAAAAATATGCCCGTTTTAAGGTTGTTCTTAATTTTTTTGATGTAAACATACAACACAGTGTTTCCCCTGGGTAAAATGATGGGCGAGGTGGTAGGGGTGGGTGAGTGCCGCAGGTGCGAAGCATTGCTAGGGGGGTCTGTCATGCTCCACTGGAGATTTAAAAAAAATATAGTAATCATGATTGATAAAAGTCAGTACTCATGATTGTTTCATTGTGTTGAGGTGTGGTTTCCACTTGACCACTGGTACTCCGTTGAGGTGTGGTTTCCACTTGACCACTGGTACTCAGTTGAGGTGTGGTTTCCACTTGACCACTGGTACTCAGTAGAGGTGTAGTTTCCACTTGACCACTGGTACTCAGTAGAGGTGTGGTTTCCACTTGACCACTGGTACTTAATAATAATAATAATAAACTTTATTTATACACCATCAAATCCGGGACTAATGACCCCCGTTCACGGGTGTTTACAAATTGCCAATCATATAAGAAGCATAAAAACACTTTTAAGAGAACAAATAAGAAAATAAATTAAATTAGCAAACAATATCCTAGTATATAGTGTATGCATATATATATAAGCCTAAGTATAGTAAAATTACGGGTAAATGCAATGATAAAATAAACGATTGGCAAAAGTGCTGAACAGCTGAACCTACTGGAAAAAATATATATATAATAAAAATATATATATAAATAAATACAAAATAAATAAAATAAAAGCCTAATTTACATTAAATAATTTGATTAGATACAAAAATGTGACCCTGAGATAAATAAGACTAAAAATGTATTAAAACTATATGCATGAATAAAGCAAAGGTTAAATTATGTCTGGCCATATTAGTTTGAGAACAGAAATGTCTTCAATAATTTTCCAAACTGTCTAGTGTTCTCAATCGCGCGTAATTCCAGAGGCAGAGAGTTCCACAATGTCGGCCCAGCACATGCAAATGCCCGGCGACCATAACGTTCTAGGGTTACGCGTGGAACATTCAAAAGCAGACCACCGCCAGAGCGTAGGGTCCTGCGTGGTGCGTAACGATGTAGCAGTGACGCGATATACACTGGCGTGCCTGCATACAGTGCCGTGTGTACAACCATGAGTAACTTGTACTCGATGCGCTTTCTCACTGGGAGCCAGTGTAGCTGTTGTAGGACCGCAGTGATAGATCGCCGGTCACCTCGTCGAAGTTGCATCACAACACGAGCGGTTGACCGTTGGACTCTCTCTAGACGGTGCAGCAGACGGTCAGGTATACCAAACAGCATCGCATTTCCATAATCAATTCTGGATGTCACAAGTGCATGGACAAGACATTTGCAGACACTGGTCGTCATTGCCCCTCGTACACGAGATTCTCGAGAGATGGTAGTAAGCACTTCGACATACATTTGCAACCTGCGTCGCCATCGATAAATCAGCATCGATTGCAACACCAAGGTCACGGACGATGGTCGATGTCGCTACATATTGACCGCATATGTCGACATGATCAATGAGTATTGGTCTGTGCAAGCTCGATGAACGTATAACAATTGCTTCCGTTTTGCTCTCGTTGAGAACCAGTCCGTTGTCATAGAGCCACGTTTTAACTTCACTGATGCAAGCCTCCATTCTGATGAGAGCATTTGTATGCTCAAACGGTGGAAAATCGACGTATAACTGCGTATCATCGGCGTACAGATGGTGTTGTACGTCGTGTCGGTTGAGTACATTCGTTAGAGGCGCAATGTAGGCGTTGAAGAGCACCGGCCCAAGAACCGACCCCTGTGGTACTCCGGATCTCATCACGGTACACCCAGACACTTCTTTCCCGACACGCACGGCTGAGGTACGACCGTATAGGTATGACGCCAACCACGCATGCGCTTCGCCGCATATGCCATAGCCAAATAGTCTCCGTAGTAAGATATCGTGATTTATTGTGTCGAAGGCTGCTGTTAAATCGAGAAGCACAAGAAGTACTCCACGACGAGCATCAATCGCTTGCGCCACATCACTGTGAATGCGTAAGAGTGCTGTCTCCGCACTGTGGCGTGGTCGGTAGGCACTCTGGTAGACGCCCAGTATGCCATTCTCGTTCAGGAAGCGTTGCAGTTGTCTTGAGACGAAGCGCTCCATTGTCTTCGCCACAAACGAAATGTTCGATATTGGGCGGAAGTTAGATAGCACATTGACATCAGCACCTCGTTTTTTCAGTACAGGCGTTACAATGGCGTGTTTCATCGACTGTGGGACTAAAGCAGTGGAGAGCGACGCATTAATTATGCGTGTAATAACTGGACACAGCACTTTAATGTTCTGTTGAAGGAGTGACGTTGGCAGCGGGTCCAGTTCGCATGACTTGGTAGCAGATGCTAAAATTATGTTCTTCACGTCTGCCGGTGAAGCAGCTTCGAAACATACTAAACGTGCAGCCACATTCGTCACTACGTCTTCGGTTGACGATTGAGTCATATTGCGGCGCAACGCATCGATCTTCTCGGAGAAACTCTTCTGGAATTTCGCTGCAACAGTAGCTTGTGTAGCGTCCTCGGGTAGCGGTCGGTCTCCAGCTCGACCAAGTAGTGTGTTTGCGATCTGGTAGATACGTCGGATGTTGCCACCGGCACTTGTCATCTCAGTACGGTAGTAATGCGATCGTGCAGTCCTAAGTGATTTTCGGAACGCGTTGCGCAAACCGGTGTATATTTGACGATGTACAATATCAGTCCAGTTTGTCGCCAGTTTCGCTCAGCACGACGTAATGCCCGCTTCTCGTCAGTTAACTCGCTTGTATGCCACGGTGTCTTCGGCCTAGCCGTGATAGTCCGCGAGATTACTGGGGCATGAGCGTTAACGATGCTACGTATGCATCCATCGTATCGAGTGAGGATAACTTCAGGATTTTGTTCAGGAACGTTAAGATGCGATGCCGCGAGATCTGCGGTAAAACGGCTGCCGTCAATGGCTGAGTACTTGCGGTATTGGACGCGTCGCGTCATACGCTCTGGTTTAGGTTGGCGTAATCCGCATTCAATAACACGGTGATCAGTGAGAAGAGTTTTTGGCTCAACTGTTGTGGCTATGACGTGATATGTTCCCGACGTGATAACCAGGTCCAGGATGTTGCCGCGCTCATGTGTTGCACTTTGCACATGTTGTACAAAGCCATGAGTCTCCAGTAAATCAGCCAAGTTCATTGCTTCGGCGCATGTGGAATCACCATATCGTGTGTTGAAATCACCACACACGACAGTCTCTGCAGGGTGGGCCGCGGCGATGAGTAAAACCTTCCCAACGTCATCTAGGAAGGAGCGGAAGTTGGACGTTGGCGGTCGGTAGACAATGATCACGCGAATGGTGCAACCAATACGGATATTACGCAGAATAACGCAGCAAGTCTCACTAGCATGAGTATCAATGTCAGCACGTGAAACTAGCTGCAATGTCTTTCGAAATAGTACTCCTACACCACCTCCACGACGGGCCCCATTGCGCGGCTGGTGAACGAACGTGAAATCCTCACCGCACAGTTCGGATCCGACAATGGTTTCGCCTTCTGCCAGCCAAGTTTCCGTTAAGGCGACGACGTCCAGTTCATGCTCGTCGATGTAGTCGCGCACTAGTAGCGCCTGTTTGCGAATGGATCTTGCGTTAATCAGGGCGAACTTCGCACAAAGATGAGAGGAGCTTCGCGCAGTGGAAGACCCATTACCCGAGCCCATCGAGGTCAGTGCGATCACGTTGGCACTGTTAACACCAGTTTGTTTATAAACAGAATTGACCTGACGGCACCATCTGCTGGCCACGTTGGTTATTGGTCTGGACCGTCGTCTTATCCCGGCTGTTGTGCCCCGCCTCGTTGGTCGCCGACACAAATGCAGTCTCTCAATTGTTTCCGTCCACGGTTGACTAGGCGGCTGCACGCATTTCCGTAGATTCACCAACAATGTTCTGGACAGCGACATGCTTCAGCAGACACTACCACAAGCAGGCAATGTTCTGGTACGGTGAGCGCAGCTTGGCAGCGCAGACATGTGTAGTTCAAACAGGTTGATAGTAGCAGCCACGCCCCAGAATAAAGGGCAGTTTTAAAAGTCACTTTAAAACGTGTGATTAAATATATATATACAGTCACAGACCTTCCATGTGTACGTATTGTATGTTCACGAATTACAATACACTGCAGGAAGATAATCCAGGATTGGTTGAGGTGTTGTTTCCGCTTGACCACTGGTTGAGGTGTTGTTTCCGCTTGACCACTGGTACTCAGTTGAGGTGTGGTTTCCATTTGACCACTGGTACTTGGTTGAGGTGTGGTTTACACTTGACCACTGGTACTTGGTTGAGGTGTGGTTTACACTTGACCACTGGTACTCAGTAGAGGTGTAGTTTCCACTTGACCACTGGTACTTGGTTATGGTTACGTTTTTTTCTTGCACTAACCCTAGGCCTTGTTACCTTGCTGACAGAGTCAGTAAAAAAGTAAAAGGTAAGTTCTTATATAGCGCAGGACTGATGAAAGCGCTTTACACTTTACTCCCTGGCAGACCTGTTCAGTAGAACACCATCTCGACTTCTCTGGGAAGCATCCAGTGGTATCGGAAGACTCTTTCATCATCACCTTTAAGTGATTATAATATCATAATATGGTAAGTTGTCACCTCGATTTCGCTGTTATAACTTGAGTTTTGCCAAACTTGGATACCTCAGTGAGATAGTTCAATCATTCATCATTATCCTAAGCATATTTACCTTTAAGGGTATTGTGCCTTATGCCCATTTGAGGCATAAATAGCGCCCTGTTTTGTATCAACATACGCTGCTATATTGCTCATTTTATGCGCGCTGTGCGGTAATGTGTGGCCGCAGCGATGCAGACTAGCACAAACCGGGTCGCTATTTAGGCTTCAAAAGGGTCGGGATTCGACACAAGTGCCGATTAGTGACATAGTGCCATCAGCCTGCACGGTTTTTATTCCCACCACCGTCATAAACCAGAAATTCAACATCAGCTACACCAGCATTCTGATTTAATCTGGGCACATACTATAATAATAAAATTGAGCGCAAAATACATCTTCGTTCAGCTAACGTTTTCTTTGTCTTTTTTCTCCGAGTTCCACATGTCTCCCAAACGTAGTTACAGTTTGGGCTCCATGTTATATGAATGTCTACATTTTTAGTATGTTGAAACTCCGCAAAGTGTCACCATTAGAGACACCGGGGATCCCACGTGAATATTCCGCGATTGGACAACTGACAAGTGATGTCATTCATGTTGTCCAATGGAGTTAATTCCAAGAGGTAAATTCTAACCGGCCCTGAGCGACGTTAAGATGACTAAACGATGTTGTACAAATCTGCCATTTTGCAGGAATATAAGTGACTTTGTGGTGTCATTCCATGCCGCTCGCCGAAGCTGAATCGCGAAAGAAAGAAAAAATGGGCACACGCAATAGCTACGAGGTGGCAATTTCAGCATATTTTCGGCGAGGCGGTCCACCTCGCTTGTCATATACCAGAGGAAACACTGCAACATATTTCATTTCATCATATGAAAATGCTCATACATATTCATAATACTTACGAATGGAAAATTATTAAACGACCCTGAGAGGTTTATATATTTAATGGGTTTATCTTCCCATAATGTGAATGGGTAGCAGTTTTGAATAATGGCATCTTTCGCATTGTGTTTTGGACATTCAGTAATCGTACATGTTTCACACAAAACTTGTCTTGTAATCAAAATAATCAACAGTCACACAAGATTGTGATCAGTTAACTTAACTGATCAGAAGTGTCTACCAACTGATTGATTTATCAGAACAACACCATTCTAAGCATCATGTACCACACAGACACAAGCATGCTTACGTGATTGTAACGGAATGTAACTGGCTTATCTCTCGTTTACCAGCATGCTTATGAAATGGCGTAAGAAAATAATAAAAATTATTTATGGAAAGCCACATTGACATACCATGTTAAGCGAAACAGCAGTTAAATGTCCCAGTGAAACAAATTTTTTTTATAAAAAAATATTTTGAGGTGATCCCTTCTGAAGATTATTGTTGTTTTTTGCTCTGGTTGAAGGGTACACTGGAACTGTTCAGTGGACTAGGGATGATGGCTGGACCACCACTGGGAGGGCTACTCTACCAGGTGGGTGCACCGGGGGCCCAAGGTCCCCATCCTGCTTGGACCCCCGGGTTAACTTAGAAAAACAACTAGAAATGTATGAACCACCCCAAAGGGCTTGTTAATTTTGTATAGACGTATCTTAGGGTAGTTCCACTGTTCACAAGAAATCTACATTTGATTGAATCATTCTAAGGGCACCTCTGGGCCCCCCAAAATGCAAAATTTGTCTGTTCCCTTACTTCTGTGGCAGAACCTGGCCAGCTGCCAGTTGTGTATTTCACAACCTCTTTCTGTGTTGAACAGAATGAATGCCTCAGTGTGGACTGTGACTAATGTGATTAGCTTTAACCCATTAGACTCCGGCCAGTTAACCCATGCTGCTGCTACAGATTTCACCATTTCTGAGTGCCTGCAGGTTTTAAGCTGCAAGATTAAAACATATTTAGCCAAAATTATAAGGAATATTATTCAGATGTTTTACTGTACAATGTACATGTTCCAGCTATTGCTTCACTCCAATCCAGTCAGTATTATGTTATTAATTGCTACTGTTTTAAAGTAAAAATGCATAAAGTGTTATCATAGTTCATCTCTTTCTTCTTTCCACTCTGGGGAGGGTGGTAGGGACAAAATGAGAACAGAAAATGTGTGCACATTTTCTTGAACAACCTTTAACTGTGCTACACTCGAGATTGGAGCTCACCAACCCTCTTGCAAGGTTTCTACAACCACTGGAAATCGGCCTAAATAGCAGAGTATTGGGATCAAATTCAACCGTATCTTTAATAACACATTACCTTCTACAGCTGTATATACAGTCTTCACGAAACGGTCTACTCAAATATTTTATTTCCAAGTGTATCTTCACAGGCATGCATATAGTCAGTACTAAACATCTAAACATTTTTACTTTCATCATACCCCTTAATGATATGTAACTAGGATTCACCAAAAAACATTTAATTAATAATTACAAAATCACAATATAGTCCAAAGGACTTAAGGCCTCTTGGCTCATTTTTAATAAACTAATGTTCATTCTTCTGTGTACAATACTATCATTTACTATTTTGAATAATATGTAATGAAATACGAGTAATTAAAATCTGTCCTTGCATTGGCCAAGGATTACATGTTCATTTCGTTGACAATGCCTTTATATTTTGCACGGTGAGAATTACCCAGGTAACACATGATAGAAGTAATGGTCATCACATCATGAGACATTAATCCATTTCACTTTTGCAGATTGGTGGGTTCCGTCTGCCGTTTATATCCAGCGGTGCAGCTCTTATGGCAGTTGGGTGTTTGGCGTGGACCCTGCTTCCACCACAGTCAGGTTGGTTTAGAGTTCTCTGAGCTGTGGGCATAAGGCAGTAATTGTAGTAATGTGTGTATGTGTAATTATGTGATTCTGCATATTTCTGTTGCAATCTGTTAGTATTACATGTAGTATTGTTTTGAATTTAAATTTATACTTTTATTATGATACGTTTCAAATTATTTTCCTTCTGTTTCAATGCTTCATGTGTAAATAGAAGTTCAGTACTATGATACATAGACACCAACTATTAATATATCAGAATTAATTTTTTCTGCTTACATAATTGGGCTGGCAGTGTACATCACATTAATAATCAACTTTGTTAAGAGGAACTAAAAGTATAACATTTATAAAATAATTATTATAATGATGTTTACAAATAGGTAAGAGTTGTATGTGTAAATTATTTATTTTATGACGCTGTCTAACGCGATGTGTTTGTTTGCTCCCACAGAGAACCCTAGACCTGTGGGCAAGTCATTCTGGTCATTCGCCAGGATTCCCACAGTCTTACTACTCGGCCTTCTTCTCATCGTCTTTTCCTTCTCAATCGGTTTCACAGACATCGCTCTTGCCGTCCACGTCCAGAGAAACGTGAGATAGTGATAACCAATCTTTTATAAAGTGCATTTCCATTGTAAGCACTTTACGTAACAAGAATGGATTAAAAAATGATGAAAAAATAGATAGATTTATAAAAAAAAATTTTTTTTTTATAATGAACCTAATTAAATTTATGTAATGAAAAAATTGAAATAAACACCTTATCTAAATAAAATACACTACAAGAACTGGCGAAAATAGCGTGGAAAGTAGAAGAGGGTGGCAGACGAAGGAGAGGAAGACCAAGGCTAAGATGGAACGACAGCATAAAACGAGACCTGGGGAGGGCTGGCGTGAACAGCCATAAATGGATGGCAATTGCGGATGAGAGAGAGAGGTGAAAAGAACTGACAAGAAAAGTAGAAGAAGCTACCAAGTGGCGTGGACCCCACCCCGCAAGGGAGCAAGGGGAAGAAGAAGATAAGAATAGTGCTATGGAAGCTTCAGGTAGCGGAAGTTCAAAATAATGTATATTTACTGGTACTGCTCATGGAGAATAAGTTGATTTGGAGTCGTAGCTGATCATGTAAAGCAATACTTTCCCACCTAGCTACGTGTGAAAACACAGCTCAGTGGTAATTCAATGTTGATTATATAACGAGGAAACATGTTTGTTTGCAGTACCATCTGTCGCCAGTTCTACTCGGAGTGGTGTTTCTTGCGGCTACTGGTGTCTATGGCTTCTCTGCACCAGCCTGGGGATTTGTTGCTGACAAAAAGGTACAGCTGTTGGCTTCTTATTCCAATTCTTTTCTTACAATCGAGCAAGTTTAAATAAAAATCAACCATCACAGGCCTGTAATTTCCAAAAGTCAGCCAACTAACTTAGCCCTCAATTCTTCCAAACTCAATGTGTGCTATTGAAAAGTTTCCCAGTTTATGTGATTATGACGTCACGCCAGCTTTGAAAACAGCGCAGTCGGTGTAGCTTATACACTGCAGTAATAGTGAGTCTGGTCTGGTCTGGTCAGGTCTGGTTTGGTGAGGTCTGGTCTGCGGAAAAGTGCCAGTGTATCCTGGCCTTTAGACAAACAAATGTATTGTTATTGGTTATGTCGGCATGACTGTATCTGCCTTGTACTATGTGGAATCAGTTGCATTGCTGTTGAATAGGGTGAATGGTAACAACCCCTTTGAATGTTTGTTGCAGCCACATTGGGGCCCAGCGATGGTGGCTATAGGCAGTTGCATCAGTAGTGCCGGATTATTATTGATGGGTCCTGCACCCTTTCTATACATACCTATGTAAGTACCCACCTTATTACTGATGGGTCCTGCACCCTTCCTACATACGCCCATGCAAGTACCCACCTTATTACTGATGGGTCCTGCACCCTTCCTACACATACCCATGTAAGTACCCACCTTATTACTGATGGGTCCTGCACCCTTCCTACATATGCCCCTGCAAGTACCTACCCTATTACTCATTGGTCCTTCACCCTTCCTACATATACCCATGTAAACACCCACCTTATTACTGATGGGTCCTGCACCCTTCCTACATATACCCATGTAAGTACCCACCTTATTACTGATGGGTCCTGCACCCTTCCTACATATACCCATGTAAGTACCCACCTTATTACTGATGGGTCCTGCACCCATAAGCGGTTGTTCACAATTTTCGACATTTGCCTATTCATACACAGCGTATTCTCAGACCCCCTTCTCAGACCCACTCCGTCCCCTGAATTAATACTTCAAAATGTAAAAATATTTCCTAATTGACAGTTATATGTAGGTATATAACAGTGTTTTGATGTGGTACATGCAAAGGACATATGATGACAACCATCATAATAATGTTGGCTAACATTTATTTTAAATTACTACGGTTATGCAAATCATATGTGACCAACATTTTTATCAATAGTACAACAATTAGTACTTGACCCCCTTTTGTACGCTAAACACTGACATTTGTTAACACCACCTAATTTGTACTTATGGTTATCTCATTTCTTTCTGAGAGGAACTGTACAATGTCTACCTACAACTGTCACCCATGGTGATCGCCATTTCACTGTTTGCTCAGCCGTTCTGTGGAACAATTTACCACCTTCAGTCAGAGCAGCAACATCACTAGACATGTTTAAAACACTTAAAACCTCACCTGTTTAAACAAGCAGTTTAATTACTCACCAACGAGGACTTTTTATGCTATCGTATATGTTATTATATTAGAAGTTTTTTTTAGCATATTTATGGTCATTGTTTTAGAGTCACTTATATGAACGAATATATTTAAAGTAGTTTTTTAAATATCTTAGTAGATTTGTTTTACATGTTTAACTTGTCAGCATTTCTTTTATGTAAAATACTATTATAAATGTATGTAAAGCACCCGAGAGCAATTTCGATTGATCGGGCACTATATAAATACTTTTGCTATTATTATTTTATTCGGCATTCTGTGTTGCAGTCAACCCCTGTGGCTGTTGAACATCAGCCAGGCACTCATGGGGCTGGGCATAGGCAGCTGTGTCATCTGCTTCCAGGAGTTCTTCATCACCGCTACGTGGGTATAGGACCTGTCATGCCAGCATATTCATTCTGTCACACTGGTCCATTCAGGCTGCCACTCTGGTCCATTCAGTATGTCATACTGGTCCATTAAGTCTGTCACACTGGTCTATTCAGTATGTCACACACCGGTCCATTCAGTCTGTCACACCAGTCCATTCAGTGTATCACACCAGTCCATTCAGTCTGCCACACTGGTCCTCTCAATCTGTCACACTGGTCCATTCAGTCTATCACACCGGTCCATTCAGTCTGCCACGCCTGTCCATTAAATCTGTCATGCCGTTCCATTCAGTATGTCATGCTGGTCTATTCAGTATGTCATGTCAGTCCATTCAGTCTGTCACACCAACCCATTCAGTCTGTCACGTCGGTCCATTCATTCTGTCTTGCTGGTCCATTTAGTCTGTCACACTGGCCCATTCAGTCTGTCACACTGGCCCATTCAATCTGTCACCCCGGCCCATTCAGTCTGCCACACCAGTCCATTCAGTCTGTCACACCAGTCCATTCAGTCTGTCACACCAGTCCATTCAGTCTGTCACACCGGTCCATTCAGTCAGTCACGCTGGTCTGTTCAGTCTGCCACACTGTTCCTTTCAGTCTGTCGTGTTGTGGTGACATGTGACTTTGTTGACAGGAGACACGGCTACCCAGACACTCTCGACACCTACGGCATGGTGTCTGGTGTCTTCAACTTCTTCTTCTCTCTAGGGTGAGTCACTTACTATCTGTATATTAATACACTAACTTTGGATCACAGTGGTCTCCCCAGCATTTGTGACAGGGATGGAGGGAATAAGTATGTATGATTCCAATCAAAGGAAGTACTATATGTGCAGGGTACAAGTACTCTGAAGATGTCCCCCTACAAAAATAATATGTATGACGTAGCACATCTTGTTTTATATGTCATTTTAATCATTTGAAATTCAAGCAATCGAGCAAGTTGAGGCAGTCTAGCATGAAAGTCTCAGGCTATGCACATGGTTCAACAGCATGTGGCTGTCCTGGTTAACTTAGTCTCAGAATTTCACATTGACTCTTCTCAGTTTCTGCATCCAGATCTGGCAAGCTGTTTCAAAGTGAAAGTTGTTTGGATCAGGCTCCTCGACTTATTTCTTTGTTTAGTTTGTGCAGCATCATTTAATTAAAAACACAGACTGTGGTTGTTTTTACTGGAGAATATCACTAAAGTTCTTACATCACCTCAAGACCTCATCTATAATATTATATCTATTCTAACATATTGACGGTTTAAATGTCTTTTAAATTAAATCACAGTTTCAATTTAGAAACGAGTGTAATTTCGTTAAAACCACTGAAACAGTTGACAGTGTTCTTTGGATCGAATAACTTGCAAAAGTATGGATTTGCTGTATTAATTTACAAATTTCTCTGATAATATCAAAATTAAATAACACACTTGCACAAATGAGGGTGCACTAAGACTAGAGAGGTTTGTTTTTATATAAAATGGGATTGATGAAAAGTCAGATTAAAAATTTTTGGGAAAAATTACTCCTGCAGTGAAAGTCGTTATTGAAAAATGGCAGTGAAAACTTGTTTCTTTTGTATCATGGTTTTTGCTGTGTTGTTAATTATCCTCTGTCACTTGCAGTCTCTTCCTCGGCCCAATTGTTGGTGGATACCTCAATGATAGTTTAGACTTTGAGTGGGCAGCTGCAATCATCAGTTTCACGGGAATGTTTGCTGTGAGTATTCACTGTTTCTCATTTTCCCTTAGCTGTTCTAAATGATGAGTTTTGTAAGGTGTATATCGGCAGACTGAAGCATGATGACCACAACCTCAATAAGTGACTATCAGACACTTGTTCCTTACGCCCTAAGGTAACTTAATAAGTTACTGTTCCAGGGGTTAAGACAAGTCGTTACAAAAACTTGTGTGTTTTCTAACACTGTCAAAATGCCTAACAGAGAAGTCACAAAAAATTGAACACTTTCATTTTCTAAACTTCTTAGCTTTGCCAGTCAGTTATTAAAATGAATATCCATTTTTTAGGGATGAAACATGGTCTAATCTGTCAGAAAAGACAACTTTAGCAAGTTTCTTCAAGATTTGCCTCTTCTATAGCTATTTTGTAGACCTAAAAATTGGGGTATTTTGGTATAAACCTTTGACGACAGCATTTCAAAGCTAAAAACAAAACTTACAGGAATATCTGAAGGCCTTCTTTTATTTTTTTGTATTGAATATATACCTCAAGGTACATTTATATGAAGACACTAACTGTCTACTCCCACCCATTGCTGAGTTATTGAGGTGAGAATCTGGCATTGTTTTTCAAAAGACAATAGTTTTGGGCGGTAGGTATACCAGAGTACCTCTGAAAAAAAGGAAATTAGCTAAATTAACATAACAAAATAACTTTCTGCCACAGAACCATTCCTCGGTTGATTTAAAAAAAAATGTAATAAACATAAGTCATAGAGAATTGATTTGGGGAAAACTGAAAACAATTCTGTCCCTTTATGTTGTGCCTGTCACACCCTATTTAAAAAAAGTAAAGAAAAAATATGCTATACAGTGCTTGACCCATTTGGAGTTCACAGATACAAAATCATTAATCAGTGATTTGCAGTTAATGAGTAGCAAAGCATTAATCAATTCCGTCCCACAAAACGTTGTTTCTGTCACACTGTGAATGGTGGACATTTTCTTTGTTACCATGGAAACGAGGGTCTGGGTGAAAAAAGTTCAATACATTGGCAGTAGCTTGTGTCAACAGACAGCATTAAGCCACTAGACCCCTGTTAAACTGGACAGTTGCCTGTAGGTTTTAAATTGTGTCAAACAGTGAGTCTACCTTTTGCTCTCAGATAATCTGTCCTCTTAGTTTTACACATGAAGACATAATCTGGCATAACTTGATAAGTCTTTGTAGCAGCACATTTGTACTTCCAGTGTATCATTGCAACATAACATACATATTACATACTGTGTGCCACATTTGAATGTTGTGCATGTAATATTTCCATGCAATCCACTTGCATATATAATGTAAAACTTTAACAGCCATTTTCTTCATTTTCACTTTTTGATCCCTGCCATGTTCAATGCTCCATAACTTTGCCAATTTTTGTAGCAGTCATATTTTTTGAAACCGTGTAAAGCACCCTACCAAATCTTTACAAGGATGTAAGAAAACAATGTTACAATTTTTCTGACTTATCACTCATTTGGTCAGCCGTCGGGTCCTCAAGGAGTGCCATGCTCAGCTGGGTGCAGTGTTCAGCATCCTTTTCAACTGGTCTCTGAAGCAGCATCGCATCCCCCCGGCCTGGAAATCGTCAGTTATATGTCCTGTCCCCAAAAAACCTGTGCCATCTGTTCTCAACGACTACCGCCCAGTGGCGCTTACCTCAATCGTCATGAAATGCTTTGAGCGACTCGTACTTCGTCCCCTCCTGGAGCATGTTGGGGATCAACTGGATCCCCTCCAATTTGCGTATAAACACAATCGAGGTGTGGATGATGCAGTCCTCACTCTATGTCATAATGTGTACACACACCTGGAAAAGCCCAAGTCGTTTGCCAGGATAGTCTTTATTGACTTTTCGTCGGCTTTCAACACCATCCAGCCACACATCATGATGAGTAAACTTGTCAATATGCATGTGAACCCACACATCATCTTGTGGGTAAACCAGTTTCTTACTGAGCGTACGCAAGTAGTGCGCTATAATGGTGCTGTTTCGAGCTCACTCTTCACTTTCACTGGTGCCCCCCAGGGCTCTGTGATCTCCCCTGTTCTGTTCACACTTTACACAGACGACTGTCGTAGCAGCCAGGAGAGCGTCAATTTCATTAAATACAGCAATGACACAGCTATCGTCGACCTATCCGGCTCTGATCAAGTGTGTGCGTGCGCTGTAGCTGATTTCACATTGTGGTGCGACAATCATTTCCTAGACCTGAACGTTCGTAAAACTGAAGAACTCATAATAGATTTTAGGAAAAATCCTACTTCTCCCAAGAGACTATTCATTAACCGAGAGTGTGTAAGGAGAGTAGATGAATACAAGTATCTCGGCACTATCATAGATGCAAAGCTCACATTTGGTGAAAATACAGCGATAATTAACAGAAAGTGCCAGCAAAAGCTGTATTTCTTACGCAAGCTCAGGTCACTCAGTGTCAGCACATATGTTCTACAAACCTTCTACAGATGCTACATAGAAAGCTCTATTACATTTGGGTTTCTTGTGTGGTACGGCGGCCTGAGTATCGTGCATCGCAACACTCTGGCACGAACAGTCAGGGTTAGTGGCAAGGTGGTGGGAAAAAAGCAGACCAGTCTAGAGGATTTATACAGGCAACGGGCAGAGAGAAAGGGAAGGAATGTCTCCTCAGACCCCGAACATCCCCTGTTTCCATGCTATAAACTACTTCCTTCTGGCCGTCGCTTTCAACTCCCTCACGGCAAACTGAACCGCACTCGAAACTCTTTTGTCCCCTCGTCAATAAGACTAATGAATGAGTAACTGACCTTCGTTCCCCTCCATCTCTGCCAGTCTGACACTGAGTGAGCCTGAGATGATTTGTGAGATGATTTAACTTTAACTTAACTTTTTAAAAACTGTTGTAACTTATTTAACTTATTTAACATATTTAATTAATTTATTTATTTATTTAACCGATATAACTGTTATTACTTTTAGTCTTTTTATTTTTACATTGTGTATATTGCATGTACATTTGTTTTATATGTCTTAATATGCTGCTACACTCCACATGAATTTCCCTCACAAGGGACAATAAAGTATTGTGATTGATTGATTGATTGATTGATATAGACGTATTAGTCCAAAGGACTTCAGGGCCACTTGGCCCATTTTTATAACTTTTAGCCACCCACCGACACACATGCATACACACGCTCACACACGCACGCACATGCACACACACACACCCACACACGTTTTTTGTACTAAAATAAAAAGTTTCATGTAAATTAATGCAGATGAAAAAAATCTTGTATTCTGCCTGCCACTACAAAGAACACAGAGCCAAAATGCTCCTGTCAATAATCCTCTGTGCTACACCTCTTCAGAAACCCACACAAGAAATATGGGATTATAGCTCCAAAAAGTCCACAAACGTATACGAGGATGCTCTCTGGGACTGTCATGTTAAGAAAAGGAAATGTTTCCTCGCAAAATGTTTCAACATGAAAATCTGGCCTTCCCTGTAGAACTTTCTGAGATTCAAGCCATTACTTCTATCGTATGTGGTGATCTTGTGATTGTATTTGATGCGCCTGTTCCAAGCATACACAAGTGGATAGGGAGTTAACTGTTTTGAAAGTCATCAGGATAAAAAAGCAGAAAGTCCATCTTGCTACAAATTAGGAGACTATTCTGGTAGCAGAGAAAGTCAGATGATGTCCACCCACCTACAATTTACCATTTGTTTTGATTACCTTGTTGTTTATGTCGCATCTGTCACAATTGCTGGCGAACCAGTCAAACAGCATTGTTGTCCTCTTGAGTGTAATCTATGGAACTCAGTGCCCCATGAGAGGTCTGCCGAGTTAGGTGTGAGGTGTAAGACAGACCCAGACATTTAGTTAAATTTTCTGTGGGGAAAAACAAATCTGGGTGAAAATTTCAAACCGTATTTTGAAAAGGGGAACAAAATTTGTAATGTCAGCACTTTCATTCAACCACTTCAAACGAAAACCTAGTACATATATTTTTGCCTGGTCAATACCATTATAATATGCCTCAACAAGCAAAAAATAATTTCCATTGTTGAATGTTTTGCTGGACACAGATTTATAAGTGTGACAGACACGATCTAATTCATCATCCTATATAATATACTCCAAGCAATAAGTTATCTTCTACTTATCACGTTGGCGCACTTTGAACTATATACTACAACATTATAAAAAAAAAAAATTCTTTTGGGAAAGAACATTTTTAATTCAAAATTTGTACACAGGTTTTTCGTGAATTTGCTCCTAATGTTTTTATCATGTATGTTTTTAACAGACCAAATTTTAGTGCAAGGTCATTATTATATTAACTACCTCATTTTTAATTAATTTGGTAAATTTATAATATAAATATGAATTTAACAGTTTCACTTCTTAATCATTTAAAGTGTGTACAGTCCAACAGTTGCATTTCCAACAATAAGCTGAGTATATTTTGCATTTCTTTATACCGAATATAATTTCTCTTTCAGCTAGCCCTGTGGGTTGTGTACCTTTGGGCACGCTGCTGCCGCGTCGACAAAACAGACGAGAAACAGCCGCTACTGGGGAACAGCTCTGCTGAATGATCCAAGTTGCCACAGCTACTCACTGATAAACCACTGCTATCTACGTGTGTAGAAATCAGTCCAGTCTGACAGTGCAATGATATTTACATTTTACTCTTACCACTGTTGTATTGTTTTGCAGTGTAATAAGTCTGTGAAAGGAGTGAGCACAACTAAGTGTATCCTGGTGCTTAAAGGTGTTTCCTTAACTGATTTGGTCATCATGAATCCATTCCATTTATGTCCATATATCAAGTGTGAATCACCAGTCACATATTGACAAATAGGGTGTTGACACCCAAAGCGAACATATTTTGTTATACAGCTTAAACAATTATGTTTGAAGCCATAAGATATTTTCCTTCCAAGTAAGCATACAGTCCTGTACATGCATGTTATTAGTTGCACATGGCTGGTTACGGTTTGCTCGATCTTATTATATTCATTATAACTTTGGGAAATTCAGGAAGAGTGATGTTACGGTAGGATCAAGACAAAACATCAGAGTGTCTGAATCATTTCAGTACAAGGTCGGGGAATGTTTTTATCGTGCATAATTTAGAATTATTGTTTTGTTGAAGAGTATCCTCGTTTCTGTTGAAATCTGAACATTTATTTCATTATGCTGAAACTCCAAAGATGTGCAGAGTGGCATTTTATATTATGCATTAATTTGAATTTGATATAAAAAGGATGGTTGTGGATAGGTTGAAGAACTAGTGAACCTCAGACGCCATACAAAACAGTGTTGTAATTTAGGTCAAGGAACATTGCATTCTGGGTGTGGAAAAGTTAACAAACTGTATGAATCTATATAAACATGAATAATCAGTGTTGTTACCATATGGTAGACCAGTAAATACAGATTGTTTGTGACAATCCATTTTCCACAATGAAGGAAGTTCTCAACTCTATTCTGAATACTATAGTTCTTTAAAATACAATTATCAGACTACCTTTGTGGAAACAAGGCTTTTTCTAACCTTATAGGTTCTGTTTTCTTGTAGGAAGGTGTTGTGTAAAAGGGTTATTAGAAACTCTTCGTATTTACAAGAATGTTGTATTAATTCTAGACATGTTGTATTGTATGTTAGTAATTTTTATAATGAGACAAAATGTAAAAATTGTGTGCATTTCCATATAACAGTACATTATATAATATATTTGATAAAATGAAAAGGTGCAGGCAACACTGAATAACTGTGCTGGTGATTGTTATGTATACCAAGTTAAGTATGTATTTGTAGCATAACATACAACTTTATGTTATCTTTGTAACTATTTCTATACCAGTGCCTCAGGGTGTCTTCTTTGGCTGGGCCTAATACATGTGGATTCATGTTTATGTTGATATTAATATTATAGGCATTTGCTGCAGGAGCCATGTTTATTAGCATGTTAATTTTGTACGCACATAAACTGAACATTGTAAAGGTGATCATTTCTGTTATAAGTGTGTAGGTTGATAACGCATTCTGTTACATCAATATTTAAAAACATTTGATCATCTTAGTTCAAACATTTTGAAGTGATTTTTTTAAACATACCCCATTATAGTTTATACATTTGGTTCATAACATAAGTCATTATTTAAAAAATATGAAAATAACAACATGGTTGATATGTGACCGTACAGTATATAGTTATATTTTATGAAGATGGTGATCTGGAGGTGCTTCACCATATAACATTTAAAAAAGTTGAAGTGCACCTCACTATCTGTTGATATCATATATTGTTAACGTATATTGTGGTTTATATTGTAAACAGAACAGAAATGGCAAGACACATACATTATTTCAAACTTGAACTGTGTTGGCAAGACGATCAATTGTCTTGAATTGGTGCTTTTTGCAGCATCACTGAGCTGCTTTTGTGTGTCACGTGATGATATTGGTGACATGAGAGCAATAAACAGTGGGAATGTTGTAACTGCTGTCAGTGTAGATAGCTGGATGTTTCCCATATTTCCAATTTCAACCTTCCTGTAGGAACTGGGTGTCATGTGACAACCATCAGTTTAGTCACATGACACTCGGGAGCAGTGCACAGTGATGCTGTTGTCAGGATTGTGATGGTCCCCCCATCATTACATTGTTTGCAGACAGTTCTGACATTTGTCTTTGTGTATCTTTCTGGTGATGAGTTACTCAGCTCAAGTCTTTCTGAGAACATGAAACCCATAGCTTTAGGGTTCATATATATAATGTGCCATTCTTTGGTAAATGTGCAAGTTCCAGCCCCCTTACTGGGAACCCGTGTTCTATATGACTGACTGATCTATACAGCCAAAATGATTACGTACCTTTTTCATGCCAGTATCCATGGGAAGCCAGATATTACAAAGTGTGGTCAAATGTACAGAGAGTGTCTATATTATCAAATGCTGTAATTATTTTATGCGCACTTACAATGATGTTTTCAAGTACTATTTTGAAAAGATATATATGTTTGAAGATATATAATTTTTTAAACTTTGTTGATCTATGTAATTGACTATTATAAGTTGTGTATGCATTTGTTGTTACAATAAACATATTGATTTCATAATGCATTTGTTGTACGTAAAGCTAACTATTTGTACCTTGGAGATATATACATTTATTTTGTTGATGTTTATTTTATCCAACCTAAGTTTCTTCAGAATGGTCAAATTTTATGTTGTATCACTAAAGAGATGTAAATAAACTGTGAAATAAATATGTACATTTTATAACCTCCCCTGAGAGTAAAACAATTGAAGTGGAAATCTTTAAAAATTAGAATCACTTGAAATTTACACTTACTGGAAATGTGTAATTCATTTTTAAGATCTGATTGGTGAATTTTGCTTGGTAGTTACGTTGACTTTATTGAATGAACATTTTGAAATAAATTAGCTTTAGAAGATCAATATCTTGACAACTAGCTTTACCAAAAAAAGAGATTTATAGATTACTTAACAATCCCTTAACACTACCCCAAGGGAAGAATTTAAAAAAAATTGTACAAGCACATCCTTGCACAGAAACAACATTACACAGTTGCTTTAATATATTAAAAAATTTGCTGTAGAATTATTATACATCATTTTAATTATTGAAGTATGGTGACTATCTCTTATTTTATTTTATAAATAACAAATTTGCATGTGTACACGTTTTCTTTCAATGAAAAAGTGTAGGCAATCTTTAGATCATATCCGCCTGCTAGGCATACCCATACGGTTGGCAACAGGACTGTGTTTAGTGCGAGGACAACAAATTTAGAATAAGCAAGAACAATGTTACCAACAATGAAATGTAAACTTCACAATGATAAGTGCAAACGTTTTATTTTTAATGACCCTTTTGGTTGGTTAATGTTAAGCGAAAGCTATGGTTAACCGAAATAAACGATCCCTAGGGAATGATCCTCCGATTAGGAATGACCCATTTTGGCGTCGACGTGTAATGTGCCCGGATGTTAAGTTCTCGGCTCGCTCGTTTTGGAAATGTTGAAAGGTAGCGTTGTGTGCATTTTTAAAAGTTTATGTTAGACTATTTCATGGTTGTTAAAATACTATCTATTAGATGGTTTGCAAACAAAAGACTAATGGGAGTGACGTGGCAAATGCAAATTAATTGTTTTTCTGTAGTTATCCAGTATTGACAAATTGTTTATAAACCGGCTTGACCGTCGATACAACATTTTAGACGGCCATTTTACTTCTTTGCCACGTGTAATTAACTACCAAAATCAAGGTTTAAACGAGTTTCCTGTAGCAGTAGTCCACAATTTAGTTTTATATAGTAGGGCATTGTGTATAGCTTAGTGGATAACCCCAGGAAATGCCAAAATAACTCAGGATTCACTTTGCAAAACATTTCCCATAGGCATAGTCTGGATGTTTGCAGCCAGGGACGCAGAACGGGTATACCCGCAGAACGACTAGTAAAAGCCGAACAAGAACATTGCTCGACAATGACAGTCGCTGTAAATGCTTTGAATGTCCCGGAGGCGATCGCGTCCAGGAGAGGTGGTACGCAAGAATAACTAATTACGAACTCACGAAATGGGCACCTGTGAGGCTGTGTATAGGATCCGGACCCACATAGTACATACAGTTATATAACTTGAGTTTTGCCTAACTTTCATACGTCAGAGTGTTAGTTCCAGCTTTCAACGTCATCCCAGGCATATTTACATTACATAAATATTGTGTCTTAGGCTTAACACACTTTTGAAGCTCAGGTAGCGACTCGCTGCGATCGTAAAATGACCGATATAGCGGCGTATATTGATGCAAATCGGGTCACCATTTGGGCTTCAAAAGTGTGCTAAGACACAATATTTTCGTAATAGAAATACGCCTGGGAGGTTGTTGAATGTGAGCGCGGCTAGTGTAATGGTTAGCACATCCGCCTGGCATGCCAGCTCTCTGAGTTCGTAACCCAGACCGGGCAGACATATACGTTTCGTGTAAGAACCTGGCTCTCAACATTGGGGACTGTATCCCTCGTGACTCGGAGCATGTTAATGTCGATCCCGTCTGAATTTGGGACGTAAAAGAACGACTGAGGACGACAAGCACCCTGGCATGACCACCCTCAGTGCCGGCATATAAAGGTCGTTTAGCGATTAATGTTCTGAAAAAGGCTGATTAGTTGAATGAGACCTCATAAGACCATTACATTATAACCACAATAATTAGGCACTTCAAACGATTCTGCTCGCTACGTAATTTTCCTTGCGCCGCGGCCGTTCGCCACAGAGCCGTGTCGGTTACGCACCGCCTGGGTAGTTGTTTGTTTTAATTCTTGGATTCGCATGTTTTTTCTGGTCGTTGACGTCATCGGCTGATGGATTCATTTTGCTGGTAAGTCTAAGTTTATTTACGTGTCTTTTTCAAATTTTATCAAAATTCAGCTAGATATCATCGATTTGACGACATAGCTGTTTTTCATTAGTAAAGTTAGCACATTTGTATTAGTATAAGAAGAAATTGTTTGTGTTTAGCAAGATCTACTAGATTTATATTAGTCTGTGTTGAAAAATCTTTGGCGGAGTCGGGCGCCATCTTTGATTTCGAGCCTTTCCAAAAAATTTAGGTTTCACCATTGTCAGGCATTGTGTGTCAATGAAATCGCATGCGCGTATGCAAAACCAGGTCGGATTAAGCTATATGAGTGTGTCTTAAGAGAAAAGATTTAGTGTTTAGCCTGATCCATGGGGGTTTATGCTAGTCTGTGTTGAAAAATCTTTGGCAGATTCGGGCGCCATATAGGGTTTTTGAGCCATTCAAAAATCATGATACGATTATTTGACCGATCTGTGACTGTTGGTTAAGCCACTTGCGCCGCGTCTTCGACATCGCGATGATATCAGCAGTGCCAGATTGTGACTTATTCCATATTACTCAAATTAAATCACTACAACACAATAGTCAAAGTAGTAGTTTAGAGTTGCTAGACTTTTTTAATTAATAAAGCCTATTACTATGTCTATGATACTACGGGCCTAGCATGGTAGTCTTAGCCTTAGGACAGGGCTGGTTACTCTTGCTTTAGCCCTTGGGTTTGGCATGGCTTATCATTATGCCATTATTTATGGTTATGCTTTTATTTAGACTTAGAAATAATATAAATTTCATTATGCAATAATTTTAATTAATTGTTACCTATTAAATCAACAATTTGTTAGAATAGTTGTTTTTGACATCAAATATGTAAATTATCCGACTTAATTTGTTTAAAAAAGTGTTTCATGATAAACAGTTACTGCACAACATTTTGTAAAACGTAATATAAACCATAATGCCTTGATCAGATGTAGCATAATTCATTTCATTGTGTGACAGCTGACATAATGCATTATTATAGAATTTCACACTGCTCTCTTGAGTAACAGTTGCAGGGATATGAAAATTATTTCACAAGATTTGTATGCAGAATCAAAACAGTTATCACAATATGATACACAATGGCCTTTTTATTTCAGATATTGTTCGCGATTACATGCAGTGACACTGATTTTACACTGATCTGTGCCTGACTGTGAAGGTACAGAGCCACAGAGTCGTCTGAATATGACATCCATCACCTGCCTATATACGTACACATTTAATCTTGATGATTATATATCTGATATCTAGATTGAACAGTGTCCGTTTGACACATGAACATCATCGACATCATGTTGACGAACACAACGTTTTTCTACAAGATACTAAAATATTAACGTTGCTGCACAGATCTTGCAACCTACTGGCATTAAATTATGAGACAATCAACTTCCAATATTACAAAAAGACTATTATGAGCAGAGCAGACTTCTTCATTATGTCTTGACTCCATGGGCCATTGGATTCAGCGACGGAATACTGTGAACAATTTATAAACATTACTTCATCAAGTTCATGTTAAAATACAGAACATTACATTATGAAGCAGTGACAATTGATTACTGGTCTGTACAGAGCCTGCAGCATTCATCCAACCTATCATGACACAGTCACACATAGATACAGTGAACTGGGAGTATGAATATTGTATTTCATTGTCATGTATTGATATGTTGAGTTTGTGTGCTATTTAGCCAATATTTACTTATTAATAAAGTTACTGTTAATGCTATATGACTGGTTAAATTATATTATTATAATGTGGTTGTAAACATTGCATAAATTATATAACTGTCTCCATAATTATGGACATTCCATCCTTTCATAGAAATGTAGCAGTCATTCGTTAGCGTGCTAATATTAGCCAATATTAACTTATTAATTAAGTTACTGTTGATGTGAAATGACTGGTTAATGTATATTTATTACCATAATTAATGTGGTTTACTGCTTGCATAAATTATACAAATATCTTCAAAATCATGGACATTATGGCCTTTTACTGAAATGTGTCGGTCTGTCGAGGTCGCGTGCTAATTACCCAATATTGATTAATTAAATTATAATTAAATGATTTATTAATGCATATTTATTACCATTATTAATGTTGTTATACACATTGCATAATATGTATAAATATCTTCATAATCATGGGCGTTGTGGCCTTTATTTGGAACGTGTCGGTCTGTAGAGTTTACTAAAATTAACTAATTAATTGCATTAATTTGGTTATAATTATTATTAAAAATATTAAATATTGTAAATTTATTACTCTGGTCTGTGTGTTTGAAAATCCTGAAAACAGTAAATATATGTATAAATAAAAAAAGTTATGACAGTTTAAAGCAAATATTTATCCACAGAAAACACCAAAATGAGTCCATTTTGCCATTATAAGACATACAAAAAAATTACAATGTTTTGCCGTCTTAAAATCGCAATATCTTTTGATCTATTAAAGATATCTTAATAATATAAACAGTTATGTGATCCTTAAGCTATTACCTTTAACCCTCTCAAGGCCAGATTAATACAAATATGTGCCTGTTATTGAATCCTATTAAATCGAGAGAATGTGCTGTGAGTGAATCATGTGATATACTCGGGTTGCATGATTGCAAATAAATAAATAATTTTTGATCCGATTCAAATAAAATTTTCACTACATCTGAAGAACTAATTCCTGGTGTAACTAGCCAAGTATGTGACATATATGTCAATTTATTACCCAAATATGAATTGCTAAAGTTTGACAAAAATAAAATACTTAAATAATTTTCAACAATTCATTTTTTTAAATATCTTTTTCATTAATAATTAGCGGTTACATGCTGCATATGAAATGTTCATAAATTACTATGCTACAGAATGGAAAACTAATTAAATGTATATGGTAAATAAAACTGAAATAATTTCAGTTTTTCAGAGTGCATGTATTTTCAAGATTTTATACAAAATGGCATTCTTTGTGATCATAGCCGTCATCCCATCTGAACTATTGAGCTGGTGTTATATTTAAAATGCGTAATCATAGTGCAAAACATTCTCCTTCGATGGCAGCGTTCGTTATAAACTCGATTCAAAAATCCCATCAAAGTCCGAATTACTGGAGTTCGACATAATGACAATGTCGAGAATTACATCAAAGTTGTAAAAACACCACCCGCTTCGTTGCGCGGCGGATTAATTTACAACAAAATAGACCGCTCAAAAGTTAGCATTTAATCGTAGAAATCGCCTGCGGATGCATGTTTGGGAATAATTCCTGGGTGCTTCCATGTTTATGCCTGCAGCAAATGTTAAACTTCAATCTCATTGGCTGAAAATCACCATTAAAATATTCACTGCGTGGCGTAAAAGAGGGACCGGAAATTGTGTGTCGCTGCGTTCGACTACAAAATCGCGTGGTGGTTGGCGCTATTTAGCCACGCAAATCGCCATCATTTCTCACTTTTGACGCTTCCCAGTGAAACTATCAATATTATTATATGCTAACTGCCAAAATAAATTGCCGTTATTGGATGACACTGTTTCGCGGTACCAGTTTAAATGTGCCCTTGTATTCGGGCGTATTCAGGCGTTCTGGCCGTGAGTGGGAGTCGGGTTGATTCGGGCGTTCTGGCCACGAGAGGGTTAAGTTAAGCCTATTCTCAATGTTCTAGCATGATATTTATTTTGTTGTTGAAATGCCTACAATAGTACAGACTAGTCGGTTAATGTATAATAATAATAAATCACCTCTAATGCGCCAATATCCTCAGACAGTCCGAGCTCAGTGGCTCATAAAAACCAAAGGATTAAGCATTCTTGTGCTAGGCGAAAGTCGCCAACAAATGAATGGATGTGCTAGGGAGGATAGGTGATTGAAAAGATATGTTTTCAGGTGACGATGAAATGTAATAGAATGTTGCAGAGCGCTGGAAACAACTAGAACGCCCTGAGGGATCAAAGTTAGGCAAAACTCGAGTTATAATGGCAAAATTGAGACGGATCTGGATTCTAGACAAGTGCCAAATTTTGTTTGCCTCAAATTTCATGCCTCAAGACAAATTTGGGTTGCCCAAAAGTGTTAAATCGTTTTAGCCTTTGGTCATATCTTGTTATGAAATATTAAATAATTAGTTTCTCCAGACGGCAGACTAAAACAATAAGTGTTTTAAGATAAGCAAACCTCCAGACGTGTTGAAACTAAACCGTTCTGATCTGGTGAGTAGCATGCGCAGTGCACATGGACATTGATGTGTTGCAGGGACATTAGTGGTGGTGCTGTTTGCACTGACGGTGGTGGGCCAGGCCCTCACACCATCCACCTACTTCACTACTGTTGACAAGGAGAGGTTACGCACCATCTTCCTGTCTGCTGAGCCGTATCAGCCAGACAACCTGCAGGCTCTCTACTACTCTGTCCTAGGTCTCGAACTTCTCGGTGCTGGCCATGTTGAGCCTTCGGTAAGTAACACTACAGCTCATTGTCATTGTTTTATCTGTATTCACATTTTATGACACATTTCTCAGATGAAAAATATTGTAATTTAACTGTCTCTTTTGTGGTGGTGTTTGAAGCAGTTGAAACATTGTTAGAGGTTATTACTAGTCCTAGCAATGTTTTATTATTCTGTCGACTAAGAACCATACTTACATACAAATTATTGACTCTGCATAAACGCAACCACTGCATTACCACATTTTAATTGTGCCTGGTATTTCACGTGCAAGACATTGTTTTGTAAAATGTTACTTAGTGGTGGATGTTAGTCAATTCTCAAGGGTGATTTTATGTGAAACTTGGAAGAATATAAAATTATATAAGATTTCACTTCATTGTATTGTGCCGTATTGAATTCTACTCATCATGTCACAAATTTGTGGCTAATATTGTGATTTGTTTTCAGAAAAGCTGTGCAGTTGTGCAGAAAGGTGTAGACTCTGACAGCATTGAATCACTCTTCTATGCATCTTCCGCAGCACATAGTCTTGGTGCCACCCACTGCAAAGTGAGTGTTTATTTAACTAAACTCTACAATATGTATAAATCAAAGCATGGGACAAGTGTAAATAATTGTCACAATGAACATGACAGAATGCTGATCTTCTGTTTATTTATTAATTGTTTATACTAAATTTGGTGAATCGGAATGAATGTTCATCATTGGTTTACTATGTATCATGAGTAAAGGATGTATTTATATGCTGCTTTTTATGTAGTTCATATACAAATTAATGACATTAAAATGATCTGTAGACGTGATTCCTTATAGTTCTAATAGTATAACGTGTCTGCACATTGCCTAAAATAAAATTTTCCGTTACTGATCCAGTTGCATTAAATGTTATTAAAGATCGTATGGGTTTTATAGTAGAACCTGTCTTAGACAATCACTTTTTTGGTTACCCATGACCGTCTTTTCAGTGTTATGGGGAGACATGGCAGTTTAAATAGGGTATTTTTTATTTTGATGATTATGGAAAACTTATCTATCCAGCAAGAAAGAGTAGGTCATGGAAAGTAAAAAATATACTGAACTTTTTTCACTCAGACCCACCGTTGCCATGGTAATGAACAAAATGGCTGCCATAATGAGAAAATATAACAAACTTTGTCCACAGTCCCCAGCCATTACTATAGAAGATACAATCATAATTCTTTCACTATCAGACTTAGACTGCCTGGTATTACACAACTACAACTTGATATTTAAAATATTAATAAATTATATGTTGTTTAAATTTTGACAAAAATGTCGACGTTTTTTCTTTATAAATATCTATATAACCAAATCATTATACAACTTATTAGAAATATAAGGTTGTAGTTGTGTGCAGAAAGTAATATGAATACAATGATGTAAACATGATTGGCATAACTTTAATACTGCCAGAGTTGTACGGAACACAAATAAAAAAAAATGCATTTTCTGTAAATGGCCGCCAAAGATTGAATAACAATTAGGCAATGATTTTTGGAATTGTTTTATCATTATTAATATTATGAAGTAAAAACTGGAGTGTCATGCATCTGATAACACCAATGAGGATTGATAGTGATTGATTAATATGAAGAACAGGACTGTAGCATTCATGTGCTGGTCCTTCCTCCTCCTCCTTGGGGACACTCCACTGTCTGAAGAAGGCCACTTTTGCCAAGTCAATCATGCACCAGTGAAGAGATGAAGCTGAAATGAAATATATCATGTATTAATAAAAAAAATACCTACTCGAAATGTACTGTGCATGCATGCATGCATGTGTTCTTGTATATGTATACAAATAAATATATATATTTATGAGTGCGTGTGCACACATGTGTGCGTAATGTGCAACAACATATTTAGCATATGAGTATGAGGTAAAGTTTATTAACCCTCTCGTGGTCAGAACGCCCGAATCAACCCGAGTATGCCTCACGGCCAGAACGCCCGAATCAACCCGAATACAGGGGCACATTTAAACTGGTACCGCGAAACAGTGTCATCCAATAACGGCAATTTATTTCGGCAGTTAGCATATAATAATATTGAAGTTTCACTGGGAAGCATCAAAAGTGAGATATGATGGCGATTTCCGTGACTAAATAGCGCCAACCACCAAGCGGTTTTGTAGTCGAACGCAGTGACACACAATTTCCGGTCCCTCTTTTACGCCACGCAGTGAATATTTTAATGGTGATTTTCAGCCAATGAGATTTAAGTTTAACATTTGCTGCGGGCATAAACATGGAAGCACCCAGGAGTTATTCCAAAACACGCGTCCGCAGGCGATTTCTACGATTAAATGCTAACTTTTGAGCGGTCTATTTTGTTGTAAAAAAATATTAATGCGCCGCGCAACGAAGCGGGTGGTGTTTTTTAGCTTTGTTGTAATTCTCGACATTGTCATTATGTCGAACTCCAGTAATTCGGACTTTGATGGGATTTTCCAATCGAGTTTATAACGAACGCTGCCATCGAAGGGGAATGTTTTGTACTATGATTACGCATTTTAAATATAACACAAACTTAATAGTTCAGACGGGATGACGGCTATGATCACAAAGAACGCCATTTTGTATAAAATCTTGAAAATACATGCACTCTGAAAAACTTAAATTATTTCAGTTTTATTTACCATAGACATTTAATTAGTTTTCCATTCTGTAGCATAGTAATTTGTGAACATTTCATACGCAGCATGTAACCGCTAATTATTAATGAAAAATATTTAAAAAAATGAATTGTTGAAAATTATTTAAGTATTTTATTTTTGTCAAACTTTAGCAATTCATATTTGGGTAATAAATTGACATATATGTCACATACTTGGCTAGTTACACCAGGAATTAGTTCTTCAAATGTAGTGAAAATTTTACTTGAGTCGGATCAAAAATTATTTATTTATTTGCATTCAAGCAACCCGAGTATATCACATGATTCACTCACAGCACATTCTCTCGATTTAATAGGATTCAATAGCAGGCACATATTTGCATTAATCTGGCCTTGAGAGGGTTAATAACTAAGTGTTTTTATTAATAAAGTAAAGATATCAAAATATTCATAGACCATAACTGTAAGGCTGAAATATAAAGCTAAGTAGTAACTGACATAAAAACTTAATCATGACATGACATATATATATAGTTGAATTGTCTAACTTGCTTACACGGAAATATGACATCTAAAAAAATAATTATGTAAGACTTACCGTATTTTACTGTCGCATCCTGGCCTTAGGACTGCATAACTTTCATTTTAATCTCACTGCGCGATGCAGTATTGGCAAAGATCTCTGCCACTGTTCAACCGTCGGCTTCCCCGCCGTCTCCGGGCATCGCGGTCGGCGCTAAGGCCTAAGCCGGCGTCTGCAGTGGCTACGCGGGGCTGCGTTTCCGTTGAAATATGCTGTTTTGCCACCAATAAATCCCATTACGTGCGTGCATCCTACAGTTGCCGAGCCTTCCATTTCTTTTTCTTTTATAACGTTTGGCTTCAACAAGATTCATGCTGATTTCGTCAAAACTGTCGTTGGATGCCATCATTGTTTACACCTGGAAATAGCAATATGGTGAATTGTGGGAGAAACGCCATGCGTCTCATGCCATATATGGAATTATCCGGGTCACCGCAGGTCACGAGCATGGTGGAACATCCCGATGCTGACGTGTCACAATGACGAACGCCAAATAAGGAGATAATCGGTTGAATTGTGCTCCCATATATTAGGATTTCCCGGAAATATGGGTCAAAGGGCGGGATTGCCGTCTAGACAAGCAGTTAGAGGATGGATTGGCGGTTCTATTCGTACTAAACAAGATGGTGTACGTTGAAAGTACGGCAGCGTTACTAAGGTCTAAACATCGCATATTATCGAACACATTCCGCGTCTTGTGAACTAAAACAGGATTTATCAACCCGCGTATGCCTCACGGCCAGAACGCCCGAATCAACCTGAATACAGGGGCACATTTAAACTGGTACCGCGAAACAGTGTCATCCAATAACGGCAATTTATTTCGGCAGTTAGCATATAATAATATTGAAGTTTCACTGGGAAGCATCAAAAGTGAGATATGATGGCGATTTCAGTGACTAAATAGCGCCAACCACCAAGCGGTTTTGTAGTCGAACGCAGCGACACAATTTCCGGTCCCTTTTTTACGCCACGCAGTGAATATTTTAATGGTGATTTTCAGCCAATGAGATTAAAGTTTAACATTTGCTGTGGGCATAAACATGGAATCACCCAGGAATTATTCCAAAACACGCGTCCGCAGGCGATTTCTACGATTAAATGCTAACTTTTGAGCGGTCTATTTTGTTGTAAAAAAATATTAATGCGCAACGAAGCGGGTGGTGTTTTTTAGCTTTGTAATTCTCGACATTGTCATTATGTCGAACTCCAGTAATTCGGACTTTGATGGGATTTTCCAATCGAGTTTATAACGAACGCTGCCATCGAAGGGGAATGTTTTGTACTATGATTACGCATTTTAAATATAACACAAACTTAATAGTTCAGACGGGATGACGGCTATGATCACAAAGAACGCCATTTTGTATAAAATCTTGAAAATACATGCACTCTGAAAAACTTAAATTATTTCAGTTTTATTTACCATAGCCATTTAATTAGTTTTCCATTCTGTAGCATAGTAATTTATGAAAATTTCATACGCAACATGTAACCGCTAATTATTAATGAAAAATATTAAAAAAAAATGAATTGTTGAAAATTATTTAAGTATTTTATTTTTGTCAAACTTTAGCAATTCATATTTGGGTAATAAATTGACATATATGTCACATACTTGGCTAGTTACACCAGGAATTAGTTCTTCAAATGTAGTGAAAATGTTACTTGAGTCGGATCAAAAATTAGTTATTTATTTGCATTCATGCAACCCGAGTATATCACATGATTCACTCACAGCACATTCTCTCGATTTAATAGGATTCAATAACAGGCACATATTTGCATTAATCTGGCCTTGAGAGGGTTAATTGATAGGGGCTCACTTTATTAACGAGAAAAGTGATTTAGAGGTATGAAATTGTTATAAAAGTGAACTTTATTGATAGAACACATACAAAGCTGTGGGAATATGGCAAAAACAATTTTTTTGTATATTTTTCAAAATACGTCATTTCAGCTGCCGTGTCTGGCCTTAACTAACCTGCCGTGTCTGGCCTTAACTAACCTGCCGTAGAGACCACCTGTTCCGTTCGTAGAGACTGCTTTTCTGTGCTGAAGGAGAGGTCGCTGAAGACTACCAATAGATACAATGATGTGAGTGATCTGTGTGTTTCAGTTGACAGTGGGCAGTCAGGCCAAGTCTGCACTGGAGGGAGCCATCGTTGAGGGAGCACCCACTCGCACCATCTTCCAGGCTGTTGCTGCCCTGGCTAACCTCAGGATTCCAAGTAAGTCCCACACCCCAGGGCTTGACATTAACTTCCATAAAGTAGGACAAGTACTAATTCATGTACTTGTCCCAACAGAAATGTACTTGTCCCACCAAAAAATTGCTTTAAACAAAACGCCAGTGTTATTGCCATAACTGGCTATGGGGTTGTACCTTCGAAATTATGAATGTTGATATAGGCTTACTAAACGCAACTTGGCGGGCAGTATACCTTCAACATAGTTAGTATAGTCTTGAGAACATTATATTAATTAATAAATGGAAAACAAGAACAGGCTGCCTCCTTGTAACTAATTAAAATGCAAAAGCTAACTGTGTCGTGGCATTTTACTGAACACAATTCTGTATCAACACTACGTACAAAGTTCTGAATTATTTTGCTAATAAGACAGAATATTGTTTGAGATAAATTCCAGATACAGTTATGTAATTGGACCTAGCCATGCATGCTACCTGGTAATTTTGTTGATATTTACAACCAACAATTACTTAACCCTACAGGTGACCAATAGTAAACTTCCACGGTGTACACAATTTGGAGCTATTTGTAGGGGTGCTTTTAAAAAATCACAACTTTGCTAATACTAATCATAGAAATATGATTGAACTATCGTTTTGTTGACAAAAAGACCCTTTATTATTATGCAGTGATGATATTTGCATAACATCAAATAATCATGAATATATAACTGTTTAAAATTTATCAAAAATAAATGTAAAAAAACTATTTTTTCACCCTAGTACTAGCTAATTTCTGAGTGGTTGTATGCGTCAATGTCCAGTTAGAGAAATGTAGCCATGTATATAAGCAAATGATGCTTTTATGAAATTATGGACATTTATTTTGAATGTATGTATGTCCATACAGTATTCACATAGGGAACACTCTCCTCTTTATATATATTGACAGGCTTTATGTTGAATTTTGCATAGGCACACATTATTTCAGTTTAACCAAGCCGAATTTGGCCCATGTGATCAGTGCAAAACTGCTCCCGGCCGATTTTCGGCCCAATTCAGTATCTCTTTAAAAAAAATTTGTTTCCATCACTAGCAACTGACAGGGAATGCGAGGTATCATTGGAAAGCTGAATTATTCTTCTTCCTGTGGCATTTTTATCAATGAGTTGTATCATGTCATGATTCGGTAATAGCAAATCACAACCAAGCTTTAAAATGTCGTAGTAGTAGATGCCCAAATATGGCCGATTTTACTACGCTCTGCGCCAGGATTTTACATTCCCATTCATATGGTCTAAACAGGGAAATGGAGGTACCGATGGAAAGCCCAACGATTGGTCTATCCAAATAAATTTACGTCGACGGTCAACCAATCAGCGCATGGCTCTAAAACGTCTTCTTGTTGACGCTGGTTTCATTACATCACGACGAAAGTCCGCCATGTTTTTTGTCTCGCTTCGATTATATAAGTTGAATTATTTCAAATGTCCACGGCAATATATCACCAAGATACATGACAGTATTTGTGGATCAAGTTATTATACTAGTTCAGACAGTTACACAGACTTTGGGGGCTGTTTTGAAGTGGGTATTTTGCAAGTTGCTGGCGAGCCGGACATCGCTGTCTTGCACCCGGACTTGGGCCGATTCGACCGGCCTACTCGGTCCGCCAGCGAAGGATACGATGCATTCAGAATTCAAATACAACATGTCCTATAACCTGATGACATATATGTGTGTAATTAGGAACTGTAGGTATTACTTAATTTATTGATATGTAAGGAAATTGATAATAGATACGTCATGTTATCGGACAGTTGCGCAACGGGAGGCCCATTGCCGTATTGGTTGTATTTGAACGTTCTATGAATAATACAATAAAATGAAAAGTTCTGAATATATTTAAGTCTAGTTTTCATTATCACGCAGCTGAAATGTACAGCTACATTTGTCACACTGCATGCATGAACATACAACCGCTCAATAATTATTTTGTCACTGGACAAACTTGGGTTTCTACTTTACCCTCGGTCTGACGTTCATGAAGAATTGTCTAAATTTTACATGGGTCTACCTAAAAAAAACTGCAGGGTTAAACAAATAAAAAACTAGCTCGTTAGTTAACAGTTGCCCCTTTCTGTAACTGGTTGCCCAAGTCACCAAGTGATATAAGGGTGGACAGTACAGGGGTGCCTGCATAGGACTTCATACTTATAACTTTAGGCAAAGTCATCATTCACTTGCTACAGTTTATCAATATCTTGCCCTGCAATAGACCTTAAGCAGGGGCAGAGCAAGGGGTTGAAGTGGCATCAAGCACAATTTATTTGATGGCTAACGCCCATTAATATATCTAGACAAGGACCCAAATGTCAGTCGCCCACAGGCAGGACAATAATTAATGGACAGTTATAAATTGCATGCTGCAACTAAAGCAATTTATCTAGTCACAGGTTATACCCGCAAATGCAACGAGGTAGTAACAACTTCAGTCCCTGTTAATGTTGTGACTCAATCAACTTGTCCCATCGGACAAGTGCCCTGGACAATGTAATTGTCCAACATTGGTAATTAGTGGAAGCGTTAATGTCGAGCCCTGCACCCAGTGCCATTTGTGTTCCAGTAAACATAGTGTGTCGATAAATATTAATCTTCATTGTTTGTAAAATACAGAACACCGTAGAAAATTATTATATTTGTAATGGTGGTAACTGATACCCTTGGACTGTTGCATCATAGTTGTAATGATTGTGTGACAATGTGTGTCATTTGACGCTTCAGTTGATGCCAAGAAGGTTTCCTCTGCCCTTCTTGCAACTCTCAAGGTGGAAGATTCACCACTCAGGTTTGTGTGTAGTTTCACATTGTCACTTGCCCTTGTTTTCTGTTCAAGTAATGCTGACACTAAATGTATTCGTAGTGAACCAAGTCAACCAACATTGACATCCAGGCAGTCCAGTCTACTCTGGCACTGCCTGGCTCTGTCTGCGTGGCGTATGGGAGCTGGCTGCCCCCTAGTGGGCACATGAGGTGTATTCCCATTCCACAATGTTGGAGAGTAAGCCTGTCCCCGGTCCTCTCAGACTGGTGTGGATAGGACCGTGCATATTCCATAGACTTCCCCGAGTCACAGTGTGGCCATGATGAGGGAGACAAACCATGCATGGTACAACCAATATACTAGTAACAATTATCAAATTATGTTGGTTTATAACGTGATCAAAGTCATAGATTTAGTACCAAGTGAAGATTGTTGAATTACAGAATGCACATGTTGTCATTGCAGCCACGGATATGCCTTTTATGCTGCATCATACCTAAAAGGCGATTTAAAGACTTTCTTTGACCTCATAGAAGATGTCATTGCACAAGCTGATGAGATTGGCGAAACGTTTTTGCAGGTAAGCATCGTGAAGGGGATAGTTTGTGTGAAATGTCACACTCTGGTGTTGACCTAAACATCCTTGGTGCAGAAGTGATGCTTGAAACGATATCTGACTATATGAATGCAGATAAAAACCAACTGATCTGTGCTAACCATTTCACATTTCTATTTGAACTATTAGAAATGTAATCGGTAAGTAATCTGTTTTCAGCCTTGGTTTCAGTGTCTGGGCCCATCCGCGCCATTGAATGATACATCTGTGTTGTAGTTTGAGTCCGGGCTCTACACAACTGCTGTCGTCCTCGATTCATCCTACAAACTGGCAGCTGCGCATAAAAAGGAACCAACAGTGCTTGCAGTAAGTTTGCCTATGTTGTCCTTTTTGCATTTTCTTTGAACTTCTTTATTCCAGGTCATTACTCGCACAGTTAGCAAGCAACCGTATTAGAATCACATGCTCCAAATGGTTACCACATCATTCTTACTGAACAATTTATTGTTAACCCTCTCTTGGTCAGAACGCCCGAATCAACCCGACTCCCACTCATGGCCAGAACGCCTGAATACGCCCGAATACGGGGGCACATTTAACCTGAAACAGTGTCATCCAATAACGGCAATTTATTTTGGCAGTTAGCATATAATAATATTGAAGTTTCACTGGGAAGTGTCAAAAGTGAGAAATGATGGCGATTTCCGTGGCTAAATAGCGCCAACCACCACGCTGTTTTGTAGTCGAACGCAGCGACACACAATTTCTGGTCCCTCTTTTACGCCACGCAGTGAATATTTTAATGGTGATTTTCAGTCAATGAGATTAAAGTTGAACATTTGCTGCAGGCATAAACATGGAAGCACCCAGGAATTATTCCAAAACATGCTTCCGCAGGCGATTTCTACGATTAAATGCTAACTTTTGAACGGACTATTTTGTTGTAAAGAAGTGTTAATCCGCCGCGCAACGAAGCGGGTGGTGTTTTTTAGCTTTGATGTAATTCTCGACATTGTCATGTCAAACTCCAGTAATTCGGACTTTGATGGGATTTTCGAATCGAGTTTATAATGAATGCTGCCATCGAAGGGGAATGTTTTGTACTGTGATTACGCATTTTAAATATAACACTAACTTAATACTTCAGACGGGATGACGGCTATGATCACAAAGAACGCCATTTTGTATAGAATCTTGAAAATACATGCACTCTGAAAAAAATGAAATTATTTCAGTTTTATTTACCATATACATTTAATTAGTTTTCCATTCTGTAGCATAGTAATTTATGAACATTTCATACGCAGCATGTAACCGCTAATTATTAATGAAAAAGATTTAAAAAAAATGAATTGTTGAAAATTATTTAAGTATTTTATTTTTGTCAAACTTTAGCAATTCATATTCGGGTAATAAATTGACATATATGTCACATACTTGGCTAGTTACCCCAGGAATTAGTTCTTCAAATGTAGTGAAAATTTTACTTGAGTCGGATCAAAAATTAGTTATTTATTTGCATTCATGCAACCCGAGTATATCACATGATTCACTCACAGCACATTCTCTCGATTTAATAGGATTCAATAACAGGCACATATTTGCATTTATGCAAGCAACAACACAGAGTCCAATATAGTGATGAAAAAAGGCCAAATGAATGACGTTTATTTATTAACGTGATAAGAGAGAAATGTGGGCTCGACATCCCAAGGCCAGGCCTGTGACTGAGCCCATACTAGTCTCCTGTACCTCAGGTTGACAGAGCCCACATTTCGGCACATAAAACAAGCAGTATTGGTATACATTATATCATATATCAAACAATGTCATTACTGCTAAAATCACCATAGACCTACTGCACAGTATAATACTAGCCAAGCACACCAGTCAACCACACCAAATCTAAAACCAACACTACCCGCTGACGCATTATACTATATATAACTGAGGCTAAACCTTAAAAGTGGGGTAGATTATGCCACCAGTCACCTCAACCTGTGACCACCCCACGAATATAAAACTGTAAAAGGACAACACTAACGCTCTCATTCAAGCAGTCCTAATGTATTTCTTAAACGCATCCGATGTCCATCTACCTTCCGCCCTACATATTTGCATTAATCTGGCCTTGAGAGGGTTAATAATTACAAATTGGCAACATTGTATTTGGGAACCTCATAAGCAGAGTTAATTTATGCTTTTAAAAAACTTCCATGGACTTGGATTGTTGTAATATTGTTTCACAGTGGCAACTTGTTACTCCACTTGAACCTGACTGATTATGTATTGTACATTAATTAGTTTATTATTTAATGTATTCTTAACAAATCAAAATATTACAACTTTTGTATTAGATGATCCGTATAGGCCGAGCTTCGTATCAGTGTTTACATCTGGTTTCCTAGCACGCATTACAGAGTAAATGTTGTTATCATTGTGACTTCAGGATAAGGTAACTCAGTTTGCGAACTACATGCTCAACCGCAAACACATGGACTCGCTGAAGAATGCAGCAACCATCCTGTCGACCATCAAGACACTCACAGAGAACAAGGTAACATCACTCTGTCTACTGGCGTACATAGTGAGTATGGCTGTCACTTGTGATATCACTTGTTATCTGATGATAGTTTTAGATTTGAAACATGCGTCAGATGTCTGCCGAGCACTAGTTATATTGTTGACATAATGACTGTCTACGTTGTGGTTACTAAATTAAAATAATGTGCTCTATGCTCATTTGTCAGCTCTCTTTGCCATCATACTTAGCTGTAACAAACAATATATTGATATATATATATATATATATATATACTTCCTGCCAACTGTTTTATATACTAAAGTGTAATTCTGAGATGGCTACAAAATCGGTGCAAGCACAAATATTGATCACTAAGTTCAACCCATGTGTGTAGGTGGGCAAGCAGTTAATCTAATTGTTTCTTTTGCTTGTAATTGCCTTGTGTTATGTTTGTAAAAACATTTAGAAGTATCTGATATTTGCTTAGATTGATATGTCTATTGAGTGAATTGTTTCTTGTAGTACCATGTTCCCATCGCTGTCACCCTCGCCAGCCAGGTGTCCGTCTCTGATCAGTACCCAACCGTGCAGGTAGGTGGCACTGGATATTAAGCACAACTAATAATTTCTTGGTTTGTTCTTCTTACTGAGTTTTTTGTCTAAATGATTTGCGCTATATAAGTTCTGTCTGTCTATTATTAGATGTATTCTTGGTGAACCAACATTGACATCCAGGCGGTCCAGTGTACTCTGGCATTGCCTGGCTCTGTCTGCGTGGCGTACGGGAGCTGACTGCCTCCTAGTGGGCACATGAGGTGTATTCCCATTCCACAATGTTGGAGAGTAAGCCTGTCCCCGGTCCTCTCGGACTGGTGTGGATAGGACCGTGCATATTCCATAGACTTCCCCGAGTCACAGTGTGGCCATGATGAGGGAGACAAACCATGCATGGTACAAGTTGAGGCAGTGCAAATTGCTTTGTGTGGGCACAGTAAATGTTTATATACGCTAACTTTAGAGCCTCCTTTTATGTTCATTTACTTCCGTTGGCTTCTGATCTACCAGTTGGTAATGTATTTTAGAAAACACAACAATAATCATTAAGTGTTTTTTATATGCTCTGCTGTTATGGAGGGTTTTTCTCCTGTCTGAGAAAATCAAGTGGTGATCAGTTCAACAGAGACTGCCATTATAATGGTGATAATTGACACCTTTGGTTTGTTTCTCCATGGGTGGGTGTAAGCTAAATTTGTTGTAAAGACAAAACCTTTCTTCACCATACAACACGGCTGTCATTTGACGTTTGGCCATTTAGAGTAATATCTTTGTTGACCTTTGACACTGTCATTGATGGTGTGTCCCAGGTTCGTGTCAGTGACCTGCTGGGAGGCAGTCTGGGCAAGGTGACAGTCACTGCCGACACAGCCAGACACATCGGTGACGACGCCATTGTCATGAGCAAGAAGCCATTCAAAGCAAGCCCCCTTGACAGGTGAGTCAAATTTTGTTATGATAATTCGACCTCAGATATTCGTGATCATAAATTTATGTTTTACTTGTGTGAGATTCCGCTAATGTTCTAACGATATAGATTGTATCAGCAATACAAGTTCTGAGAACCAGAAGTTACTTGTGTCTTTCCGACAGTTAAATATCATTTTTGTGAATCAACATTGACATCCAGGCGGTCCAGTGTACTCTGGCACTGCCAGGCTCTGTCTGCGTGGCGTACGGGAGCTGACTGCCCCCTAGTGGGTACATGAGGTGTATTCCCATTCCACAATGTTGGAGAGTAAGCCTGTCCCCGGTCCTCTCGGACTGGTGTGGATAGGACCGTGCATATTCCATAGACTTCCCCGAGTCACAGTGTGGCCATGATGAGGGAGACAAACCATGCATGGTACATTCCAGTTGATTCGATTAGGCATCTGCATGTAGCTCTGTTGAAATATGTTTAATAATTTATTGTAAAAAGTTTTATGTAATTGAGTCATAACGATATTGCAGCATGATTATGTAGATTTAAAATAAAGTTGTAAAATTTAGAGCACCGTGCAAGATTGTACCTGATAAAGGTAATGGCTTCGAATTATGATTAGAATTAATTAAAGGTGTCTACAATAGACTTGTAGATGGCTGTCAGGTGCAGGTGTTAACTATGGTGATGCTTGTGTAGGGCCCTCTATGAGCTCGACTTCCTTGAGGCTAAGCCCGCGTGTGGTTTCTATGCCATCACAGTTAGCGTGAGTCCACAGACGAAGGACTCGAGACTCATTGGAACGTCCGGAGCCGAGGTGAGTGTCCTTTGTATGTTTCTCATTAATATAGGAACCAAACTTATATCAGAACCACCCAGTCAACACTCCCACAAGACGGTAGTGAATTTAAAAAAATGAACTATTGTTAAAAATGCAAGTGGGATAAGATGTTTTTACTGAGCAAATTACAAATTGATCCTTCACCTCCAAGAATACAGCAGGACCTGTCTTATCCGACTACATTCCTAGGCACAGATTGTTTCTAACAGTAATATACCTTCAGTGAGCGACCACTTGCCTAGTACTACTAATGACCACACAAACCTGTAGCATACTCACTATTTGTATCTGATAAGTGTCCAAAACATAGTGTATGCAACAATTTGAACATACATCACGAGATAATATACAAGTTCATGTTGAATAACTTTGGCTGGGAAAATGGGTGGTTGCCCAGGACAGGTTTTACTGTAATGACAGATGTATGACAGTATGTGCTTGGTGACAGGTGAGAGTGAAGGTGACGACCAAGGTGGCCATAGAAAATGTGGAGTTGGGGGTGGCCGACAAAGACCAGACCACGGCCCCTAAGATGACCAGGTATGTACTTCAATGACCAACGGTTTGTTGCATTTGCTGTCAGTCTGACCACGTATCATTTCATTAATTGGTGGGGGCATTCAAATTGTCCCAATTTACTTTGAAATACGTTCAGTTTACTTTGTGTTTGTCATTAACCCTGTCAAGGCCAGATTAATGCAAATATGTGCCTGTTATTGAATCCTATTAAATCGAGAGAATGTGCTGTGAGTGAATCGTGATATACTCGGGTTGCATGAATGCAAATAAATAAATAATTTTTGAACCAATTCAAATAAAATGTTCACTACATCTGAAGAACTAATTCCTGGTGAAACTAGCCAAGTATGTGACATATATGTCAATTTATTACCCAAATATGAATTGCTAAAGTTTGACAAAAATAAAATATTTAAATAATTTTCAACAATTCATTTATTTATTTTTTTCATTAACAATTAGCGGTTACATGCTGCATATGAAATTTTCATAAATTACTATGCTACAGAATGGAAAACTAATTAAATGTCTATGGTAAATAAAACTGAAATAATTTCAGTTTTTCAGAGTGCTTGTACTTTCAAGATTTTATACAAAATGGCGTTCTTGTGATCATAGCCGTCATCCCGTCTAAACTATTAAGTTGGTGTTATATTTAAAATGCGTAATCATAGTGCAAAACATTCCCCTTCGATGGCAGCGTTTGTTGTAAACTCGATTCGAAAATCCCATCAAAGTCCGAATTACTGGAGTTCGACATAATGACAATGTCGAGAATTACACCAAAGCTAAAAAAACACCACCCGCTTCGTTGCGCGGCGCATTAATACTTCTTTACAACAAAATAGACCGCTCAAAAGTTAGCATTTAATCGTAGAAATCGCCTGCGGGTGCGTGTTTTGGAATCATTCCTGGGTGCTTCCATGTTTATGCCCGCAGCAAATGTTCAACTTTAATCTCATTGGTTGAAAATCATCATTAAAATATTCACTGCATGGCGTAAAAGAGGGACCGGAAATTGTGTGTCGCTGCGTTCGACTGCAAAACAGCGTGGTGGTTGGCGCTATTTAGTCACAGAAATCGCCATCATTTCTCACTTTTTACGCTTCCCATTGAAACTTCAATATTATTATATGCTAACTGGCTTAATAAATTGCCGTTATTGGATGACACTGTTTCGTGGTACCAGTTTAAATGTGCCCCTGTATTCGGGCGTATTCAGGCGTATTCAGGCGTTCTTGCCATGAGTGGGAGTCGGGTTGATTCGGGCGTTCTGACCTCGAGAGGGTTAAAGGACTCGATCTCTGCAAAGTCAGTCAGGTATCAACTGAAGGTGAACAAGTCAGACACGTCAGTAATTATGTGGTTTTTATTCAGAAGTGTGGATAGCATAAAATTATATATATATAGATATATATATATATATATACATATATAGGAGTCCATGTGAAAAGACATTGAACAAATTCTTACAAAAACCAATATGGCTGAAACCAAACTACTTTTTTAGAAGTAACGTTTATTTATGTTGTGACCCCCAATGGTGACTTCCTTAAAATCTTAGGCAGCTGGCATTAAAATTGACCAAAATCGAATTTCGCAGCAAGTGACCCCTTAACTCTGACGAGGCGCTGTTGATGTTGAGATCGACTACAGGCACAACTTAACAGTATTTTCTTTGAAGAAACATTTGTTGCATTCGCCTTAGTGGCGTGTATACTGTACACAGCATATCATTTATATGGAGACAATGATAATGCTAGAATGAAGAAGTCATTTATCTGTGCCGTGAACTGTAGAATATTGTATTTGAGTTTGGTTAATTTTACTTTATTAAGCTTTTGTTAGTTGAGCTTATCATATAAAGTACTTGTTTGACTGAATAAAAATAGGTTTCAAAACCATGTAGAACTACCAATGCAGTCGTCTAATTCAATACGATAGACAGCATCTTGTGTGCTTTTGTAAACATTTTGTTTTTGTTGACAGTCGATCGAGATTGTAGTGAATATATACATATGTATATATATATTCTTGCTAGTTGAAGTGGAAAAGCAAGTTCAGTGTTGAAAACCTGTTCATGTTTTATTCTATCGTAACTGATAGCAAAGTAATGTGACTATGTATATAACCTGAATTGTTATTATGTATTCTAATAACGATTAATGAATGTGGTTCTTGTTTGCATCACCAGGTTGCAGCCACCGAATAAGGTAGCACGTGTGCTCGACGCGGACCATCTGCAGCGAATCATCATGAAGTTTCAGCTGCGCAACACGGCTGCAGATTCTCTGATGACAGCTCACCAGACCTTTGTCCGATTGACCAATGAAAAGACACGTCGGGAAATCATCTTTGTGGCCGAAGTTGATTCATCAAATACATACACGTTTGACCTGGTATGTTACGATGCACTAAAATATGTAAAAACTTGATTTATGCAAGCACCAACACAAGTCATGAATAGTGATGAAAGAAGGCCAAATGAATGACGTTTATTAAGAGATTAAGTTAGAGAGAGAAATGTGGGCTCTACATCCCAAGGCAAGGCCTGTGACTGAGCCCATACTAGTCTCCTGTCCCTCAGGTTGACAGAGCCCACATTTCGGCATATACAACATTAGCAGTATTGTTATAGATATATACAACAACAGCATTACTACTGTAATCACAGTAGACCTTAGGCACTGTACCGTACTAACCAAGCACACCATTCTTTATTATGTGTTTTATGATTGATGAGTGTTATACAATATGATGTGTTTAGGACGCAGTTAGATTACATTTTTATGAGTTGTATGTACACCACATAAAGTTTGGCGACTCTGTTCTTGGTCATAATTTTATAGACTTGTTAGTGACAATGGATTGTGCTATTTGAATCAGTTGTCGAAAAAAACTAAATATATACTATTTTGTAAATATGCAACTTTAGGTGAATTAAAATTTGTTTGCACTGTCGCATTGTAGTTGTTGAAAGTGACAGGTATGCAGGTCCAGTGAACCAATTTCCTAATATTATGAACTCATAAGCTTGATTTTTCTCTGTCAAGTCTATTTCTCTCATTAACAGTGATTTTGTGTAATGAAAACTGTCAACACCAGGATGCGCTACTGGAGCTTCATTAATTTCAAAAGAGATTGTGTCTAATGATGGTGTAGATGCCTTCAACATTTGTGGTCAGTTGTCTGAGCTTGTTGCAGGACGTGGGCAGTCGCGAGAAGGAGTTTGGCTACTTGTCTGGCCAGTACACCATGGAGCTGATTGTGGGTGACGCCGTCATCCAAAACCCACTCTCTTGGATTGTTGTAGGTTCATCTCACTTGATGTTCTAACAATTACAATGTCATCACCTCAATGTTGTTATCTATGCCATTCTTCCCCGAAGTATTGCTAATTAATTATGCCTTGTTTTTATGTAATTAATTACATAATTGCTCCCATGTATTGAGTACACAAATATTTAGTTCCTGGAATTGATTGATGATCCGGTTTCTTGGTTTTTATAATTAGACATATTTACCTCTCAAGAAACTTGTTTTTTTTGCCTCTGCACGGTCTTCATCAGCAGAATGACAGTGATCATGTGACACCCCTATCGTCATTCTGCTGATGAAAATTAATATAAAAAAACTAGTTTCTTGAGAAGTAAATATGTCTAAATATGTAGGTGTACTTGAAACTTCATAAAATACATTGTAGTTTGTGTAGGTTTTGTAAATAGCATCTTTGCTGTGGCAGTTATCAGACATTTAACAAGAAGTCATTTCTAACTATCTGAATTAGTATAATAACCTTATTTATGAATACTGTCGGGCATTTTATTAAAACGTTTGATGCAGAATCTTGAGATAATCTAAAATAACCTTTCAAAGTGGAACACTGCTCCGCCATTTTGTTTTCGACTTTCGCTTTGGAGGACTGATGATGCTACAATTGGCACCATGGTTCTGATTTGGTGAATTAAGTCAGTCCACTGATGTAATTTTTGGCAGATCAGCCAATGACAGAGCTTTCATAGGTACCAAATGTTCGCATGTCAGTTGCGCGTGAAAGAAATAAAGATTGTTACAACAAAGGCAGGTACGGTTAGGCTGAAAAGACACTCGGAGAGTTAACTCTAGATGGCCGATGGACAAGGAAGCCTTTTGGCTTATCGAGAGTCCAACCCTTTTTATCTGTGTGTATCCTGCCCTTCTGAGGTATGTGTCATAAAGACATAAGTGTTGAACCAAGACAGGCTTGGCCCATGTTGACTGTTTCTTGTGTTGTTTCAGGCGGACGTGAATCTCAGGTTCTCCGACTCTCTGCAGCCTTCCCCTGGTAGACTTGATAGCTACAAGCCCAAGCCTGAGATAAAGGTGTGGCCCAATGACAGGACAATGTACTTTATTGATTGTCTCAGATAATATCGCATTTAAACAGACAATCAGATACGAGCAATGGAAAAGAAGTAGCTTGTGTTTTTTTCAATGATAGATATTATGTGCCACACTTTAAATAAGTGAAATTATTAACCCATGATTTATAATAAACCAAGCGTACAGCAGATAATGTTGAAGGATGATCTTTGATGTACAAGTTGAAAATATAATATACCAATACAAGTGATTTCTAATACAAGTATACCAAAATCATCTAATCAGTAAATTAATTGTAATAAAATATGACGACAAGTTTACAACAACCTTGACTGGATTGATGATCCGGTTTCTTGGTTGTTATAATGTGACATAATTACCTCACAAGAAAGTTTTGTTTCTTTTGAATATTTTGACTGCTTCATCGGCAGTCCTCCAGCTTGTGTCATATGACAATGTTCATGTGACACACCTGTAACGTCATTCTGCCGATGAAGCCTGAGAAACACTCGAATATTCAAAGAAGAGAAAAAAGTTTCTTGTGAGGTAATTATGTCATGTTGAGTTTACCACAATTTACGCATTCCTCTCGAAATGTTGACACTAAATGCTGACACTTAATACTAGTGCTACGTCTGTTGCAGCACAAGTTCTCTGTCGCGGACAAGCGTCCATCTACCTTCATCTCAAATGTCTTCACCGTGCTGGTCCTTGTGCCCCTCCTGCTGCTTCTCATCATGGTCAGTAGTAACCCCACCCCCTCTCACTTGTCATTTACCCCATCCCCTCTCACTTGTCATTTATACCCGCCCCCTCTCACTTGTTATTAGTCACATTTAAGGTGACACGCTTCGAGACTTGTGACGATTTTTATTGAAATTTTGTTTTCCGCATATTTCACTATAAAAACATCTTAACTTCAACTTCTAATTCTCAAATGTTCATATTTATGTGTCTATAGGTGAAATAAATGCTTTATTTGATCACCAGTGTTGATGAGAGTTCCATTGACTTGCTAACAAATGCGTATAGGCATATTTCACTCCTTAGTTACCGGTACCTTGCCTTACTGGACGCTGCCATGTTGGATATCTAAATTTAGCTGTTTCTCCTGGCTATAAGACGGCAAACACTCATTAGTATGCAGCCAATCAGCGTTAGAACGCGAGGCGTATCTGTACGGAAATGTCCTTATACGGAGTAATGCTCTCCGGCAAGGTTCGTCAAAACAACCAACCGAGTCGACTGTTGTTTTTTCTCAGTGATTTTCTTTTGTTAGCATGCGATTTTTGGTAAATTTACTGAGGGATCGTGGAGTAAAACGGTACAGTGATGTTGTATGGGATGAGGAAGCGAGACTAGTGGCATAGACCTACCGATATTACCGGAGATAGTGCTGAGCCTGTGGCTAGCGGCAGCGGCCTGGCCCCGAGTGGCAGCGTGGTTGTTAACGTTGTGGAAGGTGGCATTGTGGAAACAGGTGAAATGGACATAGGTGCTGGACCTGATGATCAGCCTTCCGTCGGTGAACCCTCGATCACGTCCTCTTCACAGACAGATGAGCCATGTCGACGATGACGGCGAACCTCAATGTCCTGTGACAGATGACAGTTGTCTCTTTGTTCAAGTTACCTCGTTGAAGAAACTCGTCGAGAATCTTCCGTGCCCGATGTGTAGAAGAGACTTGACAGTTGTTGTCATCGACAAGAACAAGGGAACCGTCACTGGATTCCGCACTGAGTGCACCACTTGTGGACATGTCTTCAGTGAGACCCTGTCTTCAGGCAAGGTTGGAGATCATGGCATTCTGTCTCCCTTTGCCACAACAAGGAGAATGGTGGCAGGAATCATGGACTGTGGGGTTGGATTTTCTGGGCTGAGACGGATTTGTTGGTGGCTGGATTAACCCTGAATCCACCAGAAAACCTGAGACACCAGGAGAAGGTAGCCGCAGCAGTGGTCGACACAGTGACTATTTGTCTCAACAATGCTGCTGTTTGCGTGAGGCAAGCCTACTTTGAAGTTTGAGCTCTCTGGCATCCCTCCAGAGGATGTGACAGACATCAATGTGTCATACAACTCGATGACACAAGAACACCAGTCATACTATGGCACTGGCAGTCTGATCGACTTATCACCTGCTTTGTCATCGACTACGCAGTATTGAGCCTGTACTGCCACACCTGTGTGCAACAAAAACTTTGAGGGCACTGCAAGTGTGATGGGTACTGCAGTTGCAGAGGCCGGCCAGTTTGTGCGTCTATGTTTGAAGGGTAAAACCCAAAATAACAAAGAATGTGTCTACGCAATCGTGTGGAGGAAGTGTACGAAGACTAACTTCTGTGGCAAGGTGCGACTGGATGCTGGTGCTGCAATGGCAGTCTACGAGTTCAACGTCGTGATGGAGAGCTTCGTCACAGCCACCACAGTCGCCATGGGATTTGAATGTGGCATGTCAGTTGAGAAACTGACAAAGGCAAAAAATTGAGAATGACTTGCTTTGATGCAGCGGAAAGACAGTATTGTTGAAAAGAAGCGCAGAGAAGCACATCGTCTGGGCAGCACAATTGGTGCACGCCATCCACGGCTATGATGACCACTAGGGGGCGCTGTGTGCAACATTACATATCTGAATTGCATAGCAACATTTGCTATACAATTTACCTCACTCACTTTGTGCTCTGTAATGTTGTAAATGCATGTAATCAGTGTGTAAATAGAAACACAATCTTTATTTGCTGTTTTCTCGTGATTTTGTTCTGTTCTAAAACTTTCAACAGAAAGTCACCTGAAATTTGAAGTACACCAACAATAAATGCATTGAATATGATTACAATTTATCTGATTGAATCATGACTGATTAAAAAATAATAATTTTTGAATTAAAAAATTATTCAACACAGTCTTTTTTTGTGATGCAAATTTCCTTCTGACATGATACATACTTGTATCTACTATCACTGTGATTTATTTGAAACAGTATATCACAAGGAGTCCATGTGAAAAAGACAGTTTAGTTACTTTAACTTTTTTAAGCTGTTGTTAGTTGAACATATATAAAGTACTTGTTTGACTGAATAAAAATAGGTTTCAAAACCATGTAGAACTGCCAATGCAGTCGTCTAATTCAATACGATAGACAGCATCTTGTGTGCTTTTGTAAAAAATTGGTTTATGTTGACAGTGGATCAAGATTGGAGTGAATGTATCCAACTTCCCATTCTCTATCAGTGCCATTGGCTTCCATGGTGGACTAGCAGGTAAGACCCATCTCCTCGCTTCTCAACAGTCTTTTCATAGTATTGTAACTAATTTAGGTGCAGAAATGATGCTCGAAACGATATCTGACAATATGGATGTAGATAAACTTAACTGATCTGCACCAAAACATTTTCCATTTTGTAAATGCTGTATTGTTCAAGGTTTGCTGAACAAGTAATTTGGTGACTGGTTGCATACGTTTTAACCATGTGTTGATAGCGATATATTACTAGTTAGCTTTGTCATCAAGCGTAGATGTTATCTTGGTTTATTGTTCACTATCGATATCTGATTGAATCGATGCACTACTATTGTTGCGACATTGTGTTTACATTGACATGTGGTTACTGTACTGACATCACAGCTCTACTATTATTAGTCAGCAGCTTAGTTTCTGTTGTAAGTCACTGACAGGTCACGTTAAGTTTGCTGGTGTTTCACTGAATTGTGCATGTCTCCAACACTGGCCATTGGCTGAGCAGATTCACTGGTCTTGTGCAACTGTTGTTGGAGACATGCGAGAACAACGCTTCCAATCCACCCAATGACAGCCCGATCCCATGCTGTCCCTGGACTAAATGGGAAGAACATCCCTAGCTTTCCATACTTTTCTTTCCATAAACATGATATCTCCTCCAAGTTTGGTGACCTAATTCATGAGTACTAAACTATATAAGTTTGTTCCGACCCCCCCACACAGTCATTATTACAACTCTGCTGTTACTACTATATCTTTGTTGCACTACAGTGCTGCTATATCATGTTCTGAGTCACTTTTGCGATTGATGGTACACTTTGAAGATTAATCATTTCAGTTTGAAAGCATTCAATTGTACTAATTATTGACAGCATTACACGATGCTGAAATGACTGCCAGTAGTACTTCTCAGAATGAATTGTTCAGCATGTTCAAACCTGCAGTGATCAGTGGCTGGTTTGATGATGTTACCATGTCCAGTTTCTGCTTTGATAGATATCTTGGATTTATTTAGAATGTCTATAATGACTGTACGAATGTGTTGACTGAACTGATGTCACTCTACTGGTGTTGATATTACCAACATTGTATGTTGATTCGATTTATGTGTCATTTGTTCTTTTTCCTAAATCAGTAGAAGCAGGGACGGTTCAGTGTTTCATAGCCTTACATGACATTCCAGTGGCATAGTACAACCAACCATTGTTTCTGTGGGCCAGCATGAAATGTTGCCTCATCTGCCAAACTAAATCCAGATATGGGCACTGCAGAGCAGTGTGTGCTGGTGACAGGTGGCAGTGACATGTTTCCTTGTCCTTACCCTTTGTGCATGTCTCCCACACTGGCCGTTGGCTGAGCAGATTCACTGGTCTGGTGCAACTGTTGTTGGAGACATGCAAGAACAACGCTTCCAATCCACCCAGTGGCAGCCCGATCCCATGCTGTCCCTGGACTAAACGGGAAGAACATCTCTAGCTCTCAGTTCATTCTGTGATCTTATGGGGGCTGAAATTGCTGATCTTGTTCACATAAAATATGAACACATCACCTAGTTGATGGATTTCTATTGTCCCCATTGTTTTGTTAGTGACTTGTAATTATAAACCTTAGAAGGATTCCTAGGTGTGAGAAATGTTCCTAGCCTTAGTCCAGGGGCTGCAGGCCATGAATTCCCCCCAGCCCATAGAGTTCAATTAATACAGCCCATTGGGAGATGTACAAAGACGTATTTCATTCAAAAAAATGAATTTGCTGCTTGAATTGCATATTTTCAACATGTGCTTACATTGATTTCTGTCAGGACATATCATTGGTTGATGGATGCTCAGTTGTTGACCGATCACTGTCCATATGTTTCATCAGTTATTCTTTAAAAGGCAGATATTACCTAAAAACAAGTAATGGAGACCTTCATTTTCAACACACCATTAAATTGTGTTAAATGTTCTTGAAAATTAAAAATTTTCTACTGAAGTCTGAGAAACATTGTTAGTTTGTCTTATTTAATACATTCACAGAATGACATCTGCAGTCAACTTAACATTACTGTCTTGTTACACTTACAGTCTGATACTGTACATTTGTATCCTACTGGCTCTGATAGTATATTTTGTGAACTGTCCATTTTACTCAACGTACTCCACAATTTAGTGAACAAAATGTCAACATTTGAGACATATATGTAGCACATTAGTTACTAAGTTTGTCCTGTCCAGCAGTGGTGTTGACCTTAATCACCAGTGCATTCAGATAGCGTAACACACCCCATTGTTTTTGGAAACAATATGAAGAACATTTTTTGTCTCATCGTACCAAGTTCTCCTGTAACAGTCAGCAGCAGGTTCAACGGATGAGTTTGCTGGTGTTTCTCCAAGTTGTGCATGTCTCCAACACTGGCCGTTGGCTGAGCAGATTCACTGGTCTGGTGCAACTGTTGTTGGAGACATGCGAGAACAACGCTTCCAATCCACCCAGTGGCAGCCCGATCCCATGCTGTCCCTGGACTAAATGGGAAGAACATTCCTTGCTGTCAGTACCTCTTAAATCTGGATTGTTGATGTGATCCAGGTATGTGTACCAGTGTTATGGTGACCCGCCATGTATGACATGTTGCTGTGAATTAGGTGTGTCTTGTGTTGATATGAGTCAGGTTTGATTAGTTGTTGTGACCCAGGTATGAATTGTTTTTTCAGCCATCTTTGGCCTCTACTACCTTTACTGGCTGCAGCTTAACATGTTCGAGACTATTCGTTACCTTGGATTCATCGGCATCCCAACGTTCCTGTTTGGCAATCGACTACTCAGCAGTATCGCAGCAAAGAGGTGGGCATCTTGCCATTGGGTTACATCATTAACTGGATGATTATTTTCTATGAGAAACTACAGTGCAATACATCACGAGTATTCAGTGTGATGTATGGGCTTCAAGCTGTATTTTAACAAATTAAACCAGTTATCCTATATGCAGATAAAATATGTATAGTAAAGAGTGTTTCATGAACAATATAAAACAACTGCATTATAACACCAGGTATCAAGTTCAGTGGATACATCTTAACCTACCCCTTGATATGGTCTTATTCAATTGCTAAAAGACAGTTGTTATGAAGCAGAAATGTTTTCCTAAACCAAGATCCAATACTTGATGTGTTGACGAGTGTGACTGGCAACAGATCTCACTAAGACATACACATCAAAATACAAATGGATTTATTGTAAATCTACATTAACACTAATGTTTTAAAACAATTTCTGTGTGCCACCTTGCAGGAAGTGAGCTGTGAAGAGAGCCAGGGTCGTACAGAATCTGCTGCGCTGTGAAAGCCGACCAGTGAGAGTATGAAAGCACATGGACAGCGTCCTTACATGCCCCTCTCCACACGTGCACCGTTTTTTACCAGTCAGTGTTGTGGAGGTGGCATTTCACCATGTTCTCCTATATAAATAAACCACGTACTGTGATCCAGACGCCCACTTTGCGGATAGGTTTGTAATGTAAATAGTTGGTTTGTGATGCAAGCAGAAGTTGTCTTTCTTGTTGTCTCTCACTGGAGTGTGTGACTTATGCACTGGAATCATTCCATCAGCGGCCGTTCTTGTAGCAGAGTGATATTCAAAAATTAGTTGTATCAAATTCTACCAAAGAAGAACACTGCTAGAATCTATGTATTAATGAAAGTAAGGATCTCTAGTAATAAAACGATTGAATAAGAGTTGTCTCCTCGTGTGTGTTTCGTTGACATCAAACAGAACAGTTTCTCTTTTAGACCTGGGCATAAGACTGATTTTGTTGTATAAAATCAATTTAGCTCCTTAACAGTGATCTTTGCTGTAAACTATCAACTTCTGGACATTCCACCGGGACGGACACTTTTGCCGGTGTGAACCAGAAATACTGTTGACATTTTGAAAAAGCTTGGATTTAACAATGGATTCTGTTTAGTGGTGGATTGTCTCAAGCACCTGCTTCAGCAATTAACTCTGCTTGTCTCATCAGCTACAGCCTGAATCAACCCACACCTCCATAAGTAATGCTACATGTCTACTACTCGGCAGTATCTCCTTCAGAGACATTGAAGCTTGCTAGGTGTCCAACAAACTGCAGATATACATGACCAGAAGTAATTAAACAATTACTTGAACAATTAGTAACAAGACTTTGTTTAGGATATTTAATTCAGATGGAATAAAATGGTTAGTTTCACTTGGTCTAAGCTGTTAAACAACCTGGGGAATCATCTTGTAGAATTTAAACAGCAATGACAACCAGCTAATGAAATGAATATCTATTTTATCCTACATTCCCTTCCACCAATGGCAATTATGACAAACTCAGAATTATTTTTAAAGTTATTTATTGGCATCAGCATGACACAGACCAAACAAGCAATGTTAACATCAACTATTGAATCGAACCGACTGAAAGCGGCAGAGTATATAACCGACTCCTGTAATTTGGAGCAGACTGCTGCACAAACATTGAGCAAAGTACACCTTAAACGCTCGTCTTGTGAATCGGTGAAATGTTTTGATATTGCTTTAATTGGAAGCGACATCAAAATATAAATCCTCCGACTTCTATCCGGTCTGCTGTCGTATCGATAAAACTAATAAAGTGCACAAAATGCTCTGATCCAACGTGTTCACTACAAGCAATCAAGAGCTGATTGTATTTGAAAATATCTTTATAACTAATCTCTGAACTGTTTACTAGTCTAGTCTAGTTTAGTCATTCAGTTGTTATAATGCAGATGTATAGTTACAATTAAATCCTTGAAACTACAGAACTGCCCCCGTAGAGAACAAAACTGTTTCATGACATTTAGTGTTTTCTCATTTTGTATTAGTCTTACAGAAAGTCTAGATAGTGTATGTAGTAGAATGCATTTTGTCTGTAGCAACTTACAAGTGTAGTCATGTTGTTAATTGTTTGCAAATGTGTTTTGCAAGCATGTAAATAGCTTTGTCGAAAGTTACATGAGTAACGCTGCAAACACTTGTGTGAAATGTGCTCCATTAAGTAGCAAGCACGACCAGTTTTATCCAGTATGATTGCTTTTCATAGAGAATATGCAGAAACAGAAACCCTTGCCAAATGCACAACATGTGACCTTTACAGTGGTGTGTAAGTCTTGAAGACTGTGTATGCATTTCATATATATGTTCATACATGCACAAAATGAAATCATCAATAAATAATACAGACAACCTTTACCATAACACATCATCTCGATAATCTACAGGCAGAAGAAAGCACCAGTTACCATGACAGAGTTGTATTGCAATACACAGAATGCAACCACTGGAATGTGTGCTCTACACTTGATTATACTCAATATACAGATAAAGCAAGATCAAAGTTTACCAATGTACATTTACAAAATCAAAAGCTACTTGTAAATACTAACATTACATACTGATCCTGTTCGGTGTAGCTTCGTCACAGACGCGCCTCACCACTGTCTCCGTTGCAATTAACACCTTTTCCCCTGTTCGTCTCCATCATTTATTTCTTCCAGTGAGACCAACAAACATTGACTGTGCATTAACACTGGTTTCGCCTCTACAATGGGCAGGCATGGCAACAAGATGTTAACATAGTCCGAAAGGAAATGTGGCGCCACAGAATTACCCGACCACATATACACAAGGTGTGAGCAATGGAGAGTGTTACACCAGTTTGCAAAGTGGCATGGTTTGGCCATCGCCGTGTATGGCGGGAAAAATGATTCACTACAGTGGCACTACCTATCACGTGGAATATATTGGTTCACATTGAAGATATCAACAAATGTTGGAAGAATTTTAGATTGCACGCCACGTATTGGTGGGTGGTGGTTTGAACCAGTCTGAAATTTGTTTTTTGACTTTGCAAACTGATGAGATGGCTCCTTATACATGATGGACAAGTGGGTCTCACAGAGGAACCTTTTCCTCAGGAAGAAGTGGAGCTGTCGCGGTCGTTGCAGCATCAGGTGTAGCCTCGTGTGCGACCGCTGCCGTTGCACCGTCTGTCTGTCCAAGCACGCCACCAAAGTCATTCTCCGATTTGCTTCCCTGCATCCGGGTCTGCAAGCAGACAACGCCCTCTAGTGACGCATACATGCAACAGTGCAACTCAATTAACCCTGTTACAGTCCAATACGTTTCGTTTATAGACGTGCTAAAACTGTTACTTGATATTTTTACAAGGACTCGATTTTAGATACCCCACTTTTGTAGTCTATCAACAAATATTTATACCAGTATGTAGACATACGTAATATGTCATCAACGGACAACAAAGAGATACCATAATATAAAACGGAAATGTGTTTCTGTTAGGGATCATCTCAGCACATTAATGCCCGATACCAGACAAAATTACTTTCGTTTGGGGAGGGGGTTCAGAGGCAGTTTCATCTGGTGTTGGACATCAATATTTTACACATCGGACCGAAACTGTTAATATATTGTACATGTATCAATGTTTCCAAACTTTTGTCCGAGGATGGTGTGGGGGTTGAGGCCAGATGAAAGTAATTTTGTTTGATATCAGATGTCAATGTTCTGAGATGATCCCTTAAACATAGTGGTTGTTCCAATGGGGAACTGTAAAACACACAAAAACGGTTAGTGACAATTTTCTTGGGCTTGAACCAGCAGTAAAAGTACCCTAGAACTGGCACAAATTAGAGTTGAAATGAGAGAAGAAAACGTAGACTTGCAAAAAAATGTAAGACAGCATCAGAGATACAGGCAAACATGAAACAACTTGATAAATAGCATCATGCCAGTTCCCTCTACTCTTCACAATTGCGCATGGCAGTCAACTGGCACAGTGGCGTCATATATCAAAACTATATCAAACATGTGCAAAGGTGTTAGAACATTATTAGTTGTGATACATAGATATAGTGTGCATGCATGCAAACTGAAGGACGGGTAAACAATACAAATCACATCAAACAATGCCATCACATTTCACAGCCTGAACAAATGCCATACTGCTGGAACAGACGTCAAGCTAAAATACAGACATGCGGTTGTCAGGAATCATCAGTGCACTGTTGTGTTGGGTTAGACATCCTACCTACCACACACACGCAATCCAATACATTTATTACAAACACATGCAAAATATCCTATCTAATACACGGATGGATGCTGCTGACTTTGTAATTGGATGTGTGTGGTTGTCACAGAATGATGTTGTTTACATCACTATACTATCGTTACGTGAAAATTACCTTAAAAAAGTGACAGCCATTTAATTAAGTTGCGTGTTTCCCAAATTTACACTGGTTTTGCTGTACCCTTTTGGTTGCGCATGAATATTTAGGTATAAAAGAAGTTCAGTATGTTTTAGATTCCATAATTTATGCCGTTTGAGGTATCCCATTGACTGCACACATAACTGAATGACAGACTGCACCAGGCCACAACTTTGAATTCAGTCAACTCATTAGGCATGTAAAGTATAACATGATACCTTTGGCAGGAATAAGATAAATAATCACATGCAGCCTATAGTCTTGTCCGACCATTTGGTTTACACTGCCACGGTCAATTTGCAGACAATGCATAAAAATGCTGTTTGATATAAAAGAACTCTGAAAAAGCCTTCACGGTTGCATGCACTCTTCAGTAATATGTTTTGACAGTGTTTTGCAGTTAAATAACCTGCTATTGTGATTTAATGAGGTGTTTCTGCACATGCTAAAAACGCAAGTGGATTAGAAGGCGTATGTTTGTGGCTGTTTCTGCAGCCAAGGAAAATATTTGAGATGCACAGGATCAGATATAAACGTCCCTGCCAAGCTAGACTTACCGTCAACTGGAGCAGAGTTCCATTTCTCACACTCAATAATGCGAGTAGCTGACAAGCATGTGCGTGCGTGCAAACATGAAGGGGTAGGTCAAGCAGAGTATTCCTGGTAATTATTTTGACATGTTGCTTTTTTCGTACATTTTTTCAAAATAAATTCAGCCATTTTATCTGTCTCATTAAATAATTTTTTTTTCAACAACTAATAAAACTGATGTTGTTACCATATACAACCATTTTTCTACACTGCCGTCAAACTTATAATTACTGAATAAAGTTACTTAGTGATTGTTAAAATATCTTTCATTCAAAGTCGACATTATTATTATTTTACACTGCATGATATCAAACAATGCCAGCTCGAGTCATTGACATGAATGGTTTATGAATGGATTTGTTAAATGATCAGAGTACAGTGGAATCTGTGACCTGAATAGTGAAGTGACAACATTACCTGGCCTAGATTCCTATACGTCACCGTAATGGAAATAATTTGGGACTGTTTTACTAAGGTGACCACAAAGCGAGGTGGCTGTATACCAAGGTGACCACAAAGCGAGGTGGCTGTATACTAAGGTGACCACAAAGCGAGGTGGCTGTATACCAAGGTGACCACAAAGCGAGGTGGCTGTATTACCAAGGTAACCACAAAGCGAGGTGGCTGTATTACCAAGGTGACCACAAAGCGAGGTGGCTGTATACCAAGGTGACCACAAAGCGAGGTGGCTGTATACTAAGGTGACCACAAAGCGAGGTGGCTGTATACCAAGGTAACCACAAAGCGAGGTGGCTGTATTACCAAGGTGACCACAAAGCGAGGTGGCTGTATACTAAGGTGACCACAAAGCGAGGTGGCTGTATACCAAGGTGACCATAAAGCGAGGTGGCTGTATTACCAAGGTAACCACAAAGCGAGGTGGCTGTATTACCAAGGTGACCACAAAGCGAGGTGGCTATATTACCAAGGTGACCACAAAGCAAGGTTTGACTGTACTGTCAGTACACTTGTTGAGCATTTTCTAAAGTTATACTTAAACATCAGTGGAAAGCTGTTGATCATAGAGTCTTAGCAATGTTATTAAATATAAGAATGACCTGAAATCAACAACTTGTTCCTGTGTATGTTTTTTATTTACTTCTACTCTCTTTAGCAGGTGTCACATCACTTGTCTGGTGAACACAATGAGCCTAGTCATGACAATGCAACCTTGCGCAGCCACACAACGTAACTACTATCCAAGTGATCAACAATGGAACAATCATGAAAACAATAACCTGGGTAAACATCCTTCAAACAGTTACTTTCCTTTTCCTGAAACTTCCCATACAACCTGCTTGAATCATGCAGGAGAAACATTTGTGCACACTTGGAATACTACAGTGGTGAACTACGACCTGCCACATTTGCTTGGTGGAAATCCATAATTTTGTCTTCAAGTTATGCACACAGCTATATATTTCTCAGTGGTTAATCGGTCTATAACATTCCTACTTCAATTACCTATCGTCTGTTAAATTTCACTTGAAATCTGTCTGTACCATAAAAAGTGGTGAGGTTTGATCTTTACAAGTTCAACTTCACAAATCCATATTGTATGCAGGATGTCCATATGATGTGGCAGATGTGCTACATTCACTTTGTGACAACAGGACATCATGCAGAAATCTCAATGACATTTACGTTAGCCACGCATCAAGGCCACTGGATTAATTATGATAGTCAGAAAACACAGATTGATGTGGGCAAGAGACCACAACTCTGTCTACTCAAGAAGGTCGTATTATAAACTAGACACATGCAATCCACACCATGCAACAACATGAAGATAAACCATTAGATTCCTAACTGTTATCAACGTCAATCAAAGCCACAATGAGCTAGACGTGAATGTTGTGTTGTCCTAAAAGTAAATGTCAAGGGTTATTTGTGTGTGGTGTGTGTGGAGTGCGGTGTGGTGTGTGGTGTGGTGTGTGTGTGTGCGGTGTGTGCGGTGTGTGCGGTGTGTGCGGTGTGTGTGTGTGTGGTGTGGTGTGTGTGGTGTGCGGTGTGCGGTGTGTGTGTGGTGTGGTGTGTGTGTGTGGTGTGCGGTGTGGTGTGCGGGGTGCGGTGTGTGTGGTGTGCGGTGTGTGTGTGTGGTGTGCTGTGCGTGGTGTGTGTGGTGTGTGTGGTGTGTGTGGTGTGTGTGGTGTGTGTGTGTGGTGTGTGTGGTGTGTGTGTGGTGTGTGGTGTGTGGTGTGTGTGGTGTGTGGTGGTGTGTGTGTGTGTGTGGTGTGCGGTGTGCGGGGTGTGTGTGTGCGGTGTGCGGTGTGCGGTGTGCGGTGTGCGGTGTGTGTGTGTGGTGTGTGGTGTGTGTGTCTGTGTGTGTGGTGCGTGCATGCAGTATGTGTGTGTGAGTGTGTGTGCGTGCATGCGTGTGTGTGTACAACATTTGTTCATCCTCACACCCTCCCCCGTCTGTGCTACAAACTGGTCTCGCCTGACAAACAAAGTTGGCCAAAGAGAAAACATGAAGTACAGTGGTTGATCTACGGTGACTGGAGTACTACCGACTCACCATTCGGGAGGAGAAGTTTCCATAGGAGCGGGACTGCTGATGTGAGAAAGCAACGTGCCAGGGTTAGCAGCGACATTACATACCAACCGATATCCTAACTACAAGGGCATCTGCATAGGATCATTAGGAACAATGAACAAACTCTGCTGAGAACAAGCAGCCATGTCCTCCAATTATGTGACACCAATCATGTGACGGTGGTGAACTTGTCGGTCAGCCAACAAAGTTAAAACACTGTTTCTTCAACTAGTTGTAAGTCAATTTACAGTTAGCACAGAACAATAACAAAGTGGTAAAACTCACAGAGCATCAAAATATTAGTTTGCTAGAACACATATTAGTTTGCTGGTAAGTATATTAGTTTGCTGGCAAGTATGTTGGCGTTCTCCAATTATGAAGTATATTAAAAACGGTGCTTAACGTCAATTATACTTTAAAACTGTCTGGTTGATGTTCACTTCTATGTAACGCCATAGCAAGCTGCTGACAGACAGACAAGGTTGTTAGTCTGAAAACAACATTTGACAATGAGAAATTATGGCAGGGATTACAACAAGTGACAAAATGACACAACACCACATTGTCACCATGCCGTTTTGCACCGTCACTGTCGGCAATGTCACAGACTCTCTGCACAAGTTGGCCACACAGTTTATAAAACATGTTAGTCACTTGGGGCAATAGATAATTTTCTTGAGACATGAAATATTGGGCCTCATTCAACCTTAATCCTGTGAGCTTGTAAAATTTTCATAAATGATAATAAAGTTTTATGGACAAAATAATGATGGGCTCTGAAACTTATTTAACTGAATACACTCACAAATTACGAGGACTTTTTAAATAAATTTATTTGACTTCTTGGTACTAATTTTCACACATAAAATACACTTTAAAACAATAAAATATAAATCTTTGCAATACTGATGTGGTCATCAACATATGAACTCATTACGTTTGTGAATCTTATCACATGACTAAGGACGTGCAAACCAGGTAAGTTACACTCACAGTAACTTGAGCAGACAAGTCACAAATACAGTAACGCTGCAAACAGAGTCATGACCAGACAAGTCACAACCACAGTTACACTACAAAATCATGACCATTCATGCTACAGCCACAGAAGCATTGCTAACAATGTCATGACCAGATAAGTCACAATCATAGTAACACTGCAGAGTCATGACCAGTCAAGCTACAGTAACACTGCAAACAGTGATATGACCAGACAATTCACAACCACAGTAACAATACTGTCAAGACCAGGCAAGTTCCAGCAATGGCAACACTACAAAGAGTGACATAAACTGATGTTCGAAATTAGGGCATTTTGAAATGGTAAGCCCAACAAAACCCACGCTATATTATGCCATTTCAACAGCTCCTCAGAAAGGATCATCAACTAACAAACTCCCCCTTTCCTGTGAGAGTTTGTTCCCTGCCTATCACTCCATTCATCTACACCGTTTAAAACTGTAGAATCAAACTGAAAATGTTTTAAGAGGCAGCAGAGGTAGAAACCTTAGTGTATTACCTTCACAGATGAGTACGCATCGCCGACTTTCTCTTCAAATGATTTGTATGCTGTTGTGTTCCTGACAACAATAGGTGTCATTTTGTAATGCAATGTTTACGTGTAGCATCTGTATAGGAAAAATAAGTGAAATAACTGCAACCAAACCATGGTTAAATCCTCACACTTAGCACATACAAAAATGCCCTACTAACAGGTGCTACATAAATCACATTACACTAGTTGCTCTAGTTCTATTATTATTACTAGCAAAAATACAAGCAGACACAGAAGATTGTTTACGGAGATATAACTGACGTTTGCTATGTTGTGAATTTGATCAGCTGTTCTCAATGCTTCGTGTGTTTTGTATGATTGTTGCAAGTTATGTAAAACACTCCCAACTGCTGGTGAATGGACAGTTTATGCAGCTCGGAACAAATGCAGAAAACACGCGTAACATTGCATACACACGATTAATGTCCATCTAACATTCTGTAAGAACCCTAAAATCCTTAACCTATGGAGAATAGAAGCGATATTTTTCTTCTGAAGGTTCGTAGATGAATCCGTTAAAGTTTGGCGCCCAAGACACAAACCATTGAGGAGGAAAACGATTATGTAAACTCCTGTTCATTGTCTGACAGTGTTTATGTACAAACACTTACCTGACTTCACCAAGTTTCTTTGAAGCAAACAAACCAAACGACTTAAATGCAGCATTTGTCTTTTGATAGCTGCAAGAGAAAACATAACAACTGCTTCAACAATAAGTCACCAAGGGTGACCTTTTTGTGTGAAATCACCAGAAAGTAAATATTTGTTAAAAAAGAAAACACTGGCCTTGAAAGTATGTGTTCTCATTAGAAGATGGCTATAAATAGTATTACGCTGTGAAAAAAGAAAAGAAAATGTGGTTTCTAGATAACTAAAATCCAGAGGGGTTGTTCACATGATTATGTGCCACCAATATATAACACTGAATATAGAACAAAAACATACACAAAAAACACGATACGTAAATTGACAAAACATAAATTTTAACAACGGCAAATAAAACAAATAAATGCAGTAATACAAATAAATGCAGTAACACAAAATCATAGAAATTAACAGGTTTATGTAAATGTAATAATCAGATTGGTAAACTGCAAGCAAATATAAATACATTTTGCTGCAAGCAAATGTAATATTATTTTACATTGCATGACTGAAGATGTTCCTGGACTAGTACAAAATATTACAAATAAATGCAATCGTTCAAAGTTTGCAAGTCCTGTGACTAGGATCAGGATTATAGTTTATCCATACATGACTGAATAGTATTTTGTGACATTTCTTTGATGATCGACGAACATCTCCATGACCGACTGTCAAATACATAGAATTATTAGACACCAGCCAATAATTATCTTAACCATTGCTGCCAGGGAGTTGGTCACCAACGATTACAAGACATTTTCCGAACTGGTCAATATACCATCAGCGATTCACCCGAGGCGACACAATAAAGTTAACTGTGGAAGCTGCAAACGGATGACACGTGCGGCGCCACCTGGTAACAAAATCAAGAAGCGACACTCACGCCTCGGACCCTGTGATGTTGTCAGAGATCTGCACCAACTTTTCGTTCGTCCTCTGATACCTGGAGTGAGCAGTGCAACAGAAACAAAACATAATGTGTGTCAGGGGCATAGACCGGGGGCGGGGGTGAGCAAGGGCTTACCACAGACCTTTCTACCCTTCTTCAAGACTGGCAGATGACTGTCAAGACGGGTAATAGCAACTGTTAAGACAGGTGGAATTTACAGGGGGCCAGCCGGCCACTAGATTAACTAATACTTCCATCTAGGGGCCCACATTAATGACTATCAGTGGCACAGCTGGTAGTGAAACAAATCTGACGTGAATGGCTTCCACAAGCAACCTGTTTGCGTGCTAAACGGCACTTTTGGTTAATTTAAGAATTGCGTTGGCTCGACCATATATATATATACAAATATATGTATTTATATATATCATATATATATATATATGGATAAATAAATGGATATGTCAGATATGCCACATTGGTTTGGTTGAAATCTGTATTTTTGACCTGAAATTCTGTGTAAAGCTGTATAACATGTTTCGTTGGTTTTAATATCAACCTTCCTATTCTAAATGAGTGTTGTTATCGATCATGCTACAAAATAATCCTACATCAAATGACATCCGTTTAGTTTGCTCAAAATCTGACTAGTTAGTAAATATAGTTCTTCAATGACCATTCAGTTTATAGTAAGTTTACCATTCAATTTTACACTTGTATAATGACTATCAAAAATATGTGCTTTATCATGTTTCGATTTGTAAGAACCAGGAAATCTGTACAATGTGATAACCGATATAATAACCAATGAAGTATGGTTTTAGTAACTTGATTTGATCATGCATTTGTTCTTTCCAGGTAAAAGAACCAAATTTTAATATGTATTCAATAATATGTAGTCTTTGTTTTTGCTAGCACAAATGTCAATAAACAGCAAATCTGTTTTTTGTTCTCACTGTAACGCTGTCACTTGAAAAATCAAACACAAACAAAACAGGTATATTTATAGCTGAGAACTACTAAAGTCTGTCTTACTTGTACGCTGTACATAGTTCAATTTGAGATTGAAAGATTTAGGTCTGCTGCTTTGACAAATGAAAGCACCCCCTCCCCTGGCATACACCAACGTAAGAAACAACACATGAAATATGTACAATACGAACAGTGCAACACCAAGACAAATCCAAGCAAAAGCAGGTAGAAAGAAAACAGACACAGCGTAATCTGTAATAGGCACTGATGTTCTTGTGTTAGAGAGACTGTTTAAGTAGTCTATGATAAAAAGAAATATTGTAATAAATCATCATCGTTGCAATTCTAGAAATTACATGAAAGAAATCAATAACAATTAATGGGTAAATTAGAAAAACATATTCAACACTAAATAATGTAGTATTTTTCACAATAAAGTAATCGAACCAAGGCACTAAGCTCTGGTCTCTGCTTTGATATATACGATTCACCGTGTTACACCTCACAAGGTAACCTTTTGTGAACAAGATCATAATCATCATAATCAATGGCTAACTAGAACCTACGTACAGTGATAGTCTGCATCCCGATTCATTTATGAGCACAGGTGTTCTGATCAACACCTGAGAATAACTCCCTCTAATCTATTATCAGGTAGACAAGAGAGGCAATGCTAACTGACAGCCGTGAAAAGTAATAGGTCTTTGTCACAAACACACTTACTGTCACAACATGTCACAGTCGCTGATATGTCAGTGATGCTGTCAAAAACACTCACACAGTCAGTAAATACTGTGTATGCAATGTTCTTACTGACAGGAATCTATTAAGGGTAGCCACTACTCGAAAACGCCCATATAACCAATATGCCATATCTCTGTTAATACTGAACATATCATAACCAGATTTGGAGCACTGATTAGAAAAATTAATGGTATATGATGTGTGAAATATGGGCACGTTTGGTTGTGTATTACCATGGCAATGAACGTTTCAAGTGAGGTGGATTTTCACATCCTTGAAAATTATCCTGAGCTATCTGACTTCAGTGACTGTTGTTCAGGTTTGAGCATTTTTCAAGACGTCATGAAAAAAGCTCAAACCTAAAGTCCCATCTCACAACATTCATTGCAGTCAAACTTCCTTGCCCAAAACCATTTCATGGCACAAAGGAGTATTCTAGCTAATGATTCTTGACAACTGCATGATTACACATACAGGTGTTAGCTCAGAATAATTTTTAAGGATGCATGCCCCTCTATCACACTAGACATGTTGATTGTCATGGCACTGCACAAGCAAATGAGCCCACATTCCACATATCATGCACTATTCATTTATCTAATTAGTACTCCAAATTTGGCTAAGATATGTTCAGTACTAACAGAGATATGGCCAATGGCCGTTTTCAGGTAGTGGCTACCCTTAAAGTCATTTAAAAATTGCAGCTCATGATTATGTCACAATACCATCACCTGGGGACAGTTTCACTAAAATAATGAGCTCTTAAAAGAAAATCATCATTAAAAACAGAATCCTCTGCTAAATTTTAGTTTTTTTAAAATATAAAAACCATCGTCCTAGCACCGAGGACATTATTTCAGTGACACACAAGCGAAAGTGTCCCAATGGTGCTTCCTGGTGTTGAAAGCTTTGTTTTACAAGATCAATATTAAGGAGCAAAATCTATTTTAAAGAGCAAAACTGGGTTCATGAGCTCATGAGGATGTTAGTGAAACAGTCCCCTGTTGTCATGTTCTTCCTAATTCCACGATCGTCACCCCATAACCCCCTTGTGTCCTCGCCTGCCCACCCTCACACACTTACGCATCCGACTCCTTGATGTTCTGTAAGCTGTGTTTGACATCCTCTTTCAGTTCGACAATAACCCCGATGCCGAGTTGTTGCTTTAACTCTCCCGCACGATGAACCTTGGCCGCAAGCACGGAGCGTAGTGTTGCAATCTCCTGCTCAACCTAAATATATATACATACATGACTGAAAGTTTACATGTGTTGCGAATGTTAGTTACAATTAAATGACTGAGAGTATGCATGAATAATGACTGGAAGTAGACATGTGTAATGGTTGAAAGCCCACATGTAACGACTGAAACCAGAGATCAGTATTTAATGACAGAGGTGAGATGTAGTATTTGACATAGCCACCCATAACCCTGGATGTCATACAATGTCAGGCACTGCTAAGGTGATGATCTATTTTATGACCAAAAGGTGTATCAGTTAAATGAAATCAGAATATTTGGATAACTTTACTTTTTAAAACAGTTAAAACATATCTTTTTATGTTATGTTTTCTTTCTACATTTGTTTTATATCCCTGAATTATGTTAGTAAATAGGATCAGTGCATCTATCAACCAATGAGTACTTAAATCAAGATTTCCTGACTGAAGTCATATACACAGATTTATATTTCTCTGGCACAGTGCCAAAGCGTCAACAATTTATATCCCACACAACAAAAGCATGGCACTCATTTATACGGAGACAGTATGAACCAGGGTCACAAATGAGTTGTTCTACATCAGCTGTTTTATGTGTCATACATCAGTCATGTTAGGCTTTAGCTGTTTAATTGAGAGTTGAAGAAAAACAATAAAAAGGAGACCTTGCAAAGCCAACCACCATGATGCCCCATGACCCTATCCACTCACTATGAGAACTAAAATCAAGTCCAAACTTCCTTGCAGTCTAATAGACATGCATACAGGTCTCTCTGGCTAAGTCCCTGCTCAAGTTGTGCTGCGATTAAGAAAGCACACAAGAGGTCGTAACTAAATGGTGATGCATGTCACCATCATGCGTGATTACACGATGTAAGTAGAGAAAACACAACACTTGCCTTATCCAGCTCACTCCTCCACTCTTCCTCCTGTCTCGCCTTCTCTGCCGGGTCTTGTATTACAGTAGCATCATGGTTGACGGCATTGTCATACTCCGGAGTTGTGATGGTGTCATAGAAACTGTCCTCGCCTCCTGGCATCAGTGTCAGTGAGTATCGATGACAGTGTCAGTGACAGTGTTATCAATGAGAGTGACAACACTGACAATATCAGTGAAGGTGACAGTGAGTGTTAGTAACTTAGTGTCAGTGACAGTATCAAAGAGGCTGTGTCAGTGAGAGTGACACTGACAGGGTCGCTGAGATTGTCAGTGTCAGTGACAATGCCAGTGTCACTGACAGTGTCGGTGAGAGTCAGTGAGAGTGACAATGTCTGTGACAGTGAGAGTGTCACTGTCAGTGAGAGTGACAGTGTCAGTGACAGTGTCACTATTAGTGACTGCTACTTGGTGCCCACACAAGTCATACATGTAGCCAGAATTCAAACAAAATAGCAAATAGCAACATCCAAAACTGTACACATGTCTATATTTCTGTTTAAAGTGGACAGAGTTATCAGTAACTTTTAAAGGTAAAGGCAGAAATAAAAAAGGATGTCTGCTGACTCCAGTTTCAAAATGATAATTAATAAGCTTGAAAAAATGTGGAATGATGGAATGGAGTTGCATTTTGGCACATTATATTTAGGCAAAAATGGATGTAGTTCTTATGGTGAAATCTGGGTGGCTCCAAATTTACATAAGTTGTGGCCAGATGCCAAGCTTTTTTATAAGTATAGTGTGCGTAATTATTTATATATTGCATGTGACTGTGAGAGCATCAGAGCATCATGGTTTGTCGTGAATAACTATAAAAACAGACTGATGAATTCCAAATCTTGTTAAAAAAATGGTTATTTGCCAAAACCATGAATCTTATCTGCCAATATATGCACTATATTATAAATCGTTCTATGGCCAGAATGTACCACGTTGGTCAGTACGAGATCAGACAGTGTATTAAACAAAGCCTTGGAAGAGCGTTCGAACACAAGATTTCAGTAACACAATTTTAGAAATTTCCAGTCACGAGAATACCATAAAATGTTGACAAATCTCATATAATAATAAACTATATCACTTTCCAAGATTATTGCAGCATTTATTGCTAAGCCTCCTAACTTGACATGTTTCAAGCTGTCGAGAGCTTTCTAAATTTTTTCTAAATTGAATTTCTGAAATCGTTTGGAGCCAAACTATTATCCAAATGAAGAAAAGGCAATTGCTGCAATGGAAATCTTTCTTCTTCTTTTGGCACTTGTCTAGAATCTGTACCCACCTCAATTTTGCTGTTATAATGATTTTTTGCCAAAATTTTATACCTCACTGGGTTATCTCAATCATTCCATGTCTTTCCAGGCATATAGGCCCCAATATTATATTTATCTTATAAAAATATTGTGTCTTAGTGTATTTTGGATGCCTAAATAGTGCTCAGATCTGTATTATTGCGAGTGAATGAGTGGTAAACAGCGCTGGTTGATGCAAACCAGATCGTCTTCTAAGCCTAAAAGTGAGTTAAAACAAAATTAAATTTTTTATTGTTCATAAACATGCCTGGGATGATGTGGAATGATGGAATTAACGCACTAGTGAGGTATCACAACTACGCAAAATCGAGGTGGGTCCGGTCTCCGGATTCTACAAAACTTGCCCTGCTTTCTTCTTCTTCCTTCCAGTGCCACTGATGCAGGTTATTAACTTATTTTATAGTTTAATATTTTATTAGCAGTATATGTATCTTGCTATCTTATCTTCCCAATTATCATATGTTGATCACTCCGATATGTAACTGTCAAATGTGATGGAATATCGTAATATAATGTGATGTAGGATTTGGGCTTGTCTAAGCTAGGCCTAGGCTAGGGCAGTAGGGGCTTGACTAAAAGGTGCACGACCACGAAATTGACGAACGACCATGTATGGTTTGTGTGTGCACTATTTAAAATTCTGAGTCTGTATTTTGCCCAGGAGTTACACAATTTAGGCATTTTATCCGATCTTCCGGACGAGTATTTTTGTCTTGGCACTGTACCGCCACCTGGCGAATGGAACCGGCGAGTTACCACAAGCGATTATAAACTCCATAAAGGTTGCGAATTTTGTTACTCTAATGTGAACATATCTGAAATTTGGCGAGCTGAAAACACATATCTCTTACGTGCCACCAACAGCCCGCTTGGTTACTAACACTACATACATGCGTGGTCGTTCGTGGTCATGCGCCTTTTAGTCATACCGAGGGGCAGGGCTAGGCTAGGCCTGGAGACAAGAGTCGAGACGTCAGACTCAAACCGCAGATGTTTACTTTTATGAGACGTTTACAGTTACACGTGTATTAATATAAACAATGTCTACCTTGATTCTGTCGCTCAGGCTGCTTATAAAGTGCATCTCCAGTTGCCTTTGAATCCATAATGATGCGTGAAGCACTTTATTTGTGAAAATATACGATCAACGTTTCACTAAACCCTTTCAACGCAAGATGGAGAGAGGCGATGTCATCAATTTTATAACCTCGAACCAAAGACAAGCAGATTAAATGACAATCAGAACTAAACTTATTCCTGCTAAGATACTTAATGCGTGAAGATGTCAAGAAAAATGTCTCCAAATTATAAATTATAATCTTAAGACAAAAATAACTATGTATATTCGAGAGTATTTATTTCACCACTTAAACTATGTCGTCGCATTTATACCACGAGGACGATTTTAGAATTTACATCAAAGCATTTTATATCCATCTACAACAGTTAAGATGGCAAACCAGAAAATTTATTGTAGATGGCCGGTGGACAAAGAAGCCTTTTGGCTTGTCGAGAGTCCAACCGTTTTTATCTACATGTATCCCACCATTACTAATGTAAATTACTAATGCAAATAAGACCACTGATTCACTGAAAAAGTCACAGACAAGCTATTATATATAGCGTTTGTCTAAAATTATATTCTAAATAAATGTGTTTTAGTCGATATTTAAAACTGCCAAGAGTGTCCGAAGATTTTATGTAATCAGGCACAACACATGTTCCAGAGAATTGCAGCGGTTTTTGGTACAACATGACGTGTATTATCGATAACAATTAATTATGTTGACGTGCAATTAATAAGCTATCGTGTTTTTTATGAGAAGATAACAGTTTTGTTTCAATTTTTATGCTCACGTGCACACATGCAAACAACGTATACAAACATACAAAGGTTCACTTTGCTCCTTTTGAGCGACAATTATAAACCAGAAAACTACAAATGATATGCACGTTGCGCCTACCACAGATCGTATGTGTGGGCTCGTGTACGTGTAATTTATTATTGTGGTCTTTAGTTTTGAGTAGAGTTTCTCCAAACAGCCCCTTCTGGGGATACTCTAGGAGTATTTGAACAGTACGCATTGCATTGCGAATGATGCGTGAAAATGAATTTGAAAATAACTAATTATTGTATCAATCATTATAGTGCAATTAATAATTCGTGCAGTTTAGTTGGTTGGCAACCCGCGGGCCTCGGTGGTTGCTACCCATATTGTAAAACTAACACGCCCACCGTGTCATTACATATTAAATAATTCATATATAGCCCTTTAGTTAGACACTTAAACATATGTTGGCAATAAAACGTTCGCACCAAGATGTGTGCCACGGAGGCTTGATGCATTTCAACAAGCTCACGTTATCGGTATTATCCGGCATCGTTGTTGTGTGCTTTTACTTTTTGGTACATTTACAACACATTAGCTAAACAATATGGCTATGGCTATGGGAAGAAAACAGAATGTAAGTTCTATATGATGGTTTTAATTTGTCTATACCTAACAGTGAGACATTTTGCGCCAAATATTGCAGAAAAACGTTGGCGATAATTGGTGAATTATTAATGGTTGGAACGGGTTTGACTAAAACGGCGCACGACCACGCACGACCACGAAGTTAACGAACGACCACCCACGACCATGTAATAGAATATGTTGGTAGATAATGTGGCCGTTGATGGTATATATATGGTTTGTGTGTGCATTATTAAACAATTTCAGTCTGTATTTCACACAGCCACAGGAGTTACAAAATTTAGGCATTTTATCCCATCTTCCGGACGAGTATGTAGTATTTGCACAGTAGCGCCACCTGGCGAATGGAACCGTAAAGTTGCCACAAGCGATGATTAAAGTTTAGAATTTTGTTACTCCAATGTGATAAACATATCTGAAATTAGGCGAGCTGCACACACATACCTCCTATGTGTCACCAACAGCCCGCTTGGTTACCAACACTACATACATTTTGGTTGTGCGTGGTCGTGTGCCTTTTAGTCATACCGGTTGGTCAAATTTTACATGTCTGGGACTGGGTAAGCCTCGATTATTCAGGTTTTGCAATGTGACGCTACTATATTGTCACACATACTTCAAGAGTCTGGAAACACTTGCACTTCCTACTGTGATGAAGAAGAGTGGCGATATTTTACTTTCTGACCTAAACATGAAAACAACTACAAGTTAGTGCTATCAAACGGTAAGATAAAGTCTACAATGCGCACGACCAAAATGTATGTAGTGTTGGTAACCAAGCTGGCTGTTGGTGGTACGTAGAAGGTATGTGTGTGCAGCTCGCCAAATTTCAGATATGTTCTTCACATTGGAGTAACAAAATTTGAAACTTTAATCATCGCTTGTGGTAACTTTACGGTTCCATTCGCCAGGTGGCGCTACTGTGCAGACTAAATACTCGTCTGGAAGATAGGATAAAATGCCAAAATTATGTAACTCCTGGGTGAAATACAGACTCAAAATGTTGAATAATGCACACACAAACCATATATATCCTATCAACGGCCAAATTATCTGCCAACATATTATAATATTGGTTGTTCGTTAACTTCGTGGTCGTGCGCCTTTTAGTCAAACCCCTAAACAAACGTCTCCTCCGATATCTGATCCTGACATATACTCTGATACACACTACGTTATCAAGAAATTACACTTACGTTCCTGTAAAGATAGTAAATCGCTCGCCTAAATATGCCAAATTATCCGTCTGGTGACGCCATTGCCCAGTCATGCCAAAACGCAATCGAGGCTAGCCATGCCATAGCGGTATTCATTACACAAGAATATTTGATCGGGTCAATTCATGACATCAGGTGTTGGCACAGACTGAAAAGTTGCACGCTAATAAAACATTACAGACAGGAAGGATTAACGATGATGTTACAGAAAATGACAGCAGTGTAACAATGCTGGTGATTAAGTTGTTTTGTTTATGGGACGGATGCTAGCTGTCGGCAACGCGGCAACCGCTGCACACCCATGACCCGAGAAGAGATCGCGTGACATGGTTTCGATTTCACCGTTACCCGGTGCAGAAAATTGCAGCTGATTAATGACCTGACTGTCAAACGCCGGTCAGCCGACAAGAATCCCGTTGAGCAATAAGCAAACTCCAAGTCGTGGCTCTGGAAACGTCGGCAACTGCGCGCCAATGCTAATTTACATGACAAGAACGGACATTCTTTCAAACAAATGAGTGTATGTTTTGCCGCTAGAGGGCAACACATAAGCAGATCTGGCGATAATGGCAATTAGCGCGAGCGATAAATCCCTCCCTAGATGAGCAATTAGCCCGAGTAGTAGGGAGCGAGAGCAATCGCTCGCCTAAAAATAATGCACCGGTGTATGCATACATGAGCGATGCCTCAAACATACTATCGATTTTACGGTAGCTGTGGAGCAACACAACTGCCATCGGACATGTAGTTTTAGTTTAATTTTTTTGGTCTGTTTTAATAGAACTTTACATGAATGTAAGTGTAATGTTTTGATAACGTAGTTTGTATATGTATATCAGGTATATAAGGAGAATTTTTGTGGCTCTAGGCAGACCTGGGGCCGAATACTCAGTACTCATGTACTCGAGTACATTTTTGAAGTACTCGTACTCATAAAACTTGTGGGTCATGGACTCATACTCATTGTACTCAGATTTTACAAGTACATCTGAGTACTTTCTCAATATGTACTGGAAAAAATTTATATATTTGCTTATAAAATGAAACTTTCCTGAAATATTTAAATGTTCAACTATTTTTAGTCTTGGCCAAAGGTCCAAGGGACTATTGCCATCACTCTGCGTCCGCTGTCTGCCGTTAGCTGCTGTATCTCAGAAACCGTTCAGCAACTTTTTCTCTAATTTTGCATAGACATATCTTAGGGCACTGCCACTATGCACGAGAAATCTGTATTTGATTGAATCATTTTAAGGGCTCCCTAGGGCCTCCAAGGACCCCAAAACTGGAAAAAATGTAACATTTGGCCTATTTTTTCAAAAACTGTTCAGCAACTTTTTTTCTAATTTTGTGTAGATGTATCTTAGGGTGCTGCCACTATATACAAGAAATCTGTATTTGATTGAATCATTCTAAGGGGCCCCCAAAGTGCAAAAGTTTTAAATTATCTAGTAATGTGGTTTTGAGAAGGGCCCTTGAGACCACCCTGAACAGTAGATTTTGTTTAATGTGCCACAAAGTCAACACCATGACTAAACTATGCAGCCTAGTGCTACTGTTCCATTGAGACCTTGACTAATCTTTAATTGGTCACAACACCCAGGCAGAGTAGACACACTTGACCCCTGTTAGACTGAACAGTTGCCTAACACTTTTTATCTTCAAAACTATTGATTTTCTATAATTGCAAGTTGTGTTTATTTTGATGTTCATTTAATTATTATAAAATGGTGTGACTGTGGTGTCTATTGTTAAAGATGTATTGTTTGTAGAAACCTGTATGTGACAAACATAGAAAATTAATATTCTGGACAACTATAGAGTGAAATATATTTGATATGAAATGAAATGCATTCTACTGTTCTGTTTACGCTTGCCATGCCTTGTGTAGACATGGTACTGTGTAAATCGATTGTATCAATATAGACTAATAATTACAGATTCACAATATAGTTGACACCTGAAACAACCAAATGTCAACCATTAGAAGAGTTGACATAGTTCTGCTATACACAAGCAAGACATCTGTATTTGACTGAATCATTCTAGTGTCATCAGCATATAGTAGAACATACATTTTCTACATCATCATCACTAAGGTTGTTGTAAATTTCACTAGCTGCCATTTCAAGTCCGTTATAATTGTGACTAACAGTGTTCAAAATGATTCAGGTAAATAGCAAATAACCAAAGCACACAAGTTTTCTCCTTGCCATACCTATACATCACATGAGAAGAAGGCTTACACAGCCTGGCCCTGATTTATACGATTTAGCATTTTTGTACATGTATACAACTTTCAACACAATACCATTAATACTGCATGAAATTATCTTGGACCACAGGGAGGACCGGTCTACTCAATCAAATGCTTTCTTATAATCGATGAAGGCACAATAAAGCCTTTTGCATCGAGACAAATACAATTCAACCAATACCCCTATTTGAACACTGCCTGTTCTTCACCTATTACATTCGCTTTGTTTAGGTATGTGGTCAGTCTGGTGTTCTGAACAATCACTAAGGATTAATGAACACTTGTGCAGAATGTCATCCACTTGGCAGGTTTCATTGATCTATTCAGCAATGAGGACACTGCTTAGGCCTCACTCTGGACACTGTCACTCACAGTGTTGTGTATTGTCTTAGTTGGTGCATTGAGCTAATCTACTTGACCATGAATCAGTGGTGGCTCTGGTTGTGTATTACACCCAGTTGTGGAGCTAAGATTCTCTGCCTGCTATTGTTTGATGGAAACTGTGACTAATGTGTAATTGGTCACTGGCAGTGGTTTGTGTCAACAGACAGCATTAAACCACTAGACCCCTGTTAAACTGGACAGTTGCCTGTAGGTTTGAAACTGTGTCAAACAGTGAGCCTACCTTTTGCTCTCAAATAATCTGTCCTCTTAGTTTTATACATGAAAACATAATCTGGCATAACTTGATAAGTCTTTGTAGCAGCACATTTGTACTTCCAGTGTATCATTGCAACATAACAGACATATTACATACTGTGTGCCACATTTGAATGTTGTGCATGTAATATTTCCATGCAATCCATTTGCATATATAATGTAAAACTTCAACAGCCGTTTTCTTCATTTTAACTTTTTTATTCCTACCATGTTCAATGCTCCATAACCAACTTTTGCAGCAGTCATAATTTTTGAAACTGTAAAGCACCCTACCAAACCTTTACAAGGATGTAAGAAAACAATGTTACAATTTCACGATCAACAGGGGCCTACTGCCAAACCAATGTTACTTGTCATTTTGCACCCTCACGTCATATGTATTGTCACAATAACATATAGCTTATTAACAAGATCGAATAGAATACATATCAAATATTATGCTCGTTGTCACAGCCTCGGCTCTGGCTGATATGGTCATGATGACTGGCTTATGCTTTAGCCTTAGTTAGAATTAGAAGGTAGTGTCAGCCTCGAGTCGACTGTAGACGTTCGCAAGTTGCAATTCTCGTTGAATTAATACATGGCTACGCGTTCTTGTTGCTAACTGCGATAGTGTAATACGTACCTTCGTACAACCACTTTGGAATCTTCATCTTGATACACCAAAGCATGTGTGTGTTGTTATTGTTCTTGGATGCGTGGGATGCCGATCTCGCGTAAAGCACATGACCAAAATGGCACAGGAGGTCGACAGCGCAATTGCTTTTGCCAGCTATACCCAGTGTACCGACAAATCTTTGTTTTTTGACTATTAAAAAATAAGTACACGCATTTTTTATTAAACCAACTGTGCACACTATTTAAACTATTCACACATTACACATCTGGAAATAAAAGAACCGGATTGACGATAGGCAAACGAATTGGTTGAGGACATTTAAAAATACAGACTCGATCGTCTAAATAAAAAAATGATGTGAAGCCTTCTGATGATGATACACTCGTATGGGTATCTATACTAGATTCTTTTTGGTTTGCATAACCGAGTGAGAGTTGCTAAGCAAGAGTACACTTGGGTGGAAGCAAATATTTTGTAATTATAGAGTAAGTAGAAGCAATCAAGTAATTAGCCGCTGTCTAGTAAGTAAGTGGAGCAGTGGGCAGAGCATCAGACTCAATTGTGAGAAATTGGGTTCAAATCCTGTGCAGCCGTTTCAAACCTTGGATAAGTTTGTTGACTCTAAGTTGCTCTAGTTCACTCAGCTGCATGAATGAGTACATGTCTATAGACAGTAGTGGATATCTGTATACAAATAGTCTTCTTGCATGAATTGCAGCATGGCTGAATGATTCCCAGATAAGTCAAGATGGTATGCAATTGAACAGGTATGCCAGGGAGTAAAGCGCAAAGTGCTCTGAGCACTGCTAAGGACTGAATACTGCACCGTATAATAACTTATTTTTAAGTACATATATGGGGCAATGAACCAAAGTTAGCATATTCATAACAAATATAAATGAAATTGTACCAGTAACCGCTGTGTAATTTATATTTTGACATTCTTTTTTGTTATCTCAGGTTCGGCTTCCGCCAGAGGTCAACAGGATTCTGTACATTAAGAACCTGCCATACAAGATCACAGCAGAAGAAATGTACGATATCTTTGGCAAGTACGGCGCCATCAGACAGATCCGCGTGTAAGTTTTCTAGAAATTATTTCACACTAAAGACATAAAACACACATATGGCCTGGGTAAAAAATAGCTCATTTTGATAATTGTTAGTCCTTTTGGGCCGAAGGTCCAATGGACTTATGCCATCACTCTGCATCCGCTGTGCGCCATATCTCAGAAACTGTTCAGCAACTTTTTGTATAGCATAGACGTATCTTAGGGTACTACCACTATGCATGCAAAATCTGTATTTGATCGGATCATTCTTAGGGCCCCGAAACTGGTGAATTTTAACATTTTGCCTATTTTTTTCAAAAACTCTTCAGTAACTTTTTCTCTAATTTTGCATAGATATTATCTTATGGTACTGCCACTATACACAATAAATCTGTTTTTGATTTAATCATTCTAAGGGCACTTCAAGGCCCTCCAAAATGCAAAATGTTCCTGCTATTTCTCTACTGCGGCCACTAATTTCTATTTATAACTGGATAGTGGACTTTGCCCTGATCACTGGGATTGCTGAGTTGGGTGGCCAACTGCAAATCTGTATATTGGGCTAGCCTTGTCTCACTGCCTGCCAATGTCCCAGTGTCAAACTGAATGCCTCCATGTGGGCTGTAACTATAATATGTAATGGGAATCCCTACTGCACTGGCAGAACCCGAGAAACTTTAAAACAGCAATAGACATAATTATCAATGCAATGTAACGATATGATCTAGGATTAAAATAAAATAACTTGGGTATAAAATAATATATAAAATAAAATAACTTAGGTATACTCGAAAAGGTTAAAGCATATTTAGCCAAAATGATAAGGAATGTTATTAAGATGTTTTACTATACATGTTGCAGCTATTACATCACTCCATTTCAATCAGTATTATGTCATTAATTGCTACCGTTTTATAGTCAAAATGCACACTATGTATATGTACCTTGTGAACAAATAAAGTTTTATCATAGTTCATCTATTTCTTCTTACCATTCTGGGGGAGAGTGGTAGGGACAAAATGAGAACAAAAAATGTGTGCACATTTTCTTAAACAACCTTTAACTGTGCTACATACGAGATTGCAGCTTACCAACTCTCCTGCAAGGTTTCTACAACCACTGGAAATCGGCCTAAATAGCCGAGTATCGAGATAAAAGTTGATTTTTCACACCTTATGTCACTCTTGATAAGCCATTTTTTGGATCCAGACCATATGCCCATATACCAGAGTAATTATTCTATAATCTATCTTCCAAACTGCAATGGTTAGTTTGTTACTACCAGGTGGACTATTAATGACATTTCAGTCACAGTTGTGGGTCATGTGATCAACATCAGTCCTGCATTATCTTGATGTGTGTAAGGCTTATTGTTGAGTTAAATCAACATGACCATCATTGTACATTACAAGAACAGTTACACTGACAGCATAATTATACCTTCTATGATTTCATTAATTCATGGGAGCATGAATGTTTTTTAGTTTAAATTTTTCATTTAACCAGTGCACTGTTATTTAATATAACTCATACATACACTGTTTACATCTGTATGACATATCATGTCACTGTCATTAGTATTTTTACCAGATATTTTGTATAAAGTATATCATATTATCAGATCTGGAAGCAAGGTAGTCTGTTCCATTACATGGAATCAGCTTGGGTGGTATTTATTAGCAGGCAGCCACTACAGCCACTACAGCCGGGCACTGCACTCAATCAATTGTACATAGTCTCAATTTGCAATTAGGAATGTGAGAACCAGCCAACTTCAAAGTAACAAGTGCTAATAACAATAAGTACTATTAGTGGCTGTTTACAAAATTGAACGTTTTGTTTATAAATGGGTGCAATATTCAAATTGCAAACACTGTTTTAGGTTTAGTAAAAAACAATTTGGCAGGCAGTGCACCATCAACATATTTATTATAGCATTAAGAGCCACAATACTAAAAATTGAGAAACAGACAGCTGTATTATTGTATTACATAATAAATTATACATACTTTGTTCTCTCGAGATGAGTACAATATCTAGAGATAACAGTCACACTTACTGCACTTTGTAGAGGAACAACGCAGGAGACAAGAGGGACAGCGTTTGTGGTGTACGAGGACATCTTTGATGCGAAGAATGCATGTGATCACTTGTCTGGGTTCAATGTATGCAACCGCTACCTTGTCGTCCTCTACTACCAGCCTAACAAGGTGTGTGTCACTTGCCTCCCGCCCCCAGTCGTTTACGGCTTTCACCATGGATATTACCTGCATTTAGCGCGTTGCTGTACAACACAGGCCTCAGTATTAAACTTTTTTATCAAGTGGCCCAGGGGCCAGTAGATTTGAAAAGTTACTGGCCCGAACTGTTTTGCCTACAATTTCGATATTATTAGCTAAACTTATCGCTGTTATTTTTTAGGCTACTGATTTTTCATTTAAAAATTCCATTTTTGAAAAGTTAAATTCCATTTAATTAACAAATTTTATGTCTCAAACAGGCAAATTTATTTTCCCATAACACTGTTGAGCCAATAATATATAAAAACTGGTGGCCCAAACAGACCCGACAGCTAAAAAAGGTGCTTAATGTCGAGGCCTGCAACATGTATTTATATTTTTGATTATTACACACATTTGTACTATGCACCCTGCAGTATATCATAATCACACACGTAATTATAACCGAAAGTATGTTGTGATGTCATGACGTAGGCATCTCATTTAAAATTCAGTTTACATGACGACCAACAGCAGTGGTAGAGAACATAAAACCCATAATCGAGTTGAATAAATTCAATCATTACGAGTGAACTAAATATCAAATATTACCTTTGTGACCTGCATTCTGCTGTAACCAAACTTGACGTTTGCATAGCGGCACATGTAATCAGACTAGGCCGTGTCCAGTTACTTGAGCTACTATGCCACCATCTTAATGCTACATGCAGTTTGCAGAGATGTAATTTGTTGAGTATTGCCCGTCAGTGTTATTGAAATGGTATTACTAAAAAATGAATGACTCGTAACTAGTGTCAGTACAATCTGGGAACCATTGAGTGAGTCTATGGCACACTCGGTGAATCCTAGTTCTCTGGTAGTTACAGCCGTGACTTGAATAGAACAGTACCCATAGGGCTTGGTAGCATAGTTGTTAGAACATTGGGAGAACCCGTTTTTCAGTCCTCCTGCTGCCATTAATTTGAAAGCCTATGCAATCGTGTTCACTCCGACTCCATGTTGGTTCTATTCACTCAGTTGTATAAACTAGAACCTACCTGACTGTAGACATAGATAAATATAATTTTATGTGAACCAATAATCTGTGCAAAGTAACTGCAGCATGGCTGAATACTTCCCACAGTAGTAGCTAATGTGTTCAAAATAAACAGGTCTACCAGGAGGTGAAGTGTAGTGTTTTGAACAGTCTGTTTTACAATGTACCTCATCTCTGGCAGTTCCAATATGAATGAGAAAACAATGATTTTACACACAAAATTTATTAGAAAACATTGAATTTTACAACACTTTGGGAATGTTTATTTAACATTATTCACATTAATGTGTTATATAGGGACAACATTTATTTATGAATAAGAATAATTTATGATTGTTATAAAAGGAAACTTTTAACACTAATATCTTCGAGGAGATGCTCACTGGAGTTGTTTTCTGTGCAGGCCTACAAGAAGCTTGACCAACAGAAGAAGCAAGAAGATCTCGACCACATGAAGCAGAAGTATGGATTGAGTACGCCAGAGAAGAAATGACCTACGCAATATATCACTGTTGTTAGTTTTCTGTGTGACAGTTTCTTTGGCAACAGCTGTGTGACAAGATGGGACTGTCAAGTAGACAGGCCTCATTCAGTGCTGGGACTGCCAAGTAGCAGGCCTCATTCAGTGCTGGGACTGCCAAGTAGCAGGCCTCATTCAGTGCTGGGACTGCCAAGTAGACATGCCTAATTCAGAATGGGGACTGCCAAATAGACAGGTCTAATTCAATGTAGGGACTGTCAAGTAGACAGGCCTCTTTCAGTGCGGGGATTGCCAAGTTGACAGGCCTCTTTCAGTGCGGGGATTGCCAAGTTGACAGGCCTCATTCAGTGCTGGGACTGCCAAGTTGACAGGCCTCATTCAGTGCTTGGACTGCCAAGTTGACAGGCCTCATTCAGTGCTTGGACTGCCAAGTTGACAGGCCTCATTCAGTGCTGGGACTGCCAAGTTGACAGGCCTCATTCAGTGCTGGGACTGCCAAGTTGACAGGCCTCATTCAGTGCTGGGACTGCCAAGTTGACAGGCCTCATTCAGTGCTCGGACTGCCAAGTTGACAGGTCTCATTCAGTGCTTGGACTGCCAAGTTGACAGGCCTCATTCAGTGCTTGGACTGCCAAGTTGACAGGCCTCTTTCAGTGCGGGGATTGCCAAGTTGACAGGCCTCATTCAGTGCTGGGACTGCCAAGTTGACAGGCCTCATTCAGTGCTGGGACTGCCAAGTTGACAGGCCTCATTCAGTGCTCGGACTGCCAAGTTGACAGGTCTCATTCAGTGCTTGGACTGCCAAGTTGACAGGCCTCATTCAGTGCTTGGACTGCCAAGTTGACAGGCCTCATTCAGTGCTTGGACTGCCAAGTTGACAGGCCTCATTCAGTGCAGGGACTGCCAAGTTGACAGGTCTCATTCAATGCTTGGACTGCCAAGTTGACAGGCCTCATTCAGTGCTCGGACTGCCAAGTTGACAGGCCTCATTCAGTGCTTGGACTGCCAAGTTGACAGGTCTCATTCAGTGCTGGGACTGCCAAGTTGACAGGCCTCATTCAGTGCTCGGACTGCCAAGTTGACAGGCCTCATTCAGTGCTTGGACTGCCAAGTTGACAGGCCTCATTCAGTGCTGGGACTGCCAAGTTGACAGGTCTCATTCAGTGCTTGGACTGCCAAGTTGACAGGCCTCATTCAGTGCTGGGACTGCCAAGTTGACAGGCCTCATTCAGTGCTGGGACTGCCAAGTTGACAGGTCTCATTCAACATGGGGACTGTTAAGTAAACAGGCCTCATTCAGAGCGAGGACTGTCAAGAAGTAGACAGGCCTCATTAATTCAGTGTGGGGACTGCCAAGTAGACAGGCTTCATTCAATGTGAGGACTGCTAAATAGACATGCCTCATTCAGTACAGGGACTGTCGAGTAAACAGGCCTCATTCACAGTGGGGACTGTCAAGTCGACAGGCCACATTCAGTATGTGGACTGCCAAGTAGACAGACAGTCATTCAATGTGGAAATTACAACACATTCCTTGAACTTGAAGACCTGCTCCCATTGTAATTTATTTGAATATGGTTTATTGTGCACTTGTGTGAAAGCAGCCATGTTATTCCAATCACAAGTCTTGTAGAAAACCAGTGCCGTATAATGCTGTAATAAATTCACCAGAGTGGCATCTTAGTTGAAGTTTTTATATTTTGTCAAATGTTTGCGTACCTGTTTGTATGTCAGCATCTGGACTCTTATCTTCCTTATGATCTAACTAAATGTCCCGATGAACAAGTCATAACACGTTGGTTCCTCAGACTTCAGAGGTGTGTGTAAGCATGTTACTTACATGTAAATGTACTACAGTAGACTCACATTACGGTCACCTTGGTAGTCCAGCTACCTCACCATAAAGGTCATCCTGGGACAGTCCCATTTTTTTTACAAGTATAGGAAATTAGTTCCAATAATATGGTCACCTCGCTAGTCAGGTCACTTTTGTCCTCATCTGACCTCAACAGCAAGGTTCCACTGTATAACAGTTGAACTACATTTGTTCTCAATATGTTTTTACTGCATTTATGTCCCAGAAAAATGTTATGAACATATTTCAAACGACTGCCTTTGAAATGCCGATTTGTATATTCAGGTGAAGACTGATACACACATTCCACTGAGCAATAATTTTAAGTTTTCCTCAAGACACAGTGTGAACATTTTTCACAGTTTTTAACTATTACAATACGTATGATTTGTTTGTCAAGTTGCTCCCATAGTTACATGCATATACAAGATAGATGGCTTGTTGTAAGGGGCCATTCGTGAAGTATGTCACACTTAGGGAGGTCTCCCGGCAAGCATTATAAAGTGTAATGCTGGGATAAAGGGGTCTCGGGGGGGCAAGCTTTATGTAATGATTAAAATGATAACATGTTGGCTCATCTATCTGTCTATATCAGATTGATAGCATTAATTGCTGTGCCTGTTGCCATCAAAAACGTGTATCATTTAGTGTAACAGTTAATGCAAGGAATAGCTCCCTATTGCTTATTGTACCTGATACTACTAATAAAGTGCTGTTTATATATCACTGTTATCTGCCTAAACAATGCGATCGCGGCACTTACTCCATCCTCACAGCAAGAATCTTGGCAGTAACTAATTCACTACCCGTATAGTTTGTACAGATTGAGAACATTGGCACTGTGAATTTCTCTCCGTTTTTTCCATTTCCCAGTATAGGATATACTTTCCCTTAGCTTAGCTATACATCATATACTTTGTAGAAACATGAATTTTAGTGTCCTTATGGAAACACAGCAAGGTGGGGATAAACAAAACTGCCCCCAAGTGTAAAAAAGTCCACAACTAGCATGATGTACTTCATGAAAAACCCCTATCCTGCAGTGGTGTGCTTCAAAATTGGGCCAGTCTTCCTATACCAACTCCAGGTTCAGATTAGTCACACTGACATATCCAGTATTCATATCGATGGTGTGCTGATAAGACCTTGTTTTGCTTAAATTGACTACAACAGTAGAGGACAGTGCGTGTTCTCACGTAACCACAAATAATATTCCAAGTACAAGTAAAATAAAGCATAGTAAATATGCCTATATAACTTATAAATATACAAGAAAAATATTTGTTTTGGTATCCTGCAAAACTACAGTATATTGAGTTAATAGACTAGGCTCATTCCTCTAACAACTGTAAGATTGAATACAACATTGACACTTGTTAGGTTAGCAAAAGTACTTTGGAAGTTGATGTGATTTATTTTAAAAATAAATTACATCCTGTTTACAAGCAATGTGAATGATGTCAAAATATGACTTGTCTTTTGTAGCAAAATAATTTTACCTGGGTGTCTACCTCTACGCACCTGAAATGTAGCTAACTGGTTAACCGCATCCAACTTAGTATATTTGAATGATTGCTTGACACAATGTACATTGTATATGGTGGTCTGTATTGTATTGGCTCGTGAATATGGTTTCCGAATAACTGATAGTGGTATAAAGAATACAGAATGAAATGGAATGACAGAAGAAGCATGGCAGAATTACAATGATAAATTGAAATTAAGAAACATGAAAATGAAGGTAGTTGGAGGCAGACTGAGATGGGTAGGACACTTAAAGAGAATGAGTGAGGAGAGAGTACAGAAAACCAAAGGGTCATATAATAATAACATAATTTCTCTTCACCATTACTCTCTGTTCATAACCAACTTACATAATAAAACATTATAATAATGAGAAGACTGTTAAAACATTAAAATATGATTAACATAATATCAACAATAAATAACATTAACATTCTAGATGTTGTACATTATAATGCTGATAGACACCATAAGGGTGCAGAAAGCTCTGTTGAGCTAACACAGGATTCAGACGGTAACTGACACTTCCTAATCAAAAATGAATCTAACTGAATCCGGAATAAATTTAAATGCTGAGATTAAAATTCAAGTTAACATACAAAATAAACACCAATATTTAAAAGCAAATACTAAAATGTGTCATTGAAATAAGTTGCATTATACATTCAAAAGCATCTTAATAGAAAAAGTATGTTTGATGAAGACCAGAAACAACAGGGAATGAGTAATTCTAAGACCAAGATAGATGGAGATGTCAGATTGTGCAAGCGTATGAAAGAAGTTGTGATGTAGGAAAGGAATTAAGGGGAACAGAAGAAACCAATTTAATACTTTTTTTTTTTTCGTCTAGCAAAACTGCTACTACTTTGGTATGCTAGGCCTGTTACAGACCATCTATCGTCTTATCATATCAGATGTCTAAACTCCACTTGTTCACAATGTAACTCAAATCGCACTGCATGCCACCCTTAATTTTACAAGAAATATATAGAACCAACAAACTTTAAGGACATGTTATACGAACCCCACGACTGAGGTGACGGCACAAGTTGGCCAACTCCTGCATCTTCTTAGTGGCCACAGCATTGGTTGTGGCTATTTTATCTGTTTATATTCCCCTGTGACTCACCCTAAATTTTACACATCCATCACCAGTGCCTTATGGGGTGGGGGACGTGTTGTTACCAGATGTGTTGTCTGGACCATCAGTTTTGTCTGCCTTAGTTGAAAGAGACCTTTCCGAGAGCTCCTCTATGACGGCGTTCATGTGCTTGCGATACTCGCTCGCAGATGGTTTGAACTTGTTCGGCCTGGTGTGGCCCCTCGAATACGATCCCGGAGCAATGTTGCGTAGGTGTTGCTTCCTGGCAACATGCACCTTGCGTCGCTCCTCCAACACCGTGAAGGCAGAATTGAATTTTGAGATGCCGTGTCGCGCCCAACGGTGTGACATGTACGATCCTCTGCCGACAGACTTGTCGTGAAAGTAGTCGGAGAGAGATGTATCGGTTGTGGGGACGCCTGAGCGAAGTGGCACAATGCCCTTTTGCAGTGCATAGATGTCACTGAAAACTGTATGCGAATACGGCCCGTAGTAACCGCTACCTGTCTGAGATACGTCAGTTGTGTTGCGGCGATTGAAGCGGATGCTCCACATGTCAAGTGAGTCCGAATCATCTGTGGTTCTCTGCCCCTCCATGTGTCTGTAGCGGTTGTGCCATATCTGGCCCAACACCACAAGCATCACGAGTACGATGGAGGTGAACATGATGACCGATATCAACGCAAAGAATTTCCATGCTTTCTGCTCAACAATTGGCATGCCATCTACAACAGACAGCAGTGGAGTAGGCAGCTAAATCAAGGATGGGGAGGGGGGCTATTATCAAGAGAGACTAGTGATGTAGGCAGCTAATCACAAGGGTGCGGGCTCCTATATCACCAATAGACAGCAGTGGTGTAGGCAGTTAAACACAATATAACAAAATTTTAATATTATGTTGTTAAAGACTAAGTGAAATGAAATTTTAAATGTCTTTGAAACATTGTATGCATAAACTCAATACTCTTGTCAAGTAATGTGCCAAATATGAAGCCTGTTCATTACGAACTCATTTCACAAAGCCCGCTCAAACATGGAGATTTGTGTGTCACAGCCCGTCAGATGTTGCTGACGTCACTACAGGCAGGGCTGCTGAGCGCGCCCTACCCTTTAGCATGGGAAGCGGCAGTGCGGCCTGTTGTTTCAGTCTGTATATGAAATTGCAATTGTGGAATTTAATATTTTTTTATATCATCATGAAAATAACATTCTCATCTACAAGTTTGTTGCTGGATGTACACCGGAATTGAGTTATTGCCGTTTGAACATCGCGAATGTTCAGACTTGAATTACAAGAACAAGACAGTTTTATTTAGACCCCAATTACAATATATGTATAATATCAAATTAGATAGGGGCTGTGACTCCTATTAAGACAATAACAGTCGCTCTCATTGGAGCCACAATAATAATTTGTTTCAACTAAATTTTATCGAAGGAAGTGCAATATGCAGGAAAAGTAAAGAAACCAAGATTACTTGATTACATATATGCATGTATTGGAGTATTAATAATATGTTAATAGTATTGAGTGATCAATTATTTCAAAGGCCTTAGAGAGGTCAAGAAAAATACTGAAAGGAACATAATTGTTATCAATTTGTGTAATTATTTTATCTACTAGTTCAAGCGATGCATATTCGGTAGTGTTTTTTTCCTAAAACCATATTGATTTTTAACAAATAGATCAGAATCATTAAAGTATGCAGTTAGCTGACTAGATATTATTTTCTTTAACACTTTTGAAGTTGTTGGAAGAAGAGGTATGGGTCTATAATAAAAAAAAAACATGGGTCATCTTTCTTAAAAATAGGAATTACTTCAGCAAGTTTAAGTGTATCAGGAAATATACCAGTATTTATGACTTGATTTATCACAAGGGTTAATGGTTTGATGATAAAGGGTTAAATTATTTTCAAAAGTTTACAGGAAATACCGTCACAGCCACTACTGTTTTTTTGGGAAGGCTTTCAATGGTTTTCTTGACTATTTCTTCATCAATATTAAATAGACTAAAAACGGAGTGGACATTATCATTTAAGTAGTAATTATAATCCTTATTACCATTGTAATGAATGTCTTGTGCTGTCGACTGACCTATACTTGTAAATTAGTTATTAAATTGGTTTGCAATAACCATTTTATCCGTTATAGTTAACTTTTAAACGAAAAAGTTTTGTTTGTATTGTTTTTGGAAAGAAACTCATTTATGGTTTTCCACGTATTTCTAATGTCATCTTTATATCGGTTAAAGCGTGACTCAAAGTACATGTTTTGGCAGTACGAATGTTTTTCTTTAATATTAAATTATATGTTTATAGGTTAGTTAGAATGACTTCATACATTGGTAAATTTGGATTAAACATTTTTATTTCTTATAAAGCGAGTCTCGATATTTGATTGATTTTAGAAGACCTTGTGTGATCCAGGTTGAATGCTTATGCTTATGTTTTATTTATGGTATTTCATGATTTTAACAGGCATATGCATATTCTTAGCACGCATAATTTCTTCGTGTATTATGTTATAATTTAAATTTAGGTGATTTGTTTAGTCTGTTATACATTGCATCCAAATTTATCTCAAGTTTAACATTATGCATATAGCTGCCTTATTTTGTAGATTTATTTGAACAAATTTTGGAGGAGGTTTAGATTTTATGTTGATAGTCATGATTAGGAAGTAAGGTTGATGATCAGAAAGAGTATTTGTGTAGATTCCTGCAGTGCTATCTAATAATTGATTTATTTAACTTACTGAAAAAGTTGTCTATCAGTGTTCTGTTAGTTCTGGTGAAGCAAGTTGGAAAGGTAATTTGCGGATAGAGACTGTATGAAATTATAGTATCAAAGAATTCACTACATATTTTGTTCTCGTTTTATTTTAAGTAGATTGATATTGAAATCGCCTGAAATTATTAGATTATTACAACTTTCTAGAGTAGCCATTGTTGTTGAAAATTCAGCTATGAAATCTGTAATATTTTGATTTAATGACCTTGGCGGTCTGTATATGTTTCCAATAGTAAGTGTTTTTGATAAGCTGCCTCCGGTTACTTGAATTACTAACCCCTCCCAATGTTCATACATGTTGATATTCTTAAGTACTTTATAGTTATATTTATTATCTATGTAAATTATTAAACCACCTTTGACACTACAATTTTCCCCCTGAGCAATTAGATCATATCCATGTAAACTGAATTGAGATAAATCATCATTATTTGACTTCCATGTTTCTTGCAAACATATAATGCTAAATTAACATTTTTTTGTATTTAGAAGCTCTACGAAAATTTCAAGTCATTAAATTTAGTATTAATAAATTGATTAATTAAACTTAGGATACTAAAATTATCAGTATTTTTATGTGCTAACTTGTGAAACATATCGATGTCATAATATGGAGAATAACGGATCAACTGAGGTTCATTTTGTTCAGTACTATTTTCGTTTATATCTAGAAGATTTATTAAAGAACAGTTTCGGGCATTAAATCTGCTGGCGTGTATACACAGCAGGATTAAGCATTCGCTTAAATGGCAATAAATCAAAAATTAAAAACAAATCTTGAGTACATCCAGCGATAAGATTATTATCTTTACTCTGATATAAAAAATATTAAATCCCATTGCAAGTTTGAGCATTCACAGTGTTGAAACGGCAATAACTCAAAAAGTAAACAAAATGCCTGAGTGCATCCAGCGACACATTTGTAGGTAAGATTATTATCTTTACGGGATACTTAGCATTCAATTCCGCGATTGCAATTTTTTGCCTGAAACACCAACCCGCATAGGTGCTACCTGCGGTGACGTCGCAACAACTGCTAGGTGTCGCAACAAACTGGGCAGATGTGTTATGCCTTTTGGACCAGGAATAAATGGGAACAACACCTTTTTAGTTCCCACACAACTTAGCACATTATCACTTTGCCTACCTTTAGGCAACGGGTGACACTTTCCAAGTGGCAGGTGGACAAGGAAGCCCTTTGGCTTATCGAGAGTCCGACCCTTTTACCTATGTGTATCCCGCCCGTCTGAGGTATGTGTCGATTTTATTTTTAAACATATTCACGCTACTAGCACCCACACAATCAGCAGGTAACCTGTTCCATTCATTTACAGTCCTTTGTGAAAATGAAAACTTTCTTATATCCAATCTACTCTGCTCCTTTGCTAATGTAAGTTCATGTCCTTTAGTCCTTCTATCTTTCTTAACTCAGAAAAAAATATTTCTATAAATATTTTCATAACCCTTCAATATTTTAAACACTTCTATCTGATCTCCTCTCAATCTCCTGGTCTCTAGTGTTGTTAAATCGCATTTTTTAGGCGTATTTCGTAACTAAGATCCCTCAGTTTTTGTATCATTTTAGTTGCTCTCCTCTGCACTCTTTCTAGCATATCTATGTCCTTCCTGCGATATGGCCTCCACGCTTGAATACAATATTCTAAATGAGGCCTAACTATTGTTTTGTACAGCGGTATTATTAGTTCTTTTTCCTTATACGTTATGTTTCGCCTAATTAATCCAAGGATTTGATTTCCCTTTGAAGCTGCAATTCCACACTGCTCTGAAACATTCATATCAGCACTGATGGTTAACCCTAAGTCCTTTTCTTTTACAGTAGTACTTAGTACAGTACCCCCCATTGTATATTCTACCTCTTCATTCCCATGTCCTGTGTGGAGGCATTTACATTTCCCAAAATTGAACAGCATTTGCCACTTTTCAGACCATTTGATCAACCTGTCAAGATCATCTTGTAAATGCTGTCTATCTCCATCACTTTTAATCCTTCTAAACACTTTTGTATCATCCGCAAATTTCAACACCTTGCTTGTTATTTCATCATCCAAATCGTTGATATATATTAAGAATAATATAGGTCCTAATACTGATCCCTGTGGTACCCCACTCAATACCGATTTCCAGTTTGAAGCCTTCCCATCAACTACTACACGTTGTCTTCTGTCAATCAGCCATTGTTCTATCCGGTTTATTATACCATTTCCTATGCCATGGGCCTTTAGTTTAAGCAGTAATTTTAGATATGGTACTTTGTCAAAAGCTTTTTGAAAATCTAAGTAGACGATATCTACTGGTGATCCCTCATCTACCCACTTAGTGATGTCTTCCAAAAAACATAACATATTTGTTAAGCATGACCTCGCTTTAAAAAACCATGTTGAGATGGGTTTATCAAGTTTTGTTTAACAAGAAAATCCACCATGTGATCTTTAATTAGTCTTTCTAATAATTTACAAATCACTGATGTTAAACTCATTGGTCTATAGTTCTCTGACTTGTTTCTCGAACCTTTTTTGAATAACGGTATAATGTTTGCTTCTTTCCATTCTAAAGGAACCACTCCCTTTTCTAATGAAAACTGTTGCAAGCGGTATGCTAATTTGTTCTACAATTTCCAATAGTAGTTTGGGTGGAATCCCATCCACTCCAGGTGATTTATTATCCTTCATAGCCCTTATTTTCTTAGTTACCATTTCCGGGGTTACAATTAATTGTCCTAAATAGTCTAAATCTGCCACTTGAACTTAGCCTCTGGTACTGGCAGTGAACTAATATCTTCCCTGGTAAACACTGAACTAAAGTACTCATTCAGGTCTTCTGCCATTAAGAATCCCTCTGATATTATATTTCCAGCACTATCTTCTAAAGGACCGACCTTATCTTGAACTTTCTGTTTGCTTCGAATATACGCATAAAAACTCTTGCTGTCATGTTTTATATTACTAGCTAATTGTTGTTCATAGCTTCTCTTTGAATTTATAATTTCAGCTGTAGCTTGGTTAAGTGCTTCTTTATAACTGTTGTAGTCTTCAGTATTTCCAGTACATCTATGACTTCCACATCATTTGTTTATACTTAATTTTTCTAATGGCTTCTTTCAATAAGTGTTTCTGTGTGGACCGTTTTCCTTGTTTTTTGAAGGGTAAAAATTTATCGACTATGCACTTAATTTTACTCTTTAATATATTCCAGCATTCTGTTGCCGTCTTATTTTTCAGTGTGTTATTCCAGTCTATCTTTGCTAAATATTTCCTCATGTCCTTATACCTTCCTTTGTGGACATTTCTCCTATACTGCTTTTTACTATTCCTTTCTGATTTTACTTTGATGGTAAAATGTATCTGGTTGTGATCGCTACTCCCCAGTGGCTCACATATCTTGACATTGTCAACTAATTTATTCTGTGAGGACAAAACTATGTCTAACACATTCTCACCCCTGGTTGGTTCTAGCACATGTTGAGAAAGGAATGTATCTTGAACTAAAACTAAAAACTTGTGGTCCTCACTCCCCATACTCTGTAGAGATTTCCATTGTATATGCCCGTGGTTAAAATCCCCCATAATAATACAGTCCCGTTTGCTTACTTCCCTTATAGCGTTTTGTATTCTTTCATTCTGTTTGTGTGTTTAGTGGTATTCATATATGTAATAAAATTAACTAAATTTCCTTTGTTCCTTGCTCTGTTGATCAAGGTTGCCGCCCTCATTCACAAGCATTGACGTAATTAACATTGAACCCTTCTAGACCTGAGCCATCTAATTACGGAGACCTCGCCGATCTGTGACAATAACAAAAAATTAATTCATTAATAAATAAATTAATCAAATACATAGATGACAGACTGTACTTGCCATTAAAGATGCCATGGTGACCAACCATTCCAAAGTAGCACTCCTGCCTCCTGCCACAGAATGAGCTGCTCCACAGGGCCATGCCATCAACACCAACAGAGCACCAGTGGCACTCAGCCAGCTGGTGACATGCACTGAAATGTCAACAAAATCATACACAGCTGGTAACATGCACTGAAATGTCAACAAAATCATACACAGCTGGTGACATGCACTGAAATGTCAACAAAATCATACACAGCTGGTGACATGCACTGAAATGTCAACAAAATCATACACAGCTGGTGACATGCACTGAAATGTCAACAAAATCATACACAGCTGGTGACATGCACTGAAATGTCAACAAAATCATACACAGCTGGTGACATGCACTGAAATGTCAACAAAATCATACACAGCTGGTAACATGCACTGAAAGTCAATAAAATCTCACACAGCTGGTGACACGCACTGAAACGTCAACAAAATCACACACAGCTGGTGACATGCACTGAAATGTCAACAAAATCACACACAGATGGTGACATGCACTGAAATGTCAACAAAATCACACACAGCTGGTGACATGCACTGAAATGTCAACAAAATCACACACAGATGGTGACATGTGCTGAAACATCAACAAAATCACACACACTTTTGTAAGAAGTTGTGTACAGCAGGTAGCCATGGCAATAGAAACAATAATTTTAACAAAAAGCTGGACAAACTCTTCCATGAGACATTCATATTCTGAATCTATACCATATTTAATCAAATTTGTGCAAACGAATTGTTTGAAAAGTTGTTGTTTTTTGTCCTTTGGCCGAAGGTCCAAGGGACTATTGCCATCACTCTGCGTCCGCCATCTGCCGTCTTCCGTTAGCTGCCGTATGTCCGAAACCGTTCAGCAACTTTTTCTCTAATTTTGCATAGACATATCTTAGGGCACTGCCACTATGCACGAGAAATCTGTATTTGACTGAATCATTTTAAGGGCTCCCTAGGGTCACCAAGGACCCAAAAACTGGTAAAAATGTAACATTTTGCCTATTTTTTCCAAAACTGTTCAGCAACTTTTTTAATTTATTTTGTGGGTGCTGCCACTATATACAAGAAATCTGTATTTGATTGAATCATTCTAAGGGCACCTAAGGGGCCCCCAAAGTGCAAACGTTTTACATTATCTAGTGTTGTGGTTTTGAGAAGGGCCCTTGAGACCACCCCCAACAGTAGATTTGGTTTAATGTGCCACAAAGTCAACAGCATGACTAAACTCTGCAGCCTAGTGCTACTGTTCCATTGAGACCTTGACTAATCTTTAATTGGTCACAGCACCCAGGCAGAGTAGACACACTTGACCCCTGTTAGACTGAACAGTTGCATAACACTTTTTATCTTCAAGCAAGCAAGCAAGTTGTGTTTATTTTGATGTTCATTTAATTATTATAAAATGGTGTGACTGTGGTGTCTATTGGTTAAAGATGTATTGTCTGTAGAAACCTGTACGTGACAAACATAGAAAATTTATATTCTGTCACCTGTAGGTGACAAACATAGAAAATTAATATTCTGGACAACTATAGAGTGAAATATCCTACACTTTATTGATATGAAATGCATTCTACTGTTCTGTTTACGCTTGCCATGCCTTGTGTAGACATGGTACTGTGTAAATCAATTGTATCAATATAGACTAATAATTACAGATTCACAATATAGTTGACACCTGAAACAACCAAATGTCAACCATTAGAAGAGTTGACATAGTTCTGCTATACACAAGCAAGACATCTGTATTTGACTGAATCATTCTAGTGTCATCAGCATATAGTAGAACATACATTTTCTACATCATCATCACTAAGGTTGTTGTAAATTTCACCAGCTGGCACAATAAAGCGTTTTGCGTTGAGACAAATACAATTCAACCAATACCCCTATTTGAACACTGCCTGTTCTTTACCTATTCGCTTTGTTTAGGTATGTGGTCAGTCTTGTGTTCTGAACAATCACTAAGGATTAATGGACACTTGTGCAGAATGCCACCCACTTGGCAGGTTTAATTGATCTATTCAGCAATGAGGACACTGCTTAGGCCTCACTCTGGACACTGTCACTCACAGTGTTGTGTATTGTCTTAGTTGGTGCATTGAGCTAATCTACTTGACCATGAATCAGTGGTGGCTTACACCCAGCTGTGGAGCTAAGATTCTCTGCCTGCTATTGTTTGATGGAAACTGTGACTAATGTGTAATTGGTCACTGGCAGTAGCTTGTGTCAACAGACAGCATTAAGCTACTAGACCCCTGTTAAACTGGACAGTTGCCTGTAGGTTTTAAACTGTATCAAACAGTGAGTCTACCTTTTGCTCTCAAATAATCTGTCCTCTTAGTTTTATACATGAAAACATAATCTGGCATAACTTGTTTGGTCTTTGTAGCAGCACATTTGTACTTCCAGTGTATCGTTGCAACATAACATACATATTACATGCTGTGTGCCACATTTGAATGTTGTGCATGTAATATTTCCATGCAATCCATTTGCATATATAATGTAAAACTTCAACAGCCGTTTTCTTCATTTTCACTTTTTGATCCCTACCATGTTCAATGCTCCATAACTTTGCCAATTTTTGTAGCAGTCATAATTTTTGAAACCGTGTAAAGCACCCTACCAAACCTTTACAAGGATGTTAGAAAACAATGTTACAATTTTTCCGACTTATCACTCATTTGGTCAGCCGGGGTCACATATAGACATATTAGTCCAAAGGACTTCAGGGACACTTGGCCCATTTTTTCAAATTTTTTAATTATTGTGTTACTTCAAAGAAACGCTAGGTCAAATACTCGCATTACATGGGGTAATTATGATCTAGTATGTACATAACTTAATTATTGTAACTTATCACGAAATGTTCCATTGTATTATTAATCACATATATTTTAATATAATATATTTAACACATTACTTGACAAGAGCATTATGTTTACTTTGTACAAAGTAGTTTCAAACAAATTGAACATTTTATCTGACTTAATCTTTAAGCACAGAATATAACACATAAATAAAACTGTAAGTCATAAATTAAAAAACGAACACAAAATACAAGTATAATGTCTTTTAAGGCCAAACTTTGACCAGTACTAGAGCATGATTACCACAGTGGTGCCTACTTGGGTGTGTGTCTGGTCCTGCAGTCAGGGGCGTGGCAGGCTGACAGGTGTCTCAACAACTGTGTCTCACCCGCTGTCAATGTCTTATGCGTGTACACACTCTCAACCACCGGTGGGCACATGGAGACATTGCTGTGACGGAGATGACATGGATGTGTTAGATGTCACCCTCTTCCTGGACTCATACACTTAAGCACAAGGAGACATTGCTGTGATGGAGATGACATGGAGGTGTTAGATGTCACTCTCTTCCTGGACTCATACACTTAAGCACAAGGAGACATTGCTGTGATGGAGATGACATGGAGGTGTTAGATGTCACCTTCTTCCTGGACTCACACACTTAAACACAAGGAGACATTGCTGTGACAGAGATGACATGGATATGTTAGATACCACCCTCTACCTTGATGTGACCCTCTTCTTGGACTCACACACTTAAACACAAGGAGACATTGCTGTGACAGAGATGACATGGATATCTTAGATACCACCCTCTACCTTGATGTGACCCTCTTCTTGGACTCACACACTTAAACACAAGGAGACATTGCTGTGACAGAGATGACATGGATATCTTAGATACCACCCTCTACCTTGATGTGACCCTCTTCTTGGACTCACACACTTAAACACAAGGAGACATTGCTGTGACAGAGATGACATGGATATGTTAGATACCACCCTCTACCTTGATGTGACCCTCTTCTTGGACTCACACACTTAAACACAAGGAGACATTGCTGTGACAGAGATGACATGACTGTTAGATACCACCCTCTACCTTGATGTGACCCTCTTCCTGGACTCACACACTTAAACACAAGGAGACATTGCTGTGACAGAGATGACATGACTATGTTAGATACCACCCTCTACCTTGATGTGACCCTCTTCCTGGACTCATACACTTAAACACAATGAGACATTGCTGTGACAGAGATGACATGACTCTGTTAGATACCACCCTCTACCTTGATGTGACCCTCTTCCTGGACTCACACACTTAAACACAATGAGACATTGCTGTGACAGAGATGTCATGGATATGTTAGATACCACCCTCTACCTTGATGTGACCCTCTTCTTGGACTCACACACTTAAACACAAGGAGACATTGCTCTGACAGAGATGACATGGATATGTTAGATACCACCCTCTACCTTGATGTGACCCTCTTCCTGGACTCACACACTTAAACACAAGGAGACATTGCTGTGACAGAGATGACATGGATATGTTAGATACCACCCTCTACCTTGATGTGACCCTCTTCTTGGACTCACACACTTAAACACAAGGAGACATTGCTGTGACAGAGATGACATGGATATGTTAGATACCACCCTCTACCTTGATGTGACCCTCTTCCTGGACTCACACACTTAAACACAAGGAGACATTGCTGTGACAGAGATGACATGGATATGTTAGATACCACCCTCTACCTTGATGTGACCCTCTTCTTGGACTCACACACTTAAACACAAGGAGACATTGCTGTGACAGAGATGACATGGATATGTTAGATACCACCCTCTACCTTGATGTGACCCTCTTCTTGGACTCACACACTTAAACACAAGGAGACATTGCTGTGACAGAGATGACATGGATATGTTAGATACCACCCTCTACCTTGATGTGACCCTCTTCTTGGACTCACACACTTAAACACAAGGAGACATTGCTGTGACAGAGATGACATGGATATGTTAGATACCACCCTCTACCTTGATGTGACCCTCTTCTTGGACTCACACACTTAAACACAAGGAGACATTGCTGTGACAGAGATGACATGGATATGTTAGATACCACCCTCTACCTTGATGTGACCCTCTTCTTGGACTCACACACTTAAACACAAGGAGACATTGCTGTGACAGAGATGACATGGATATGTTAGATACCACCCTCTACCTTGATGTGACCCTCTTCTTGGACTCACACACTTAAACACAAGGAGACATTGCTGTGACAGAGATGACATGGATATGTTAGATACCACCCTCTACCTTGATGTGACCCTCTTCCTGGACTCACACACTTAAACACAAGGAGACATTGCTGTGACAGAGATGACATGGATATGTTAGATACCACCCTCTACCTTGATGTGACCCTCTTCTTGGACTCACACACTTAAACACAAGGAGACATTGCTGTGACAGAGATGACATGGATATGTTAGATACCACCCTCTACCTTGATGTGACCCTCTTCTTGGACTCACACACTTAAACACAAGGAGACATTGCTGTGACAGAGATGACATGGATATGTTAGATACCACCCTCTACCTTGATGTGACCCTCTTCTTGGACTCACACACTTAAACACAAGGAGACATTGTTGTGACAGAGATGACATGGATATGTTAGATACCACCCTCTACCTTGATGTGACCCTCTTCCTGGACTCACACACTTAAACACAAGGAGACATTGCTGTGACAGAGATGACATGGATATGTTAGATACCACCCTCTACCTTGATGTGACCCTCTTCCTGGACTCACACACTTAAACACAAGGAGACATTGCTGTGACAGAGATGACATGGATATCTTAGATACCACCCTCTACCTTGATGTGACCCTCTTCTTGGACTCACACACTTAAACACAAGGAGACATTGCTGTGACAGAGATGACATGGATATGTTAGATACCACCCTCTACCTTGATGTGACCCTCTTCTTGGACTCACACACTTAAACACAAGGAGACATTGCTGTGACAGAGATGACATGACTGTTAGATACCACCCTCTACCTTGATGTGACCCTCTTCCTGGACTCACACACTTAAACACAAGGAGACATTGCTGTGACAGAGATGACATGGATATCTTAGATACCACCCTCTACCTTGATGTGACCCTCTTCTTGGACTCACACACTTAAACACAAGGAGACATTGCTGTGACAGAGATGACATGACTGTTAGATACCACCCTCTACCTTGATGTGACCCTCTTCCTGGACTCACACACTTAAACACAAGGAGACATTGCTGTGACAGAGATGACATGGGTATCTTAGATGCCACCCTCTACCTTGGACTAAAACAAGGTGACATTGCTGTGACATAGATGACATGGAGGTGTTAGATTTCACCCTCTTCTTGGAGTCATATACTTACACACAAGGGAACATTGTTGTGACAGAGATGACATGGAGGTGTTATATGTTACCCTCTTCCTTGAACTAAGACAAGGAGACATTGCTGTGACATAGATGACATGGAGGTGTTAGATTTCACCCTCTTCTTTAAACACATGGAGACATTGTTGTGACAGAGATGACATGGGGGTGTTAGATGTCACCCTCTTCCTGGACTCATACAATTAAACACAATATATTGTTGTGACAGAGATGACACGAAGGTGTTAGATGTCTCCCTCTTCCTTGGTCAGATGCACTTATACACATGGAGGCATTGTACTGACAGAGATGACATGGAGGTGTTATATGTCACCCTCTTCCTTTGACTAAGACAAGGAGACAGTGGTGTGACAGAGATGACATGAAGGTGTTAGATGTCACCCTCTTCTTTGGACTCATACATTTAAAAACAAGGAGACAACTTGTTTACCCCATTGCGAATTTGGTGCTTTAATGTCCAAATATGTGATTAGTTTGACAAAAATCTGCATTTTGTTTAATAAAAGATGTATGCATTTGTTTAAATGGTCAAAAGAAATGATTGTGTGACTGTTGCATGTTGTAACTTGCTAAAGCCAAATGTCGGGCTGTCATTCATTCAATCAGCTGGTGTCACTGCCAAAGTGTGTAATGATGAACACATGTACCTGATAGTGTCATGGCACGTATCATAAGTGGTTGAATACAGACAGGGGCAGTCATGGTTGGTCCTTGGATCTCTCGCACATTTCGACAGTTCCTTCTTGCTCTGATGTAAAAAATGGTAGCATGTCATTGTTATAGTCCAGGCACTGCACACAGACAATGACTGTTATTAGGCAGTGTTACATACACCATGATGTGCTGGGCATTTTTTGATGTGGAGCCAATTTCTGATAGAGCCCACTTAGCAACTAGCAGTAAGCTACCCAGACTTCCAAATTAAGCCATGCTCAATGTAAACATTTCATATATATATATAATTATATATATAATTATATAAGGGAGTCCATCTGAAAGTGGCTCCACACAAATGACTAGTACCCCCTAATGTATCACTGGCCAAATTCCATGCTTTTATCACAAATTGTGCCATTTTGGCAAATTTGTTGTACTATTAGCTAATAAATGCTACAGGTGTGTGATCTTATTTTGTCAAATGGCTGATACAATTGATCACACTTCATACTGCACTGCAGTAGTCAGCTGCATATATCATTGTTGCCAGTGCAGATAGTTATTCATACATAGTAGTTAATATACTGAATAGTTATGAAAATATTGCTACAAGTATTTTGTTTCACTGAAGAAATATAGAATGTGAGGATACAAAATGACGTATTATAGTGAAGGAACAGGGGGCACTATGGACGTAAGAAACGATTAATTTTCACATTATATATATTATATCTATAAATGAATATAACACATTATCTTGCGGATTGGGTAAATGCGGGTTACATATAAATATAAAAAAGTTGGATTTTCAATAAGCCAAATTAGTAATTATTATTAAACTTCCTCGTTCACTGGCCATCTAGATTTTTGTTCGGGATGGTAACCTTGTTAAATTTCACTAAACAGTGCATTGACAGTGCATCAGCAGCCACGCATGTGACTGAACTGATACACAGAAATATTTCTGCATCACCAACTCACTGAATGTGGACACTGACAGAGTCCAACTTCAAATTCAAAGGCTTCAAATTGTTCTATCTTGACAATGGCATAGATATTGGTGTTGCGGAGGTGGTACACTTCAGCACCAAGCCGTTCTGACAACTGATCTTGTTCTGTTATTTTCACTCCCTCTTTCATCTAAGCAAACAGCACAGTTGATAGAGTCAAACTAATCCATCTCACCTGTTCCACAGATACAAATATACAATACCATCTTGCATTTTAATTAAACACACGCATGCATGCACGCTTGCACATACACATATTTAAACTTTTGCATATTTCACGATCTTAATCTAGAAAGTACTTAATGTGGGCAACAATTGCAGCTGAATATATTATTTCATGTCTAGCAACTGATAGTATCCATATATATTAAATTCAATAAGAGCACGGGATGTTCATGCTCTAGGTCCGTGGATTGCAAGAAGTTGCTATCTTATTCAATAATATGCAGCTAAATAAATTGTAGTAGGTTAATATCAAAGATGGCTGGTGTCATCGCCAACACAATATGTCCTTTTAGGCATATCGTTAAAAAGGGGCGAATAATAGAGTGAAACTTGTATCGATTTGGGGTGTTTGGCTAATGCTCTCCGGTTGGCATTTCATAATATTCCAGAATGCCACCAAAGAAAGGACGATCGGTGAAGGCAACCTGCACGCTACCAGGACGGCGCGCTGCTCCGGACGTCCAAGTGGAGGCGAGCTATCTACTCCATATTCCATTCCACGGGAACCTAACTGACAGACCAGAGCTCAGTGGTCCAGGAATAATGCTTTATTGCGAATATCGAATCGAATCGGCTTTCAGAATTATTCCTGTTCATCCTGATGATTACCGTCTTCTACGCTTTACACTCGGTGGTCTTTATCTCTATGATAAGTGTCTACCAATGGGTTGCTCCATTTCATGCAAAGTTTATGAGGAATTCGTTTGTGCTATGCAGTGGATCTTACAAAGAATCTATCATGTTACAACAATAACAATTTTACCACATGTGCTAGAACCAACCAGGGGTGAGAATGTGTTAGACATAGTTTTGTCCTCACAGAATGAATTAGTTGACAATATCAAGGTATGTGAGCCACTGGGGAGTAGCGATCACAACCAGATACATTTTACCATCAAAGTAAAATCAGAAAGGAATAGTAAAAAGCAGTATAGGAGAAATTTCCACAAAGGAAGGTATAAGGACATGAGGAAATATTTAGCAAAGATAGACTGGAATAACACACTGAAAAATAAGACGGCAACAGAATGCTGGAATATATTAGAGTAAAATTAAGTGCATAGTCGATAAATTTGTACCCTTCAAAAAACAAGGAAAACGGTCCAAAAAGAAACACTTATCGAAAGAAGCCATTAGAAAAATTAAGTACAAACAAATGATGTGGAAGTCATATAGATGTACTTGAAATGATGAAGACTACAACAGTTATAAAGAAGCACTTAACCAAGCTACAGCTGAAATTAGAAATTCAAAGAGAAGCTATGAACAACAATTAGCTAGTAATATAAAACATGACAGCAAGAGTTTTTATGTGTATGTTCGAAGCAAACAGAAAGTTCAAGATAAGGTCGGTCCTCTAGAAGATAGTGCTGGAAATATAATATCAGAGGGATTCTTAATGGCAGAAGACCTGAATGAGTACTTTTGTTAAAATTATTGTTTCTATTGCCATGGCTACCTGCTGTACACGACTTCTTACAAAAGTGTGTGTGATTTTGTTGATGTTTCAGCACATGTCACCAGCTGTGTGTGATTTTGTTGACGTTTCAGTGCATGTCACCAGCTGTGTGTGATTTTGTTGACGTTTCAGTGCGTGTCACCAGCTGTGTGTGATTTTGTTGACGTTTCAGTGCGTGTCACCAGCTGTGTGTGATTTTGTTGACGTTTCAGTGCATGTCACCAGCTGTGTGATTTTGGTGACGTTTCAGTGCGTGTCACCAGCTGTGTGAGATTTTATTGACGTTTCAGTGCATGTTACCAGCTGTGTATGATTTTGTTGACATTTCAGTGCATGTCACCAGCTGTGTATGATTTTGTTGACATTTCAGTGCATGTCACCAGCTGTGTATGATTTTGTTGACATTTCAGTGCATGTCACCAGCTGGCTGAGTGCCACTGGTGCTCTGTTGGTGTTGATGGCATGGCCCTGTGGAGCAGCTCATTCTGTGGCAGGAGGCAGGAGTGCTACTTTGGAATGGTTGGTCACCATGGCATCTTTAATGGCAACTACGGTCTGTCATCTATGTATTTGATTAATTAATTTATTAATGAATTAATTTTTTGTTATTGTCACAGATCGGCGAAGTCTCCGTAATTAGATGGCTCAGGTCTAGAAGGGTTCAATGTTAATTACGTCAATGCTTGTGAATGAGGGCGGCAACCTTGATCAACAGAGCAAGGAACAAAGGAAATTTAGTTAATTTTATTACATATATGAATACAAATAAACACACAAACAGAATGAAAAAATACAAAATGCTATAAGGGAAGTAAGCAAACGGGACTGTATTATTATGGGGGATTTTAACCACGGGCATATACAATGGAAATCTCTACAGAGTATGGGGAATGAGGACCACAAGTTTTTAGTTTTAGTTCAAGATACATTCCTTTCTCAACATGTGCTAGAACCAACCAGGGGTGAGAATGTGTTAGACATAGTTTTGTCCTCACAGAATGAATTAGTTGACAATGTCAGGATATGTGAGCCACTGGGGAGTAGCGATCACAACCAGATACATTTTACCATTAAAAAGTAAAATCAGAAAGGAATAGTAAAAAGCAGTATAGGAGAAATTTCCACAAAGGAAGGTATAAGGACATGAGGAAATATTTAGCAAAGATAGACTGGAATAACACACTGAAAAATAAGACGGCAACAGAATGCTGGAATATATTAAAGAGTAAAATTAAGTGCATAGTCGATAAATTTTTACCCTTCAAAAAACAAGGAAAACGGTCCACACAAAAACACTTGTCGAAAGAAGCCATTAGAAAAATTTTGTATAAACAAATGATGTGGAAGTCATATAGATGTACTGAAAATGATGAAGACTACAACAGTTATAAAGAAGCACTTAACCAAGCTACAGCTGAAATTAGAAATTCAAAGAGAAGCTATGAACAACAATTAGCTAGTAATATAAAACATGACAGCAAGAGTTTTTATGCGTATGTTCGAAGCAAACAGAAAGTTCAAGATAAGGTCGGTCCTCTAGAAGATAGTGCTGGAAATATAATATCAGAGGGATTCTTAATGGCAGAAGAGCTGAATGAGTACTTTAGTTCAGTGTTTACCAGGGAAGATATTAGTTCACTGCTAGTACCAGAGGCTAAGTTCAAGGGGGCAGATTCAGACTATTTAGGACAATTAATTTTAACCCCGGAAATGGTAGCTAAGAAAATAAGGGCTATTGATGTAATAACACGAAGTCGTTAGGCCTAGTTGTAGGCTTTAATCAACATAAAAGTTCAACGCATTCTCAAAGTGCAACTGCACTGAGCTGTTACAATAATATCATGGTAGAGCAGCTAAACTGCAGAACAGTCAAATTCACTAATACATCTGCAGAACTGCCAAACGCATAAACAAATTAAATAACATTACTATGTCATTCTCCCCCTGCTAGAAAAACAGTCATTATTAGTCCACTTAAAGGTCCAGGCGTACAGGGGTTCGACGAACACGTTCAGAGCGTCGAAGCTGATGTTCGCCTTCTCCCTCAGGATGTTCTACAGGAATTTCAATGGACACGGGTCGTCGTGGACTGTCGACAGAAGCGGGAACTTCTTCGGGTTGATGTAGCCGTTCATCTGCTGACGACTCGCCTGTCGGGGCCAAATGTCGGAGGGACACAGTCGTTTCCCGGCCATCGGGGTAGCGGACATGAGCATACTGAGGATTCGCTTGAAGATGTTCTACTTGGTCCACGAGTGGTTCGAGTTTGCTGTGACGTACATGCCTTTTGAGTAAGATAGGTCCCGGCGTACATAGCCAAGTCGGTACGGACCCTCCGGTTGTAGAGCGTCTAGCAAAATTTAACAGCCTCTCATGAGGAGTCACGTTGGTTGCTGTTGACAATAGCGACCGAATAGAGTGCAACGCATCAGGCAGTACAATTTGCCAGCATTTGGGAGGCAAATTACGCGACTTCAGTGCCATGGTGATCGCCTTTACTCATTAGGAACTCCAGAAGCTCTCTGCTCATGAAGGAGGACCCACGATCAGAATGAATGTAGGCGTAGTCATGTCTGCACACGGAAACACAAAGGGGAACCTAGAATACTCATCTACAACAGTCAGAAAGTATAGATTTTTGTCAGTACTTGGCAGAGGTCCTTTAAAGTCCACATTAAGTCGTTCGAATGGCTGTGTGACTTTAATGAGATGCGTGTTTTCTGGCTGATAGAATCTAGGTTTACTCTCTGCACAGACTTTGCATGAGCTGGTCAACCGTCGCACGTCTTCAACCGAATAAGGTAAGTTCTTTGATTTCACAGAGTGGAGCATACGTGTCACTCCAGGGTGACATAGTGACTCATGGAGTTCGATTAGTTGACGAAGGTCCGTGCCTATAGATGAACAAAACGACCTCGAGAAAGTGTCAGAAGGTATGTTTTCCTTTCCTGGACGATACATAATATCGAAGTCGAAGCAAGATAGCTCCATGCGCCAACGCATCATTTTGTCGTTCTTTATCTTACTTTTCTGTCGTTTGTCGAACATGTAGCTGACAGATTTTGATCAGTTTTCAGAGTGAAATGTTTTCCAGTTAAATAATGTCTCCAATGACGACCTGATTCAACGATTGCCTGTGCCTCTTTTCAACTGATGCGTGACGCGTCTCGGGCCCCTGAAGCGTGCGAGAAAAGAAGGCTACAGGACGTCCAGCCTGATTTAGTGTAGCAGCTATAGCCGATTCAGATGCGTCAGTTTCAACCTCGAACGGTAGAGCCTCATCAATTGCAGTCACCACAGATCCTTCAATATCACGTTTGAGTTGTTGAAATGCCATTTCAGCTTCCTTCGATGCCGGAAACGTTGTCGTGATACTAAGAGGGCGAATCTTGTTCGAGTATTCGCGAATCCACTGTGAGTAATAGACGAAGAACCCAAGGACCCTGCGGAGAGACTTCATGTCGTGAGGCATAGCGAGCTGACGAAGAGGTCGAAGAAGCTCAGGATCGGGCCGCATGTTACCATCCTCTACAACATAGCCAAGTATGCTCAGTTTTGTTGTGGAGAGCACACATTTGTCCTCGTTGTAAACGATGTTCTTCATTTCAGCTGCCTTCAGGAACCGTTCCAAGTTTGCATCGTGTTCGGCTTGCGGTATCTAAAGCAATGTGTAAGATTGGCTTATACGGGCTAGACGTTGAATGCCTGATTGACAGTGGTAGTACTGAGAGCTTCATTCATCGAAAGCTTATCAGACAAAAGTCTATAACGACTTATTCTTGGGACAGTGGTGATATTCCCTTCATTCTTGGGACAATGGTGATCTTCCCTTCATTCTTGGGACAATGCTGATCTTCCCTTCATTCTTGGGACAGTGTTGATATTCCCTTCACTCTTGGGACAATGGTGATCTTCCCTTCATTCTTGGGACAATGGTGATCTTCCCTTCATTCTTGGGACAATGTTGATATTCCCTTCATTCTTGGGACAATGTTGATATTCCCTTCATTCTTGGGACAATGTTGATCTACGCATAAACAAATTAAATAACATTATTATGTCAGCTATGAAGGATAATAAATCACCTGGAGTGGATGGGATTCCACCCAAACTACTATTGGAAATTGTAGAACAAATTAGCATACCGCTTGCAACAGTTTTCAACTAGAGAGAGGGAGTGGTTCCTTTAGAATGGAAAGAAGCAAACATTATACCATTATTAAAAAAAGGTTCGAGAAACAAGTCAGAGAACTATAGACCAGTGAGTTTAACATCAGTGATTTGTAAATTATTAGAAAGACTAATTAAAGATCACATGGTGGATTTTCTTGTTAAACAAAACTTGATAAACCCATCTCAACATGGTTTTTTTAAAGCGAGGTCATGCTTAACAAATATGTTATGTTTTTTGGAAGACATCACTAAGTGGGTAGATGAGGGATCACCAGTAGATATCGTCTACTTAGATTTTCAAAAAGCTTTCGACAAAGTACCACATCAAAGATTACTGCTTAAACTAAAGGCCCATGGCAGAGGAAATGGTATAATAAACTGGATAGAACAATGGCTGATTGACAGAAGACAACGTGTAGTAGTTGATGGGGAGGCTTCAAACTGGAAATCGGTATTGAGTGGGGTACCACAGGGATCAGTATTAGGTCCTATATTATTTTTAATATATATCAACGATTTGGATGATGAAATAACAAGCAAGGTGTTGAAATTTGCGGATGATACAAAAGTGTTTAGAAGGATTAAAAGTGATGGAGATAGACAGCATTTACAAGATGATCTTGACAGGTTGATCAAATGGTCTGAAAAATGGCAAATGCTGTTCAATTTTGGGAAATGTAAATGCCACACAGGACATGGGAACGAAGAAGTAGAATATACAATGGGGGGTACTGTACTAAATACTACTATAAAAGAAAAGGACTTGGGGTTAACCATTAGTGCTGATATGAAGGTTTCAGAGCAGTGCGGAATTGCAGCTTCAAAGGGAAATCAAATCCTTGGATTAATTAGGCGAAACATAACGTATAAGGAAAAAGAGCTAATAATACCACTGTACAAAACAATAGTTAGGCCTCATTTAGAATATTGTATTCAAGCGTGGAGGCCATATCGCAGGAAGGACATAGATATGCTAGAAAGAGTGCGGAGGAGAGCAACTAAAATTATACCAAAACTGAGGGATCTTAGTTACGAAATATGCCTAAAAAAATGTGGTTTAACAACACTAGAGACCAGGAGATTGAGAGGAGATCAGATAGAAGTGTTTAAAATATTGATAGACATATTTTTTTCTTAGTTAAGAAAGATAGAAGGACTAGAGGACATGAACTTACATTAGCAAAGGAGCAGAGTAGATTGGATATAAGAAAGTTTTCATTTTCACAAAGGACTGTAAATGAATGGAACAGATTACCTGCTGATTGTGTGGGTGCTAGTAGCGTGAATGTTTAAAAATAAAATCGACACATACCTCAGACGGGCGGGATACACATAGATAAAAGGGTCGGACTCTCGATAAGCCAAAGGGCTTCCTTGTCCACCTGCCACCTAGAGTTAATTCTCTGGGTGGCAATCTTGTTAAATCTAGACGTTACATATTCATCTCAAAGTCTGCATGAGTGTGTTTGCCAAGTATCCCTCTGCAACATTTTCTCTCTGGGGCTATTCTGTTGTCAATTCCGGTGAAACGTAGTAAAACCGTGGTCCCATCCACATGCACAATGGTGCAGGGTATAGAGGTAGACACGTACTTTGCTTATGCAGTAAATATGTAAATCAATAATTTAAAAGGTAAATTCCATGGATTCATATAATGCTTTCTTATTTTGACATATCCAGCCCCAACTTTTGCCACTGCTGACGGTCGAGTGCACACTAAGGGTCGATGTCGGGATTGTAATGTACTGTACGACTGCGATCTCAACGCCATCGGCAGAGTTGTTCGCAGTCGACCCTTGTATGTCGTGATTCCTGTGACCATAACGAAATAGTTGTCGATCGCTCGCTGAGCGGGTGCATCGGGTGGCATACGGAGTTTTTGCCTGAATAGACTCCATCTTGCAGTTATGACAGCTTCGTTGATGGGACGGCATCAGCAACGGTGGTACAGTGCCTCGTTAGAAATGCGATGTGGCCGATGATCTGGTGTAGATGACGACAGTGGTACGCATCCAGACGATCTAGTCATGATTTCGTAAGTCCCCATGTACCCATGTTTTACGTCAACACGGCCACGACAAAATATGCGTATAGCCGTAGCCGCAGCTGTAGAGAGATCTGTGATCGCCTAAACCACAATGTCCACAGCTTGCGGAAGACAACGTTGGCCAGCTGCTTTTGGCAAGCGACGTCTTCGGCTTCACCGAGGAGCGACCCAAGCTTGCGTGTCATATGCCACTTCCTGTATGCGGTCAGCGTGTCGGCTGATACATGTTCGTTCTGTTTCCGTTGTGTTGATAAATAGTGCTCACTCCGCCAAGCAAGCTGGTGCGATGCGCTCGATCTCGTCAAGGAACGATTGAGAAGAGCTGATGAAGTCCATGCCATCAATGTACTCGGTACATGTACTGTAGGGTGACGTGTTGGGAGGCGCAATCGAAGGTCACAGAGTCACTGAGAGTGCCGCTTCGAGATACACAGTGAATAACACCGGGCTGAATGTTATAATAGGCCATATTTATAGAAATGTTTTGTTGTAAATATTGCAGTATTATACAAAGGGCTACATGGTTTTGATCTGCATAAATTTGTGACGTTTTTTACATTTTATGTTATTTAATAACTACACTTAGGTTTATAAAAAGGCCTATTGACACGGAATGATGGGGTGGGGAGGGAGCCCTTCTGAATGGCCGGGACTGGTTGGTTCTCCCCACCTTTGCTGCTATATTATATACTAGAATTATATAGGCTAATGCACATCATGTATATATTGTATTATATGGATTTTATTAGTTAAATTTTTGGCTTAATACAAAGCTCTTATGCAAACATATATTTGCCTTGCTATTTACAGCAAACTAGCCATGATTCTACAACTTCATTTACATTAACAAGGAAAGTATTTAATGTGGGCAACAAACACAGTTAAATATATTATTTAATATCTAGCTCTTAAATATATTTGATTACAAGACATTGCTCAGGACTATACATTACTTTGTTGCCTGACCTTGTAAAAGTTGAAGAGGCTGAGGTGTGTTTGTTCAAAACATGTCACTTTTCTCATGATTCCATGCTGTATCAGCTTCTCTGCAATCTTGCATTCCTACAACTCACAGCTTGTTGTTCCGACCATTTCAACTGTGAACTTGTGTAATGTAACATAGTTTAAAAAAAAAAAGTGTTATTGTGTTTCTAGTTAAACTGCCTACACAATCACTATCTACAATTATTGTATGTAGCTGAAACTGAGAGATATATGGACTTGTATTATTTGTACAGTTTGTTTCATGCGAAGTTCATAAATGATTTATGTAAATCCATGGTAGATAAAGTAAATTGGCATTTTGGAGGAAATGACGCTAACAAATAATTTTTTACAAAGTAATTAATAATGCTAACAAATATTTTTGGCAAAGCAAATTAAATCATAACAACAGCTGGACTCGTCTGGACGGAGTCTAACCATGCTACTGTAATAGGTGAGTTTATAGAATAAATGTTTACATAAACCTAAGCAGAGGTGAGCCCACCTTCTCTATGATGTGGATCTGTTCTGTGCGAGGGATGCTTGTGGGTGTGTTAGGGGGCTTCATAAAGTCCTGGTGAACAACGATGTAACCCGTCTCATCCACCACAAAGCAACTACAACCAGTGCACACAATATCACTGAAAACTAATAGTATGCATCCTGAAAATCCAGGGGTGGTGACGATGTACACTACCCCCGGCAGATCTACGCATTGTATGGAAGTTAGCTGAATCAAACTCATAAGTGACTTTGCTGTACCACCCGTGAGAACAGTGCAGACACCCGTCCAACCCATGCTCCAGTTCCAAGACGAAGCCCTCAAGTTCCAGGAATCCCAACATAATTACCCATTCAACCATTCTCACGAGCTGATGAGCTGTAATGTGTATAAATATGTTTACTTCTCAAACCACCGGCACTTCCGGCAAGTAATTGGCTTATCTTCAGAGTTTCACAAGGCTGTCTGCCAGGGGATACTGAGGCTGATGTAATCAGCAGCACCCCTGTCGCACGAGGATGATAATATGTAACAAAACCTCATTCATTATTCAAAATAACTGCCCCCACACAATCCGTCCACCACTGTCAGTTCAGTTCAGTTCATCCCGAGACCTATCAGGTCGTAGGGGAGACATGAGGGACGCAGTCGCAGCGGATGCTCTCCAACTGGGCAGTCTAACACAAGTCTCAGCAGCGTTTGGAGGTCAAGGTCACTCCACTCCCGTATGTTGTCCATCCATGTCTTCCTTTGCCTGCCTCTCCGTCTGCTGCCCTCCAGAATGGCAAGGGAGTCGTGGCGTATGACATGGCCGTACCATGTCAACTTTCTCCTCTTCACTGTTGCAAGGAGTGGCTCCCGTGGGCCTGCCAGGGCAGTGATCCGTGTTCCAACAACGTAATTGGTCTTGTGCTCGGTCCAAGATATGTGCAGCAGGCGCCTGAAGCACTTGGTCTCAAACGCCTGTATCTTCTTCGTCATTGCAGCCATCAGTGTCCAACTTTTGCAGCCGTAGAGCAGGATGGAGACAACAAGGGCTCTATACAGTCTGATCTTAGTTACGAAACTGATGTTAACGCTTTTCCATATCTTACTGAGTTTGGTCATTGCTGCTGTTGCAAGGGCTATTCGGAACTGGATCTCTTTGTCCGACCATCCATCTTGGAGCCAAGATATTTGAACGCATCCCCTTCCTCCAGCTTCTGGCCGTTCATTGTGATGTCAACAGTGATGTTTTCAGTGCTGCTGGCCATCACCTTGCTCTTTTTGTTGCTTACATCCATGCGTAAGCGCCTGCTCTATCCACTAGTCTATTGGTGAGATATTGGAGCTCGTTGTTGCTTCCTCCAAGAAGATATATATCGTCTCCAAATCGCAGTTGCTGACAAGTCTGCCTCAGAGATGGTGGTGTTGAAGTTGTGGAGGGCTTCTCTCGTGATGTTCTAGAGGTAGATGTTGAAGAGAACAAGCAACCTTGACAGACTCCGACTGTGCTCCTGAAGTACTCCCCTATTTGGCTGTAGAGAAGGACTGCACTGCTGGCATTGTTATACAGGGTGCTTATGACTTGAGTGATGCCTTCTTCCATCACTGTGTCTCAACTAATTAAAAACGAATGATCCATAACATACACATCTGTAATGACCAAGCCTGAGAACAACAGGAGATACAGTGAGAACTAGACTAGGACACAGTTTAAGCAGCATGCCCTAGAATACAATTCACAAGAAACAAAGAAAACTAGACAGTTACAAAACAGCCAGTGGCTGAGGAAGTGACGCAGTGTGGAACAATGTGAAAGTGACAAACAAAGAGTCTCAAAATAGAGTGCTTTGGAGAAACGTCATTTTGGCCCCGTGTAATGCTTTGAGAAATGAGGATATTATCTCACATTGTCACCATCACATCATAGTAGAGCAATATTTTATAAAGTTAAACGTAATAATTATTGTTAATTATAACAATTTGTTTATTAATATACATGGGCCATGCATAAAAAGAATAATTACTTAAAATGATAAATCAGTAAGCAGTAACAACTAGAACAAATAATAACACTAATGCCAAGTGAGAAAACTGTGTATATCTATAGTACACACACATGAATTACAAGGACAAGAGTTTTATGGTGTTATTATCTGCAAGCAACAGGAGCTACACTTACCCACTGCGGGCTTTCTGACATCTGGGGTAGCTTCCAAGTAGTGCAGTATAAAGATACTCAACAAATACATCAACTTTCAACACTCCAAATGAAACAAGTCTCTTGTCATTTGAACTCCTGAATCACACAAAAGTGTCACTATCAAGCAAACAGGGCTTCAGGTAAGGCAAATCTCTATTGACTATGGGTAATCTGTTCATAAAGACAAGTCTGCTGAAATAACTGTTATGCACAGCAAAGTGAAAATTTTTACATCCTCAGGACTGGGCCAATTTGATCTGAATTGAAAAGCGACGTGACCATATCAGCGGGACTAATTTCCTATATGTTACGGAAATATTTTGAACTGAACAAGGCTAGGTGACCTTAATTGCGAGGTGGCTGTATTTCTGGGGTGATTGTGAAGCGAGCTTCAACTGTGATAATTTTTCTTCAGACATTAAGAACCAAATAATCTTGAATAATAAAACCCCAGCTGTGGTGTAATAAGGGACCCTACACCATTACTTTGTGACAACAGCAGAAGAGAGTAACTCACCTGGGCATAGTGAGGGCCCTGCTGAGGGTGACGATGACGCCACCCGCCCACTGCTCCAGGTGGGGCGGTGACACAATGATGTCACCTGGCTTTGTTGTGGAATGCATGTACCTGCAGCAAAACACCACTTGCAAAGACTGACAGACAGAAAACAGTGGAAACAACTCCTAATATCACCACTCAATATTTCATTGGTTAGAATACATTTTAAAAATTGAAGTTGACAAAACTGCCCTATCACAATTTCAAAAAATGATCTGGTTACCATCATGCAAATTGATTATTATGTCACTGTTGACATACATTTCGTATAAACACAAACAATGAAACTGAGGTCAATTAGGAAGAGTAGTTTTATAAGATATGACAATAAATTAAAATACGGCATTTCATGAGTGGAACCTCATTAATACTGGTACTTCTATCCACAGCATATGTCCAGACTTGCCAAGGTTTCTGGTCATTCCAAGCCAATGAAATGATAAGTGGATGCCAAGGTTTCTGGTCATTCCAAGCCAATGAAATGATAAGTGGATGCCAAGGTTTCTGGTCATTCCAAGCCAATGAAATGATAAGTGGTTGCCAAGGTTTCTGGTCATTCCAAGCCAATGAAATGATAAGTGGTTGCCAAGGTTTCTGGTAATTCTAAGCCAATGAAATGATAAGTGGTTGCCAAGGTTTCCGGATTATTGGGATGTGGATTAACTATACAACTGCGTATTGTCATGTACGGGTATTCCTGTGTAGTCAAACGGTCAGGGTTGGGTTGTCACAAATAAATTGGTAGAGCTTATTAGGCAGAAACCTACCAACTCCTCTGTGCTGGCATATAGTGCTTCTCCTCTCTCGTGCCTGGGTATCTCCGAGTTACTCCTGTTGCTGTCGCCAAAACTTTCCAGATCACGAACGATCCATTCTTAACCCAATCTGTGTCAACAACGGAAGTGATGCCGACTGATTCAATAACACCTTCCTGTCACCGTAGCGTGGGACATCCACCAAGAACAGGGGAACAAACAGAATCATGAGTGAGTCAGTTAAGGCCAAACAAGGCAGGTAGATAGTTTTTGTATTTAAGCACAGTCCAATTTTTTTAAGAATAAATAACTTAAGATAATAATGCTGTATAAACACTGGTAGATGAAAATAACTAACTAATTAAATATATATATAATTACATAATATAAGTAAATTGTTTATTAAAGATACTAAAACAAGTTAATTAATCTACAAAGCTAAAACAGAATACATACAAACATCATATAGTTAGAAGAAGTTAGACTGACTAATATTACTACTACTAATAATAATAATATCAATAATAATAGTTTTGTTAAAAGAATTTCAATGCTTTAAGATAAAATATGAATGATCTAAAATCAACAAATAAAATAATACTGTAACCTGTACTGCCTCTACATTTTTGTCTGGTCATAAATGCTAGGAAATCTACATTAATTACAAAGACCAAAACACGAGGGAAAATTACTAAAGTTTGCTTTATAGAGGTTGTAAACAAGGTAAAATTGAAGCATGCAATAGTTATCTACCTGTGACCACACATTATTGTAATAGCAGGAGAAGTTCAAGGTATTGCCACAGCAGACTAAAAGCTAGATAGTCTTATAGAGTGCTGAATCTAGTCCTTAGCACTGCTCAGACAGCATCACACTTTACTCCCTGGCAGACCTGTGCAGTTGAACACCACCTCAACTTCTCTTGGAAGCATCCAGTCACGCTGCAATTAATGCGTGGAGACTATTCATACACAAGCACCCACTACTGTCTATAGCCAAAGAACTTTCCCAAGGTGGCAGAACAGGATTCGAACAAGGGTTCTCTCCGATACCTTAGCCACTGCGCTCCACTAAGACTAGACAAGACCATGTCATTAAAGTACCTATGACCTAAGCAAGATTCATAAGCAATAGAAGCTGTATTCTATGTAGAAACATGCATATTAATCATAGCGTGAATACAATGATAGACGTGCCCAGTTAGTATCTGCAAGATATTCTGACTACAAACAAATTTGAAATTATCTGAGATATGACATAAAAAGGTGACCTTGAATTGCTCCGCTTCCGAATGCCCCTTGATGACTGCTGTATAAAACCTTGTTTTGTCTGCTGATTCAGCCTCATTCAGATACTTGGACGCATTAATAAATGCTGCACCCGAAAACTTCACTGTTGTGCTATCTAAACAGGAATGTTAACAGAGAACAGTGTGCATGGAAAACCTTTGAACAATGAACAGTAAAGTAGTAGTCTACAGTCAAAACAAACCACCATCGTCGTAGAATAACACAAATTCAAAAGGTATTTCTACTTGCACAAAGACCAATTTTATGCTACGAATTACAATTCTCAGTCCACACTGCTATTACGATCATTTGTCGTCACAGGTACCTTATATAGTGACACAGACCTTTGGTGACAGCGTGATTGAAGTATCTGCACTTCTTAACGGCTTTGTTGTGAATGATGTCATGGTAGACAAACGGTATAGACGGGACAGGCGGGTCTATCTTGTAGAGAGAACCCATTGTAATGCCATGAATCTGAACAGCACAGAGGGATAACTCCGAGAAGGGAAGCTGTAACACATCACCAGGACCAGCTCAGAAAGATTTCTTTTCCACCACATCTTCATGATTTTCACGTTTAATGCATGATTTTTACTAACCCATCACAATCACATACTCTTGCAGGTATGCATGGCTTAAGTGAAATGTGTAACATGCAGAGTTGTAACAAGTACATTTATTTTGTACTTGAGTAAAAGTACAAGTAACTCTAGAAAAACGTATTCAAGTAAAAGTACTTTTATAAAAAAACTTTTTACATAGTCACCCACTACAAACAAACAAGTAAATTCAGTAGTGTACAAAACAAACACTTTATTGAACAGGACAGGATCCTCAGCAGGATACAATGACAGGCTGGCTGGCTGGCTCCTCAAACAAATGCCTTGTTGAGCTTGAGCATCTATTTATAGATGTATGCTGGCGGAAACCAGTTCTGGGCTTCAGGCATTACCGTTCGTTACTAATATTTTTGGAACTCCACATTTTTAACGCATAAATTATGGATACTTCGTTACATTTATGAAAAGTACACACATTTGTACTTCGTTACAAGTAAAACTACTAAAAAAATGTACTTCGTTACTCACGAAAAGTAAACTTTTCTACTCAAGTTATGTCCCAGCTCTGGTAACATATTATACATTTATTTTCTGTATGTACCCTTGTGTGTGTGTGCATGTTCATGCGTGTATGCATGTATGCGTGTGTGACACTGTGTGTGCAGCAAGTGTTGTACATGTACAGATGTAGTGCGAGACTTACAGCTAGCCATGTAAAGGAGGCATTGACGAGCCTAGTCTGTACACCATGCAGGCGTAGTTTACCAATGGCGATGATTTCCTCTACTAGTAAGACTTTATATCCAGTTCCACCCCTTCAAGAATTGCAGTAAAATAGCTATAATATACCATTGCATTCTACTAAGCGTACAGTACACTTAACAAACATTTGAAATGCGAAAATATGTTAAACTTTGCTTTTTAATAGGGGTATACACCCATTATTGATGGTTCTTGGTTATAGCCATCTCACCAAATGTGACTGGCAAGCAATTTATGCATCAATACATGAGGAAAATAATATCAGAAAGTCTGATAATTTAGGTGAACCTTTCGATACGTTTCCATATCTGAGCTTTGAGTCTAGTGTGACATTAGTAGAAATTAAATTACAGTAATGGATTCAACAGTCAAGGTTGACACTGAAGGTCATTGTAACGGTGTCAGATGCTGCTAAGAAGAGGGGGTTTATGCTAAGTATGGCATGTATACTTAATAGGACGAATACGGTACATCAAATAACATTCATTATTGCAGTGTAAGACTATGCCAAGGAACCTACCTTTTGCTATAAATCAAATGCATTCCAAATACTGTATACTGGTTTTATATATATTGTAAAACTTTGGGTATTCATTCAAATATGCCAATCTAACTTCACAGTACGCTTTCATTTCTGTTCTGTATACCAAAGTATTACTTATCCAGTTATTTATTAAAGACTGACATACTACATATGCAAACAGATGGAAGGGTGGTTGGGCAGATGCATGGTAAGCAAAGTGAGTGAATCACTAAGTCATGTGATTTTCTCCTCTCATACATCACTAACCAATAATATACAGTTTGATTACAAATAGACAGTTCGAAATGCAGGCAGGCAGGCAGGCAGGCAGGCAGGCAGGCAGGCAGGCAGGCAGGCAGGCAGGCAGGCAGACAGACAGACATACACACAGACAGCCACCCATACAGACAGACACACAGACTGACAGATATACACACAAACAAACACACAGGCAGATGGGTGGTCAGGTAGATAGTGTAAGAGATGAACTGACAAATACATGGACTGACAGACTGATGGAAAGACAGACAGGCTGACGGACAGACATACATACAGACTGATGGGTGGACAGACAGAAAGACAGGCTGACTGATGGAAAGGCAGACAGGCTGATAGACAGACTGACATGCCAATGGATAGTCAGACAGATAGGCTGACAAATGGAAAAACACCAGACAGATCGACTGAGAGATTGATGGACAGACGGGCGGACCAATGGATGGAGACAGATAGATGGAATGAGCTCGTCTGATAAAGAGACATGTAACAGATGGTTCACGTGAGTTGTGAACAAGCACTCTACCTCAACATGCTGGCAATCACTCCATGGCAGATGGTTCATACGCGTTGTGAACAAGCATTCTACCTCAACATGCTGGCAGTCACTCCATGGCAGATGGTTCATACGAGTTGTGAACAAGCACTCTACCTCATGCTGGCAATCACTCCATGGCAGATGGTTCATACGAGTTGTGAACAAGCACTCTACCTCAACATGCTGGCAATCACTCCATGGCAGATGGTTCATACGAGTTGTGAACAAGCACTCTACCTCAACATGCTGGCAATCACTCCATAGCAGATGGTTCATACGAATTGTGAACAAGCACTCTACCTCAACATGCTGGCAATCACTCCATGGCAGATGGTTCATACGAGTTGTGAACAAGCACTCTACCTCAACATGCTGGCAATCACTCCATGGCAGATGGTTCATACGAGTTGTGAACAAGCACTCTACCTCAACATGTTAGCAATCACTCCATGGCAGATGGTTCATATGAGTTGTGAACAAGCACTCTACCTCAACATGCTGGCAGTCACTCCATGGCAGATGGTTCATACGAGTTGTGAACAAGCACTCTACCTCAACATGCTAGCAATCACTCCATGGCAGATGGTTCATACGAGTTGTGAACAAGCACTCTACCTCAACATGCTGGCAATCACTCCATGGCAGATGGTTCATACGAGTTGTGAACAAGCACTCTACCTCAACATGCTAGCAATCACTCCATGGCAGATGGTTCATATGAGTTGTGAACAAGCACTCTACCTCAACATGCTGGCAATCACTCCATGGCGGATGGTTCATACGAGTTGTGAACAAGCACTCTACCTCAACATGCTAGCAATCACTCCATGGCAGATGGTTCATATGAGTTGTGAACAAGCACTCTACCTCAACATGCTGGCAATCACTCCATGGCGGATGGTTCATACGAGTTGTGAACAAGCACTCTACCTCAACATGCTGGCAATCACTCCATGGCAGATGGTTCATACGAGTTGTGAACAAGCACTCTACCTCAACATGCTGGCCATCACTCCATGGCAGATGGTTCATATGAGTTGTGAACAAGCACTCTACCTCAACATGCTGGCAATCACTCCATGGCAGATGGTTCATATGAGTTGTGAACAAGCACTCTACCTCAACATGCTAGCAATCACTCCATCTTGCTGGGCTTCTTTCTCAACGTCACCAATGGGCACAAGACGCTCCAATCGCGGAACATGTGGATGGAAGCGTATCAAGCCAAACTTGTCTATTATGAACACGTAGCTGTGCATATCACTGATGCGATTCCTGAACTCACGGAAGATGTCATGCATTTTCACTTCAACTGCAGCCACTGCCACTAACTGATCTTTCACAAAGATGGGCTCGGTCATAGAAGATACCACTTCTGTATAGGCCAGAGAGTCACACTGACAACTATTTCTTACACTGACAACATCAAAGTATTAGTTTTCTTAAAAATATACAACTTTCTCATATATTGTTGGTATGCAGAAGAATTTACATTTCTTTGTATTGCTATCCTGTCAACCTATACAATTAATCTCAAGTAGGATAAACATGATTACAATTTATTAATGTAATAAATATGATAATTTCTGTTCAGTCAGTGTTTTGCTACAGACTAGTGATCTGTGCTGTATTAAATGTAACTTTCTCTTGTACATGCAGTGGTAGTGTGATTGTCCCTTACCCTCAGTTACAGAGTCGATAAATGCAGGCGACAGGATTTTAGATCGTGGTTTGTAGACAAAGAGACGAAGACATTTTTGGAAGTAATCGTAAGGCGCCGTCACATCTTCTGATGAAATGTATTTGCCAAACTGAAATGCTCAGATGCAAGACATAAACTCCAATTAAGGTAACCTTAAGCAAGGGTTTACAAATCTTCCGAGCTCAAGACCCCCAAAACTGTTTCCTTGAGGCCACCCAGCTTTGTTTCACACATAAATGTGTCACTAAATAGAATAACTACAACAATAGAGAGAATTCCTGCAACGAGATCACAGTTAAATAGTAACTGATGAGATGTGAACTATATTTATTTACATTCACTTCTGTCTACAAAGTTACTTGCGTCTTAATGTAGCCTAAGTACCATAGCATCCAGAATAAACACATGAACTGATCTAAGTATGAGAAGTATATAAAAATCACCTGGATCGGCAATCTGACTTAGAGACTTAATTATATGAAATGAATGGTGATAATTTAAAAACATACCATTTGATATTCTATGATCCAGACTGTTGGCTCAAACTCACCTCCTCACCTATACCTTTCAGGATGTCATTTTCTGGATATCCTGAAAAACAATGCTCATTCAAAATAGCAGACATTTTCTTTTCAATAAAACAGCATTTAAAAATTCCCAAAACATGTCAGTGAACTAATTTAATTTTGATAATGTGATAATCTATGTACCAAGGTCAATTGTCACAAACGTGACATCTTTGTTGACAGATGTCCTCCTGGAATGTATGTTTTCCAACACGTCCGTCTTATTCTGTTGAGGGAGTCCACCCGATATGAAGACAATAAAGCGATCTGGAACATAGATTGACAACAACATCCAGGACAAGACAGCTGTCTGGAACATGAACTGACAACAACATCCAGGACAAAACAGCTGTTTGGAACATAATAATAATAAACTTTATTTATACACCATCAAATCCGGGACTAATGACCCCCGTTCACGGGTGTTTACAAATTGCTGAACATGAACTGACAACAACATCCAGGACAAGACAGCTGTCTGGAACATGGACTGACAACAACATCCAAGACAAGACAGCTGTCTGGAACATGAACTGACAACAACATCCAGGACAAAACAGCTGTCTGGAACATGAACTGACAACAACATCCAGGACAAGACAGCTGTCTGGAACATAGACTGAAAACATCATCCTGGATAAGACAGCTGTCTTGAACATGGACTGACAACAACGTCCAGGACAAGACAGATGTCTGGAACACAAACTGACAACATCAGCCTGGATAAGACAGCTGTCTTGAACATGGACTGACAACAACGTCCAGGACAAGACAGCTGTCTGGAACACAAACTGACAACAATATCCAGGACAAGACAGCTGTTGGGAATGTAGATTGTCAACTGATAAACACCTTTCTTGTTGAAAAGAAGTGCCCATTTTTCATTTTTGTAATGTTGAATGGTGGTCATAACCCGACATTTAAAAAAACCCGAATACCTTGCTTGCTTGGCTTAGCCTAGAAATTATGTCTATCCTAGGCTAATATAAAAAGTTTTAAATGACTTCTTGTTCAAAAAGGAAATTTGCACTTGAGAAGATGAAACTGCCGATAACCTACCTACAATATTTATGCAATTGTTTCTCTTTGGAATTTAATGCCAGATGTAAACTCGTTGCTTTCTATTACAACGCCTGGGACAATATGAAATTTACTTCACGTAACACGATTGTGATCCTGATTTAAGACTCGGACTTCGCAAAATCGTGTTAGCGTGACCGAGCTGCGGGTTGATCCTGCCCCTGCCCTGACACTCGCCATCCAACGACCGAGATGTCAGACTTCGATGTAAAACATGTTCATCATTTTTTATTCTTTGTTATTGTGATTCTTATTCGTAAAGTGAAAACTATAATTATTTGTTTTATAAGTATGATAACATATTAGCCAGCAGGCACATTATTCTCATATTTCTGAATAGTTTTTAAAATATTGTTTTTTCATTTATTTACTGGAAAGCCGGCCAGGAGAGGTTTATTTTGGAAAAGTCATTAATGAACTTTTCATCATTCATGATGTTACTTCATTTAATGTATATCTTCTTTTCATTTGTTGTTTCGTTGTTGACAATGACTGCTACACAGACAACTATATATATAATTATGTTGGACTTAAGTGTCATTGTTACATAGCGTAAGTAGTTTAAAAACGTATTTTAACTTATTGTTCTTTAACATGTTGGTTTGTCCAGGTGTGGTACGTAATTTAAAAACTTATACTTATTCTTCTTTGACATGTTGGTATGTATTCAGTGTGGGTGCAAACATCAGTTGCATGGTAAGGTTTTGGCGCCTCGGTATTGGAGTATAATGGGGCTGTTGAAACATATTTTGTACTTACGTAACCTCAGCACAAAAGCATCTTCTTTCTAATATGACTTAGCAGTGTACTGTCTGATTCGTTCTATTATGACTTAGCAGTGTACTGTCTGATTCGTAAGCTAATTACACACAAGAAGCAATGGATGAAATGTTAAGTAATTATACTGAGTTACACATAAGGCACTTGTTTGAAAACAAAGAGGTTAATTAAATCCTTTTAATCTAGCTGATATAGTAATTACTTTGATGTTCATCATATTCTTCCCGCTAAATTTTGCCATACCCGTTTTCAGCACAAAGTACTCAATCTAAATATACAAGGACTTTCATCAAAATTTGATCAACTTAAAATATTACTGTCACAGCTGTCTGATGCTCATGTTGAAATTGATTATATCTCAACTTTTTAAATGACAACAATGCGCATCTTTTTAAACTGCCTAATTATAATTTCATTTACAAGAATAGGAAATTTAAATCTAAAGGTGGTGTCGCGATATATGTACGTGATAATATTCAGTATAATCACCGTGAAGACCTTGATATCTTCGTGGAGGGGGTATTTGAATCTGTATTTATTGAATCCAGCATTAATGGTCAAATGTCAGTCGTTGGTGAAATATACCGAATCCCTAATTCAAATGTGTCTTCATCTATTCAAAGATACGAGCCAATGCTAAATAAGATTCAACGCTCAAACCATCAGGTCATAATTGGCAGTGATCAAAATTTTGACTACCTAAAAATGGATTCATATAAACTTTCGTCCGACTTACTATACTTACACCTAGCTGCTAACACCATTCCAACAATTACCAAACCAACGCGTATCACCCATACATCCGCTACCCTTATTGATAACAGACATGCACGACCCATTTGTTCATTCTGGCATATTATATAGTGATATATCTGATCACCTACCTATATTCTATTTAATTGGCAAGCAGAAGCCTTGTAAAAAATCAAATGAGCCGTTAATATTAAAACACAGACCCATGTCTGACAAATCCATTGGTCATATAACATCTACACTACGCCTTAATTGGCTCCGCTGTCAACCTGGAATTGTATATAGTTTTGTCGATTGTTTTATGGATTGTTTATAGTTGTATGTATGATTTATACAATTCCAAATAAAACCTACCTACCTACCTACCTACCTACCTACCTACCTACCTACCTAAATAAACATTGAAACAGGACCGAGCACACAAGAAATGACTAACCTCGATCAGCTGGATGGTCGATGAAGCTGAAGATCTTATCCAAAACAGCCGCAAAATGAGACACTCCGTTAATAGACAGGGTCTCTAAGAACTTCTGTAAGAATATTTGACTTGGCACTGTCGCTTCACCCAGCTTGTAATTGTCATAGCAGAATCCCACCTTGTATGGGATTACAACGTTGTCATAAGAATATCCTGTTACTGTAATCTGTTTAATAGAACAATGGTAACATTTGTTTATATATGTTATATTTCTAATAATGTTTCTAAAACACCACTACATAAATATGGAATCTAGAAAAGACCAGTGAGAATCATAATGTTTGTACACACCTTGGTTATATATTCATTGCTTAATAAATATGACCAAATCTCCAACTTAGAGACGTCCTGTTTAAAAGTCTAGTAAATCGGATATTCTCTGTCATTAGGATTTGGATACTTCAAACAAAGTTAAATACACACAAACATGTGCTCGCATACTGGCACACACACGCACACACTTGTACATAGGCATATACATGAACGCACATGCATACATTTGATTGACCACAAAGTTTTTTTAAAGAGAAATAAGGATGACGCAAAAGAATTTTGATTGTCGTGTGGTAAACTCTTCACTGCATTACATGATGATGTGATTTTTAGCAATTCCGCCAAAACACACTCACGCGGTCCAGTGGGTTTGAAGATTTGATGAAAATCCTTGCTACTTCTTTGGCAACATTAAAAAATGGTTTCATTGTAACCGAAACATCTATTGCAAGTATGATGTACTTAGGTGGAGACACTGCAGTACCATACCATGGTCTACAAACATAGAATCACACAAATTACTGTCTTTACTCTATACAAATGTTCCAGATTCAACACAACCTCTACACGTCCTTTCTAAAAAAGGAAGGTTAGCGTAGCCAGGTAAACTGGTGGCCAAAATGACACAAAATTGAAAATAAAAGAATAAAACTGTCTTTACTAAAGTGGTCATATTATATTGTATGTCTATAAAGCCACATGTTATGAATATTTCATAGTGTAAATTACGCATCTCAATATAACATGCATGTGAAATAGGGCTTTCTAAAAGAAATACATCTATACATACTGGGTAGCATTACAAATTTGATGGACAGGCTTCATACTGGATCAGTTTTGAGTGGTGTACCACAGGGATCAGTACTGGGACCTATATTATTCTTAATATATATCAACGATTTGGACAATCATATAACAAGCAAGGTGTTGAAATTTGCGGATGATACAAAAGTGTTTAGAAGGATTAAATGTGATGGAGATAGACAGTTTTTATAAGATGATCTTGACAGGTTGATCAAATAGTCTGAAAAGTGGCAAATGTTGTTCAATTTTTGGAAATGTAATTGCCTCCACACATTATTTGGGAACGAAGATGTACAGTATACAATGGGGTTAGCAATTAATGCTGATATGAAAGTTTCAGAGCAGTGTGGAATTGCAGCTTCAAAGGGAAATAAAATCCTTGGATTAATTAGGCGAAATACAGTGTGTAAGGAAAAAAACTAATAATACCGCTGTACAAAAAGCGTGGAGGTCATATCGCAAGAAGGACACATATATATATACTAGAAAGAGTACAGAGGAGAGTGCCTAAAATGATACAAAAACTTAGTGATCTTAGTTATGAAATGTGGCTAAAAAATGTGGTTTAACAACACTAGAGACCAGGAGATTGAGAGGAGATAAAATAGAAGTGTTGGTTATGAAAATATTGGTAGAAATATGTGTTTCTCACTTAAGAAAGATCGAAGGACTAGAGGACATGAAGATGCATTAGTAAAGGAGCAGTGTAGATTAGATATAAGAAAGTTTTCATTTTCACAAAGGACTGTAAATCAATGGAACAAATTATCTGCTGATTGTGTGGGTGCTAGTAGTGTGAATATGTTTAAAATTAAACTTGACACATACATCAGAAGGGTGGAATACATGTAGATAAAAAGGGTTGGATTCTCGATAAGCCAAAAGGCTTCCTTGCCCAACTGCCAACTAGAGGTAATTCTCTGGGTGGCAATCTTGTTACATCTTATTTGATCTTGTTAAATATCAGCATAATCACATTTAGACTTGTGGTCGCTTCTTAAACACATAACAATGTATTTTAACAATTTTTATATTAATCCTTCCAAAGAATTAATTACAAAGTGATATGCAAAACATGAAAATGGACTTTGGAATCATAAATGGGCATTTTGAAAAAAGAAAGCTTAATACATAATAATGTGAAACTGATCACACATGCCTAGAATATTTATAAAAGGTAGACAGTATAGAGATAATGACAGATAAGAGACAGAGAAGAGACAACAACTGACAATTAAGAGACAAAAGGTAAATGTTAACGACAGGTAAGATACGACAACAGGTAAGTGGTAACGACAGGTAAGAGATAACAACAGGTAATAGAAAATGACAGGTAGGAGACATTAACAGATAATAGATAATGACAGGTAAGTGACAAGGGCAGATAAGAGATGACAACACATCAACGACAAGGACAGAAAAGAGACAACAAATTGAAGACAAGGATACTTAACAGATAGATAATGGCAGATAAGCGACAACAATAGATAGGAGATAACAACAGGTAAGAAAGACATCAACAAATAAGAGATAATGACAGGTAAGAAACAATGGCGGTAAGAGATAACAACAGGTAAGAGACACTGGCAGGTAATAGGCAATGACAGATAAGAGACAATGACAGATAAGAGATAACACATTGAAAACTAAAACAGAAAAGAGATTACATACCTAAACCTGGGATTGGGTGCATTGACGGGCAGTCGGACAGCTGGGTAGAGGTAGAGGATGCCACTGGTCATACCAATGTACATCTGGCCCTTCAAGTTAGCCTTTCTATAATTCTCTATTAGGTCGAGCATGACCCGTCTAGTTGCGTACGTGATGCTGGGGTCTGTGTATGCCGCTATGGGTACCAGCTGGCACATGGTCGAATAGTCCATCTCAACGCAAGAAAGTAAAGTAAATTTATTTCCTAATCATCATCATACACACACAAATTCACACAAAAATAACAACGAACTGGGTACCAGAGAATTGTAAACAGGTTGAGAAGATTGTAAAGTTATCTTTCAGAATTAAGAATTGGTGGGAGTGGGCAGTGCTTTGAACCAATATGAAACCTTCTGTTTGGACATGGTGAATTGATGAGACCACCCTGAACTAGCCATGCTAAATTACTAATGAAACATGTACACAGACACGCATCACTCACCTTGCCATAGAACCTTCCAGGCAAACCACTACAGTCAGGTATTTCACTCTTCATTGGGAAATTCAGGTAAGTTGATTCTATTTCGTTATGCATATCATGCAGTAGGCCCATGGGTCTACCAGATGAGGTAATGGTACCAAGTTGATCTTGTAGCAGGGCATAAAACTGACAGCAAAGAACACTTTATCCACTCTAAATGTAAATGTGTTGATAACATAGTAGTATAGTAGTTAAAGGTTTATTTCATGATGGTGACCGGGTAATCTTTATACTGTAATTTTCAACTGACTATCAACTGAATTACATACACTTCTACGTCCACAGTTACATAGCTTAAGATAAAATATGAAATTCAAAACAATACAGAATAACAGAAACATAAAAATGGCATTGATATTATAAAACCATCACCAAAATTGTTCAAAGAAAAAACATAATAAAATATTTCTATATTGTAAAATATAAACTATATAATAATATGCTAGGTTACTGTGTTTGCACTCCACCAAGTACATACTTCGCAGGGCTCGATTTTTACAATAACCATTACCCCGAGCATTTTTTTTGGCAGATTATTAAAATTATTGGTGTAGAAATCCATTAGAAAAGTTAGGAGATTGTAGGATGCAATACATTATTTTAAACTTGCCTTTTGCAAATATTCATTCTGACGCACTAGCCTTGACTCTACCTTGAGGTTATGGTCAAGTACTGCCTATAAACATACAAACAAAAGAAACAACATTCATTATACAATATCATCACTATATAATATATATTGTACCTGACCTAAACCCCTTACAGCAGGGAACAAGGAGGAGAACAACAATAACAAGAGTTCGTACATCATTTAAGGAGATATACATATGTGGTTTTGCAAATTTGTCGGATTGACTGCTGCTTACAAGGTTTTATAATATATATATATATTTACAATACATATCTATTATAAAACCTTGTAAGCAGCAAACAGTCAAACACAGTTGCAAAAAACCACACACACACATATATACCGGGTATCTACTTTAATGATGTGCGAACTCTGTGGTTATTGTGATTCTCTTCCTTGTTCCCTGCTGTACAGGGGTGTGGGTCAGGTACAATACTACCAAACTACTCACTGTGTTTTTTTCTCCAAAGTTTTCTAACCATAGCTCCCTCTCCCCATCTTTTATTCTCCCCTATCTTCTCATGTCCTTTCTCGTGCAGTCCTCCTATCTCGGCTGTGGCCTTCCCCATTTCCTGTGTCCTTTCTATTATTCCTCCTATTTGCTATTTGTCCTGTATCCATCCTTGTCAATAATCTTCCTGTTAGGCTGCATTGCATTCTGTCCTCTTTTCTCCTGTCATTCATTCTTCTTCTGTCTACCCCTTTCTTCTTGTAAATAATTGAACCCAGTTGTTCCACAAACGTGCAGCTTCTGTTGTTTTCCATCTATCAATGCAACTTTCTCCTGACCGTATAGGGGTAACCCACACTCTCAGAACTTTCACTTTCTCCAGACCATATAAGTGTAACCCACACTCTCAGAACTTTCACTTTCTCCAGACCATATAGGTGTAACCCACACTCTCAGAACTTTCACTTTCTCCAGATCATATAGGTGTAACCCACACTCTCAGAACTTTCACTTTCTCCAGACCATATAGGTGTAACACACACTCCTCTGGTACTTTGCCTTGCCTCATATATGTATTCAGCTGATTCCAATCTCCCCTGCTGCCATTACCATCTCCACATGCATCTCATCAATACCAGGTGCTCTCCCCTTCTTCATCCCTTTTAACTCTGCATCAGAAACATCAGCTAACTCTACTTTCCTTTCTACATAGAATGGAAATTCCAGATTGTTGTTATTTCCTCCCTGGTCCAGTAGGTCCTTGAAGTAGTTATCCAAGACTTTCAACAATGCTTCTTGTTCTGTCACAAACTTCTCATTTCTATCCTTGATCACTGTCCCACCCTTCAAGTCCTTGCTATTCTCATCCCTGTCTGTATATCATCTTCTTCCCACCATCCTGATCTAGCTTGCTGTACACAGCTACTTCCATTTCACTCCTCGCCATATGAACAGCTCTCTTTGCCGCTTTCTTCGTCTCTCTGTATATGTGTATCAGCCCTACCACCACGGTACATCTGGTTGATTTCCTATTTCCTTGGTCTTCTTTCTTTCCATGCTTCCTTCTTTTGCGCACTGTTTCTGCAACTCCGTCTGTCCACCATCTTTTGTTACTACTTCTAGGCACTCTGCCCTTTCCCAAAATTATACCTCATGTCATAGAAATAATTTTCAAGTAAAATTGTTAAACTTGCCATTGCCACAAACCTGCATTTTCTTATAGCCTGCAACATTTAAGATGTCACGCAAGTTATAGAGCACGTCCTCTGGATCTATGGTCATCACCATGTCTCCTGTCATCGAACTGATGCCACACTGTAGCATGGTAAGCAAGGCCAGCAGAATCAATCTCAAGGTCACAGTGGCAGCAAGGAACTGCAAAGAATCAAGGTTCTGGACAATGCATACAGGCATTGATTTCAGTTATTTTTTACCACACAGAGATGGTACAAGTATATTTATTTGTACTTGAGCAAAAGTACAAGTGACTACGGTATAAGCTACTCAAATAGAAGTATGATTAACGTGGCCTGGAATTCCTGTTGCAAACTCTTCAGAATAATTAAATTAATCAATCTAACGTTTGTTTGGAGTTCAACAAACGATAATGACAGCTGTCTGTCTTGAGTAGTACATTCCTGTCATGTACCGTCTTCTGACAATCAAGTGCCAAACATTTTGGTGGATGTGCTGAACCTGTCTTAGCTATGTGCTTCCGATCTTAGAGGTGCATGTGCGTGGCGTGTGTAATTTGTGAATTCACAAACACCTGATAGCATGTACTACGTACTACTCATGTCTCAACTTTAGAGAAATCAACACACACACACACACACCCCTTGCACTAGAGCACTGTGCATCTATTGGGAAGAATACGGTATATGGAACATGAACCCAATGCAGGTTGTTGAAATGAAAAAGCCCCATTTTTTCACATTGAATGTCTATAAACAAATATACAATTATTCCAACTCTCTAGAGACAGGTGTGTGACTTACTTACTTAGACTCAGTGGCTCTCGCATCTGTACACACATGAGACAGTCAAAGCACTCCACTCAGATATGTTGTTTGCTAATGTTCTGATGTCGCTCCATCGTTTGTTGACCAGCTGTAAGTCGCGATCAACTGTCCGGCGCCAGTTCATTCTTGGTCGTCCTCCCCTTCTCTGGCCAGCTGGTGTCCACCACAGTGCTTGTTGGGCAGGACTGGTAGATGGGAGCCTCGTGACATATCCGAGCCAGCTCATTCGTCTTCTACATATAGCTGATGATGCCATATGTTGTCCTGATCGTATCAGCTTCAGTGAATGACCAGGATCTTTCGCAGGCACTTAGTATCAAATGTGTCAATTTTGTTTTCTTGGCTTGTTTTTAGTTGCCATGATTTGCATCCATACAGGAGGGTTGGCATAATGTTTGAATTATAGAAGCAGAGTTTAGATCTCATGGTAAATTTAGCGTTGTTCAAAATTTTCAAAAGTTGTTGAAGGCGGCTGACGTTTTCTCCACTCAGCAGTTTAGTTCATGATCGATGATTCATTGCTTGTTGATGGAGCTGCCAAGGTAGGTGAAGTTTTCGACTGTTTCTACTTTTTTCTGGTTGATCAAAACATCTGTGGGTGTTTGACGCTTCCATGGCATGATGTTTTTGTCTTCAATTCACTGATTGCAAGTCCCAGACCATCAGCGTATCTGCTGACTGATCTCACGAGATGCTGCAGGCCCTGGGTGGTGTCTGAGATGGCGGCAATGTCATCTGATAAACGCTCCTCGTTAGCCCACGCAATCCCTTCACTGACTCTAGTTGCCAGCCACATGACCCAGTCGATGGCCACTGCAAAGAGAAGGGGGGAAAGAATGCAGCCTTGTCTGACACCAGTCAACACATGGAACCAGTCGCTGTACTTGTAGCCATCATGTGTTTTTTCACATCTAGAGTTTTCATATATATCTTCTCAATTGCTAATACAATCTTTTGTGGGATTCCGTATGTGATTAAGACTTTTCACATGGAGGCTGTTGAATACTTTGGTGAAGTCTATTAAACTGATTGCGAGGGGTGACTGGTACTCTTGACATTTCTCAATGATGTGTCCGAGTGTGCTTATTTGTTCAGCACAAGAGCGTTTTGGCCTAAAGCCAGCTTGTTCCTCATGCAGTTCGCCATCTACCACATCTCGCATTCGGTTCAGTATCATCTGGCAGTACACTTTCCCTGGTATTGACAGCAATGTCACACCTCTACAGTTGTCACATTCAGTTAAATTTATTTTTGGGGATACAAACAACAACACCATCTTTCCAGTCCTTGCGAACGGTGCCATAGTCCCAGATCTGGTAGCATAGTCCACACATCCTTTGTACAATTGTTTCACCACCTGCTTTGATCATTTCAGCTGTGATTTCGTCCATGCCAGGTGAGTTGTTTGTTTTGGATGTCGCAATGGCCTTCATTACTTCATCCTCCGTGAACTCGACTGTGTTTATTGAGAGCACGGTCTGAGGATTGTCAATGTGGGCTGGTGTGTTAGGTGCAGGTCTATTGAGAACCTCTTTCACGAGTTCTGCCCATATGTAAAATTGTTCCTCTCCTTTCAATAGTAGATATCTATTCTTGGCTTTTATTGGTCCAGACCTTGCCTTTGTGCTGCCAGTGTTTTTTTAGCAATGTGGTAGACCTACCTCATGTCATTTCAGGCAGCTGCATCCTTTGCCTCCATTGCTTGTCTGTCAAACTATTTTCGTTTGTCTTTAGTGCGCTGTGCTTCACTTCTCTGTCCTTCTTAATAGAGCAAGCTGTGCTGGTGGCTTCATTTTTGTTGTTTCTGTTGCAGGAATTTTCTCTCTGCAATCAGTCCCCATGTGTGATCGCTGATCCAAGATTCCTTCAGAGATTTCTGGTATCAAAGAACGTCTTTGCCCGCTGCCATCATCGCATCTTTCATCTTCTCTCACCATTCCATTGAACCTGGTGTAGGATCTGCAAGGGCAGCGAAACGATTTCTCAGGGATGCTTGGAATTTGCATTTGGTCACAGGGTTCTGGAGCTTGTTCATGTCGAATCTATTAGTTGTGTTTGACTTCTTCTGTTGTCTCCTCAACTTGATCTTGATCTTTGCAATAACCATGTGGTGATCACTACAGATGTATGCTCCACGGTGCACTCGGACATCCTGCAGACATGGTGTCCTCCAGCCTAGTTCAATAACAAAATGATCAATCTGTGTGAAAGTCTTGTGGTCGTTTGAATGTTTTGTGAATGTCTTTGTGCTCAAAGTGAGTGCATCCGATCACCAAGTTGTTAACTGCACAGCACTGTACAAAGCGGTTGCCATTTTCTGAACGTTCCCCAAATGCATGTGATCCTAGAACATGTTCAAAACCAGACCAATCCCCACCAATCTGGGTGTCTCCCATTACAAGGGTTATGTCATGATGTGATGTTACAAATCTTGCCATAAGTAATCATTCATTCACTGGGGTCCACTCTGTAGGCGCACTGTTTGCGTCTTCGTCAAGGACAATGGCGACACCACCACGATGGATATCATCTTGTCTTCCAGAGAACAGGATGGTCTTGTTTCCTGATTTGAATTTTCCTGAGTCAATCCAGCGAAGTTCGCTGAGACCTAATATGTTGATCTTGTAATTTTCCATCTCTTTAATCAATTGTACGAGCTTTGATTTTAACTCTCACTTAATGTTCGGATATTCCAATATCTGATACAGAGAACTCTGGTCTTTGGGGCACCAACTTCCATTGGACGGTGTGTGCCAACTCTAGAAAAAAAACTGTTTGGAGTATAGGCTATAGCAACTTCAGCTGAGACTTAATTGAGACTGTATTTAAATTACGTTATGAAATTGATGCCTTTGCCCGAGTCTGGCTGTTGCCCTTGGGCTTGTCTTTGCCTAACTAGGCTTTGGTATTTGGACGTTTGGTTTGGGGAATTTTTGCATTGATTCATGCGACACGCTTTGGCCATTCCTAGCCATGGGCATAGAGCGATTTACCCAGCGCAGACAGGACGCACGGTTTTTGACACTGTCACCGGCTGTAGCATGTGTAGGCGTCGTCATCGTTTAACGTTTGCGATATTTTGATTGTGCCGGTCCATTTTCTTAAGTACGTAACTCAAAACAACGTTTCTAACAGTTTGTTTGCAGAAATGTGACGGATTAGGTGTTAGGGATTTAGCACAGAGATCATAATAAAATTATAGACGAATATGATCAGGTTTTTGTTAAAACGGCAAAACACAATTGGACCCACGATTACTGCCCACTCCACTCCAGTATACTATGACTAAGACTTCTAAGTACTAGTTTTAGCAGTTCAAATTGCCATAAAATGAAGCAGTAAGTATGGAGAGCCATGATAAGAATAGGCATGATAAGATTGCTGCCAAATTATTTCATGATGACTATCGCCGATTGCACGATTTTGTACCGTCAAGTCTGCAAATTCCACACCTGAGGCTGAGGGCTGAGCCTGAACACTATACTAGACATAGTCTATACTCACATAAACATAATACTGGCGTGGGCAATAATCATGGGTCCAATCGTGTTTTGCTATTTTTACTAAAACACGATCAAATTATTCCGTAAGATATTTACGTGCTACATCTCTAACACATATTTACGTGCTACATCTCTGTTACAAAACTTTTTTTGAGTAAAGTACTTACGAAAATATACCGACGAAATCCAAATCTGGTCGAAGACGCTGCGTCAAAAATCGTGGGTCCTATCTATGTTGTGTAAATTGTACGCGTATCTCGAGAATCAGTGCGAGACCACGCAGTGTATTAAAATAGGCGAAGAGCGTTAGAACGCATGATTTCATCAGTGACACGAATTTTGGCCTGCACCTAATTTTCCAGTCGCCGTGAGATTACGTCTACGTCTACGACTGCAACCAACACTGCAGATACGAAAACCAGATTCTGAGTAGAAGATTGTCCTCTATCTTGTAATATTTTGCAGTCAAAACTGTCTACTTTTATAGGACGAAATGTGTGCTAAAATATTGCATACCTTCATAGATAGGCCGCAGCTGTTTCCAGGTTTATGTAATGAAAACTAAATGATGCCTTCGAGGCTTCGTTTATGACGCCTGCTGTCGCTGGTTAGCGAAATTCGACGACAGCTGAGGTAGGGATCGCTTGTTATTCAAACGTCGAATAAAACTTCAAAGCAATTAATATTGGTTGGACCATTTATTCAGAGTACTACAAACATATAATATAGGATTAGTATTCACCAATGCATGGCCAGTGATGCGGGGACGAAATTAATGTTGAGGGGCTGCCCGAGCTTCGACACCACTACGCTGTCGGGTCATGACATCAGAAGACATGGGGTGGGGTGCATTTGATTTTTTTGATGTTTCGCGGCTAAACCCGATGACATGTAAAGACTGTTGAAAGTTTTTCGTCCCGCATATTCGCTTATTTCTGGAGGAAGGGCAGAACACATATTACAGTCGCAAAAATACCTTGATCTTCTCGATTTGCACCTAAGCCTGGCTATGGCCTATGCCACTGGCTAGAATTGTACACTGTTCACAATCTAGCTAATACAGGCTTCATACGTTGCGCATTAAATCTTTAACCTGAACACAAACTGATCACGTTTCTGAATTGTTAGTGTAGCCAGAGGCAAATCCAGAAACCGAATCGGGGGGAGGGGGGCACAGAAACCTCCATTGGCGGCCGAACCAAAGGGTGTAGTCGAAATGTTGTCGTTACCGCGCCGCCGTAACTTGGACTGGTGATATATCAGACGACCGGGGGGGGGGGGGGGGTTGAAACATTTTCGTCGCCGTAATTTCAGCTTATTATTTTAACCTGAACGGGGGCACATTTCAAACGGTTTAGGGGGCACGGTCGCGTGGGCCAATTTTAAAAGGTATGTGCATGGACACGCCGAATTCATAAGATCTAGGGGGCACGTTCCCCCCAAACCCCCCAGATTCGCCTAGCATACCTGATAGCACTGAAGCAGGTTCAATCCATACTCGCGAGCAAGATTTACGACCGAGGGCTATCGTGTGATGCAATAGGTGTGAAGTGAAGGTCAGACAAGGTCATCACCAAATGGTGATATTCATGTTCAAAATTTCACCATTCAGTATAAATACAGTTGCGTATCTACTTTGTCTACAGATCTACATTAAATCTTTCTTTCGATTGAAGATTATATCAGCTCGATCATCACCGTTCTAGATTTATGTTAAACAGCAGGAAAGCAGTTGCACATATCGGCAACTGGACAATCTACAGTGGTTCAGATAAGTGACATTATTAGCACACACACCACGGCTAGCATTTATAGATGGTGTTTGGGCAAAAATTAAACTGTCAATATCTTTGAGAATTGGAAGCAGAACATTTTGTATACTCTTTCCGTCGATCAGAATTTCTCCCCATTCCTCATCGATGGAATGAACTGGGAAAAAAATTCAAAAACTGTTCCTCTTCGTGGCTTCACATATGATGCTGCACCCATCAGTAGTATACGGGGGGTTTTGGATAGGTATCCACAGCCCTTTTTGAGGAGTTTTTGGTTGATAATAGGGAGGTTTCGAAAGCCGCCCCCCTGAGCAAAATGCGTAGTCACGTGACCGTATGTATGTATAACGAGAGGCGCCCCCTGGCGGGTACGTTAGAGGTGACGCCTCCTAACGGGGAGTGGTGTTATTAGTTGTGTAGGTGAATGCGCGTGTATGAAAGAACTAACGAAACACAAGAGTATACGAGTGCACACATATATATAATATAATAACCAACAAACACCACAGTTGAAAGTTGAATGGTTTATTGATGTCAACGAACTATGAAATCTTCAAAGCCGTCATCACTATCGTATGTCTCTTCACACCAAATTTCCATGTCCCCCGTGTCGACAGGGGCAACAGGGTCGGGGTCAAACCAAGGATTGGGGAGATCGTATATATATATATATATATATATATATATGAAACTTTAAAATGTGTACAGGTATGCTTTAATAACCAACAAACACCACAGTTTGAAAGTTGAATGTTTTATTGATGTCAACGAACTATTAAATCTTCAAAGCCGTCATCGCTATCGTCTGTGTCCGCACACCAATTTTCCATATCCCCCGTGTCGATAGGGGCAACAGGGTCGGGGTCAACCCAAGGGTTGAGGAAAGGTATTGAAAGAAACGAAAGATCAAAGAGTCATAACGAAAGATCAAAGAGAAAAGTTTTAAAAGGTGATGAAAGGTGTATAATGAGAGATAAAGAAGTAAACGGAATGATGTAATATCGAAAGAACAAAGAGAAAACGTTATAATATATATATATATGAAACTTTAAAATGTATGTAGGTATCCTTGTATGTATGTATGTATGTATGAAAGAGAGATTATATATATATATATATATATAATATAATAACCAACAAACACCACAGTTTGAAAGTTGATTATTAACATCAACGATCGATTACATCAACGAAACCATCATCATCTGTCTCCGGACACCAATTTTCGACATCCCCCGTGTCCAAGGGGGCAACAGGGTCGGGGATCTACCCAAGGGTTTGGAGGATCAAACTGATCCCGTGTCCTCAGCAGTTCAGCCATGACGACACAGAAAGCACATTCGTGGTAGTCGCGGAGTTCTTCTCTGGAACATATATGAAAACTTTGAAAATATCGTCTCTGAAACATATATGAAAACTTTGAAAATGATAGTATATATTGTGCGAAGTACAACCAGTGGGAATATATCAGCGATGTAACCAGACACCGCGTAGGTAGCCAACACGATAAAAGGGCAAGCTAGGGCAACAGACGAGAGAGATAAGAATGGACTATGACACAATATGTAGACATCGGCTGACGCGATCGGTAACCAGACACCGCGTAGCTAGCCGAAACGACAAGAGGACAGGCTAGGTCAACATACGCATAGATAAGAAAGGACTGTGACACAACATGTATATAGTTTTGTTAGGTTTATATACGCAAATCCGATAGAGACGTTATGTCTTTTCAATCACGAGAGAGTGCAAAAACACGAGAAGGGACAAGACAAGCTCAAGCACAGTACACACTAGCTGAGAAGGAGGTAAAGAAAGCCACCAAAAGAGATTTGACAAGATCAAGCACAGAAGGGAGACAGAGGGGGATAGGAAGGCAGAGAAGGCGAGGAAATAGAGGAGAGGGAGACAGAGGAGGATAGAAAGGCAGAGGAGGCGAAGAAAGAGAGGAGAGGGAGACAGGGCAGGATATGAAGGCAGAGGAGGCGAGGAAAGAGAGGAGGGGAGACAGGGGAGGATAGGAAGGCAGAGAAGGCGAGGAAAGAGAGGAGAGGGAGACAGAGGAGGATAGGAAGGCAGAGAAGGCGAGGGAAGAGAGGAGAGGGAGACAGAGGAAGGCAGATAAGGCGAGGAAAGAGAGGAGAGGGAGACAGGAGGATAGGAAGGCAGAGAAGGCGAGGAAAGAGAGGAGAGGGAGACAGGAGAGGATAGGAAGGCAGAGGAGGCGAGGGAAGAGAGGAGAGGGAGACAGAGGAAGATAAGAAGGCAGAGAAGGCGAGGAAAGAGAGGAGAGGGAGACAGAGGAGGATAGGAAGGCAGAGAAGGCGAGGGAAGAGAGGAGAGGGAGACAGGGGAGGATAGGAAGGCAGAGGAGGCGAGGGAAGAGAGGAGAGGGAGACAGAGGAGGATAGGAAGGTAGAGAAGGTGAGGGAAGTGAGGAGAGAGAAACGGGGAGGATAGGAAGGCAGAGAAGGCGAGGAAATACTTGGGAGGTCAAGCGTATGTCAAGCGATAAAATACAAAGTTTGCAGCACTTACTTATTGGAGACGTATAATATTCATCTTGTCCTCGGGACATGCCTTGTCATGAGCGCTCGCCATCTTCAGCAGTCGGAGTGAAGTTGCGTTGTTCGAAGTCGGTAGAAAGTAATATGCTCCACTAGAGTTTTGTTAGGTTTATATACGCAAACCCGATAGAGGCGTTATGTCTTTTCAATCACGAGACAGTACAGACAATGGAGTCACGAGTTGAACTCCGCTCTCTACCCGTGCTCGTTAGCGGGTGCAGTATGAGATAAGCCGCGTGACTCGACACTCACGAGAAGCCACTACGCTACGTCCATCCATACACGTGTTCCAACTTCCAACAGTTTACTTACCACAATTCTCATTCTTCAAACTGTCATATACATCTTGTGTCACAGGTGCTCATTAGCGGGTGCATTCCGTACATGGTCTAGCCTGTTACATGTCTACCTTCCATACATGGTCTAGTTTGTTACATGTTTGCCTTTCATACATGGTCTAGCTTGTTACATGTCTGCCTTCCATATATGGTCTAGCTTGTTACATGTTTGCCTTTCATACATGGTCTAGTCTGTTACATGGCTGCCTTCCGTACATGGACTAGCTTGTTACATGTTGGCCTTCCGTACATGGTCTAGCTTGTTACAAGTTTGCCTTCCATACATGGTCTAGCTTGTTACATGTTTGCCTTCCATACATGGTCTAGCTTGTTACATGTCTGCCTTCCATACATGGACTAGCTTGATACCTGTTTGCTATCCATACATGGACTAGCTTGTTACATGTTGGTCTTCCGTACATGGTCTAGCTTGTTACAAGTTTGCCTTCCATACATGGTCTAGCTTGTTACATGTTTGCCTTCCGTACATGGTCTTGCTTGTTACATGTCTGCCTTCCATACATGGACTAGCTTGTTACCTGTTTGCTATCCATACATGGTCTAGCTTGTTACATGTTTACCTTCCATACACGGACTAGCTTGTTACATGTTTGCCTTCCATACATCGTCTGGCTTGTTACATGTCTGCCTTCCATACATGGTCTAGCTTGCTACATGTCTGCCTTCCATACATGATCTAACTTGTGACATGTTTGCCTTCCATACATGGTCTAACTTGTTACATGTTTGCCTTCCATACACGGACTAGCTTGTTACATGTTTGCCTTCCGTACATGGTTTAGCTTGTTACATGTCTGCCTTCCATATATGGTCTAGCTTGTTACATGTTTGCCTTTCATACATGGTCTAGCTTGTTACATGTTGACCTTCCATACATGGACTAGGTTGTTACATGTTTGCCTTCCATACATGGTCTACCTTGTTACATGTTTGCCATCCATACATGGTCTAGCCTGTTACATGTTTGCCTTTCGTACATGGTCTAGTTTGTTACATGTTGACCTTCCATACATGGACTAGCATGTTACATGTTTGCCTTCCATGCACGGTCTACCTTGTTACATATTTGTCTTTCGTACATGGACTAACTTGTTACATGTTTCCCTTCCATCCATGGTCTAGCTTGCTACATGTTTGCCTTCTGTACATGGTCTAGCTTGTTACATGTCTGCCTTCCATACATGGACTAGCTTGTTACCTGTTTGCTATCCATACATGGTCGAGCTTGTTACATGTTTGCCTTCCATACACGGACTAGCTTGTTACGTGTTTGCCTTCTATACATGGTCTGGCTTGTTACATGTCTGCCTTCCATATATGGTCTAACTTGCTACATGTCTGCCTTCCATACATGGTCTAGCTTGTTACATGGTTGCCTTCCATACATGGTCTAGCTTGTTACATGTCTGCCTTCCATACATGGTCTAGCTTGTTACATGTCTGCCTTCCATACATGGTCTAGTCTGTTACATGACCGCCTTCCGTACATGGATTAGCTTGTTACATGTTGGCCTTCCGTACATGGTCTAGCTTGTTACAAGTTTGCCTTCCATACATGGTCGAGCTTGTTACATGTTTGCCTTCCGTACATGGTCTAGCTTGTTATATGTCTACCTTCCATACATGGACTAGCTTGATACCTGTTTGCTATCCATACATGGACTAGCTTTTTACATGTTGGCCTTCCGTACATGGTCTAGCTTGTTACAAGTTTGCCTTCCATACATGGTCTAGCTTGTTACATGTTTGCCTTCCGTACATGGTCTTGCTTGTTACATGTCTGCCTTCCATACATGGACTAGCTTGTTACCTGTTTGCTATCCATACATGGTCTAGCTTGTTACATGTTTACCTTCCATACACGGACTAGCTTGTTACATGTTTGCCTTCCATACATGGTCTGGCTTGTTACATGTCTGCCTTCCATACATGGTCTAGCTTGCTACATGTCTGCCTTCCATACATGATCTAACTTGTGACATGTTTGCCTTCCATACATGGTCTAGCTTGTTACATGTTTGCCTTCCATACACGGACTAGCGTGTTACATGTTTGCCTTCCGTACATGGTTTAGTTTGTTACATGTCTGCCTTCCATATATGGTCTAGCTTGTTACATGTTTGCCTTTCATACATGGTCTAGCCTGTTACATGTCTGCCTTCCGTACATGGACTAGCTTGTTACATGTTGGCCTTCCGTACATGGTCTAGCTTGTTACATGTATACCTTCCGTACATGGACTAGCTTGTTACATGTTTACCTTCCATACATGGACTAGCTTGTTACAGGTCTGCCTTTCATACATGGTCTAGCTTGTTACAAGTTTGCCTTCCGTACATGAACTAGCTTGTTACATGTTTACCTTCCATATATGGTCTAGCTTGGCGGAAAGTGAAGGAGCTAGTGTCTGCTCCTGAGGGGGAATTAGCCTGTCACGGGACCGACCTCCTAGTGGAAGTAGTACCACCTGGCGGGTAATGAAGGAGTAATGAGGGAATATTAAAGGCTAATTGACGTAGACCGAGTCTGCTGATATATATCACTCTGGGCTGGAGCACCCATGGGGAAATTTTAAGATGGTGCCCGTCTCCACGTGATCTACCCCCTGGAGGAAAGAAGTGTAAGTAGTAAGGATATTTTATTTGCTATATTGTTTGTATGACTGCCAGTTTAAATGGTTATTTATTATGATGCCTAAAAAATTGAAACTGATGACACATTCATTCTGTCATGCATTGTCCGAAATGTCATGTCTCCCTTGTAACACTTTGTCGTGATTATCCAAAGACACACCACTCCCATGTAACACTTTGTGTCACTATTGCCCAAAGACCTCCACTCCAATATAACACTTTGTGTCACTATTGCCCAAAGACCCACTCCCATGTAACCTTTGTGACTATTGTCCAAAGTCCCCCACTCGAATGTAACACTTTGTGTCACTATTGACCAAAGTCCCCCACTCCCATGTAACCTTTGTCACTATTGCCCAAAGACCCCCACTCCCATGTAACACTTTGTCACTATTGTCCAAAGACCCCACCCCCATGTAACACTGTCACTATTACCCAAAGACCCACACTCCCATGTAACACGTTGTCACTATTGCCCAAAGACCCCCACTCCCATGTACCACTTTGTCACTATTGCCCAAAGACCCCACCCCCATGTAACACTGTCACTATTGCCCAAAGACCCACACTCCCATGTAACACGTTGTCACTATTGCCCAAAGACCCCCACTCCCATGTATCACTTTGTCACTATTGCCCAAAGACCCCCACTCCCCCTTGTCACTATTGCCCAAAGACCCCCACTCCCATGTAACACTGTCACTATTGCCCAAAGACCCACACTCCCATATAACACTTTGTTACAAGACCCCCACTCCCATGTACCACTATGTCACTATTGCCCAAAGACCCCCACTCCCAAGTAACACGTTGTCACTATTGCCCAAAGACCCCCACTCCCATGTACCACTTTGTCACTATTGCCCAAATACCCCCACTCTCATGTAACACTTTGTCACAAGACCCCCACTCCCATGTACCACTATGTCACTATTGCTCAAAGACCCCCAATTCCATGTAACACTTTGTCACAAGACCCCCACTCCCATGTAACACTTTGTCACAAGACCCCCCCACTCCCACGTAACACTTTTTTGCCACAAGACGCCCATTCCTATGTAACACTTCGTCACATCACCAGTGTGACATCCTTTATGGCTGCCCCCTGTGTATAAGAACCATCACATGACACGACTCACCGAGCAGCCTTCGATCTTCTCGAGAAGGAAGGCGAGGCTCTTGAGGGTGTCCTCCTCCTCTACGTCCTCCGCATCCTCTACTGCAACACCAAGGTACTACATCACAACACAGCATCACATCACATCACAACACCACATCACATCCTCCAGTACAATACCACAGCACAGCATCACATCACCACTACATCACATCAATACATGATTACATCACAATACAGCATCACTACATCACAACATAGCATATCATCTCATCGCATCACTACATCATATCATCTCATCACATTCACTACATCATATCATCGCATCACTACATCATATCATCGCATCACATCACTACATCATATCAACTCATTACATCAGTGCATCACATCACTACATCATATCATCTGATTACATCACTACATCACATCACAACATCATATCATCTCATCTCATCACTACATCACATCATCTCATCACATCACTACATCATGTATGTATGTATGTGTATGTACGTATTTTGTGAGTTCTACTATCAAAAGAGTGATATTTTGTGAGTTCTACTGTGGTGTCCTAGCCTTACACGCATGCACGCACCCATGCACCCACCCACCGTCGCCGTCCCCACCCGCCCTCGCCGCCGCCCTTCAGGGAAGGGCGGCGCGCGCGCGCCGCCTCTGCGGCGGCGAGGGCGGGTGGGGACGGCGACGGTGGGTGGGTGCATGGGTGCGTGCATGCGTGTAAGGCTAGGACACCACAGTAGAACTCACAAAATATCACTCTTTTGATAGTAGAACTCACAAAATACGTACATACACATACATACATACATGATGTAGTGATGTGATGAGATGATGTGATGTAGTGATGAGATGAGATGATATGATGTTGTGATGTGATGTAGTGATGTAATCAGATGATATGATGTAGTGATGTGATGCACTGATGTAATGAGTTGATATGATGTAGTGATGTGATGCGATGATATGATGTAGTGATGCGATGATATGATGTAGTGAATGTGATGAGATGATATGATGTAGTGATGCGATGAGATGATATGCTATGTTGTGATGTAGTGATGCTGTATTGTGATGTAATCATGTATTGATGTGATGTAGTGGTGATGTGATGCTGTGCTGTGGTATTGTACTGGAGGATGTGATGTGGTGTTGTGATGTGATGTGATGCTGTGTTGTGATGTAGTACCTTGGTGTTGCAGTAGAGGATGCGGAGGACGTAGAGGAGGAGGACACCCTCAAGAGCCTCGCCTTCCTTCTCGAGAAGATCGAAGGCTGCTCGGTGAGTCGTGTCATGTGATGGTTCTTATACACAGGGGGCAGCCATAAAGGATGTCACACTGGTGATGTGACGAAGTGTTACATAGGAATGGGCGTCTTGTGGCAAAAAAGTGTTACGTGGGAGTGGGGGGGTCTTGTGACAAAGTGTTACATGGGAGTGGGGGTCTTGTGACAAAGTGTTACATGGAATTGGGGGTCTTTGAGCAATAGTGACATAGTGGTACATGGGAGTGGGGGTCTTGTGACAAAGTGTTACATGAGAGTGGGGGTCTTTGGGCAATAGTGACAAAGTGGTACATGGGAGTGGGGGTCTTTGGGCAATAGTGACAACGTGTTACTTGGGAGTGGGGGTCTTTGGGCAATAGTGACATAGTGGTACATGGGAGTGGGGGTCTTGTAACAAAGTGTTATATGGGAGTGTGGGTCTTTGGGCAATAGTGACAGTGTTACATGGGAGTGGGGGTCTTTGGGCAATAGTGACAAGGGGGAGTGGGGGTCTTTGGGCAATAGTGACAAAGTGATACATGGGAGTGGGGGTCTTTGGGCAATAGTGACAACGTGTTACATGGGAGTGTGGGTCTTTGGGCAATAGTGACAGTGTTACATGGGGGTGGGGTCTTTGGGCAATAGTGACAAAGTGGTACATGGGAGTGGGGGTCTTTGGGCAATAGTGACAACGTGTTACATGGGAGTGTGGGTCTTTGGGTAATAGTGACAGTGTTACATGGGGGTGGGGTCTTTGGACAATAGTGACAAAGTGTTACATGGGAGTGGGGGTCTTTGGGCAATAGTGACAAAGGTTACATGGGAGTGGGGGACTTTGGTCAATAGTGACACAAAGTGTTACATTCGAGTGGGGGACTTTGGACAATAGTCACAAAGGTTACATGGGAGTGGGTCTTTGGGCAATAGTGACACAAAGTGTTATATTGGAGTGGAGGTCTTTGGGCAATAGTGACACAAAGTGTTACATGGGAGTGGTGTGTCTTTGGATAATCACGACAAAGTGTTACAAGGGAGACATGACATTTCGGACAATGCATGACAGAATGAATGTGTCATCAGTTTCAATTTTTTAGGCATCATAATAAATAACCATTTAAACTGGCAGTCATACAAACAATATAGCAAATAAAATATCCTTACTACTTACACTTCTTTCCTCCAGGGGGTAGATCACGTGGAGACGGGCACCATCTTAAAATTTCCCCATGGGTGCTCCAGCCCAGAGTGATATATATCAGCAGACTCGGTCTACGTCAATTAGCCTTTAATATTCCCTCATTACTCCTTCATTACCCGCCAGGTGGTACTACTTCCACTAGGAGGTCGGTCCCGTGACAGGCTAATTCCCCCTCAGGAGCAGACACTAGCTCCTTCACTTTCCGCCAAGCTAGACCATATATGGAAGGTAAACATGTAACAAGCTAGTTCATGTACGGAAGGCAAACTTGTAACAAGCTAGACCATGTATGAAAGGCAGACCTGTAACAAGCTAGTCCATGTATGGAAGGTAAACATGTAACAAGCTAGTCCATGTACGGAAGGTATACATGTAACAAGCTAGACCATGTACGGAAGGCCAACATGTAACAAGCTAGTCCATGTACGGAAGGCAGACATGTAACAGGCTAGACCATGTATGAAAGGCAAACATGTAACAAGCTAGACCATATATGGAAGGCAGACATGTAACAAACTAAACCATGTACGGAAGGCAAACATGTAACACGCTAGTCCGTGTATGGAAGGCAAACATGTAACAAGCTAGACCATGTATGGAAGGCAAACATGTCACAAGTTAGATCATGTATGGAAGGCAGACATGTAGCAAGCTAGACCATGTATGGAAGGCAGACATGTAACAAGCCAGACCATGTATGGAAGGCAAACATGTAACAAGCTAGTCCGTGTATGGAAGGTAAACATGTAACAAGCTAGACCATGTATGGATAGCAAACAGGTAACAAGCTAGTCCATGTATGGAAGGCAGACATGTAACAAGCAAGACCATGTACGGAAGGCAAACATGTAACAAGCTAGACCATGTATGGAAGGCAAACTTGTAACAAGCTAGACCATGTACGGAAGGCCAACATGTAAAAAGCTAGTCCATGTATGGATAGCAAACAGGTATCAAGCTAGTCCATGTATGGAAGGTAGACATATAACAAGCTAGACCATGTACGGAAGGCAAACATGTAACAAGCTCGACCATGTATGGAAGGCAAACTTGTAACAAGCTAGACCATGTACGGAAGGCCAACATGTAACAAGCTAATCCATGTACGGAAGGCGGTCATGTAACAGACTAGACCATGTATGGAAGGCAGACATGTAACAAGCTAGACCATGTATGGAAGGCAGACATGTAACAAGCTAGACCATGTATGGAAGGCAACCATGTAACAAGCTAGACCATGTATGGAAGGCAGACATGTAGCAAGTTAGACCATATATGGAAGGCAGACATGTAACAAGCCAGACCATGTATAGAAGGCAAACACGTAACAAGCTAGTCCGTGTATGGAAGGCAAACATGTAACAAGCTCGACCATGTATGGATAGCAAACAGGTAACAAGCTAGTCCATGTATGGAAGGCAGACATGTAACAAGCTAGACCATGTACAGAAGGCAAACATGTAGCAAGCTAGACCATGGATGGAAGGGAAACATGTAACAAGTTAGTCCATGTACGAAAGACAAATATGTAACAAGGTAGACCGTGCATGGAAGGCAAACATGTAACATGCTAGTCCATGTATGGAAGGTCAACATGTAACAAACTAGACCATGTACGAAAGGCAAACATGTAACAGGCTAGACCATGTATGGATGGCAAACATGTAACAAGGTAGACCATGTATGGAAGGCAAACATGTAACAACCTAGTCCATGTATGGAAGGTCAACATGTAACAAGCTAGACCATGTATGAAAGGCAAACATGTAACAAGCTAGACCATATATGGAAGGCAGACATGTAACAAGCTAAACCATGTACGGAAGGCAAACATGTAACAAGCTAGTCCGTGTATGGAAGGCAAACATGTAACAAGTTAGACCATGTATGGAAGGCAAACATGTCACAAGTTAGATCATGTATGGAAGGCAGACATGTAGCAAGCTAGACCATGTATGGAAGGCAGACATGTAACAAGCCAGACGATGTATGGAAGGCAAACATGTAACAAGCTAGTCCGTGTATGGAAGGTAAACATGTAACAAGCTAGACCATGTATGGATAGCAAACAGGTAACAAGCTAGTCCATGTATGGAAGGCAGACATGTAACAAGCAAGACCATGTACGGAAGGCAAACATGTAACAAGCTAGACCATGTATGGAAGGCAAACTTGTAACAAGCTAGACCATGTACGGAAGACCAACATGTAACAAGCTAGTCCATGTATGGATAGCAAACAGGTATCAAGCTAGTCCATGTATGGAAGGCAGACATGTAACAAGCTAGACCATGTATGGAAGGCAAACATGTAACAAGCTAGACCATGTATGGAAGGCAAACTTGTAACAAGCTAGACCATGTACGGAAGGCCAACATGTAACAAGCTAGTCCATGTACGGAAGGCAGCCATGTAACAGACTAGACCATGTATGAAAGGCAAACATGTAACAAGCTAGACCATATATGGAAGGCAGACATGTAACAAGCTAGACCATGTATGAAAGGCAAACATGTAACAAACTAGACCATGTATGGAAGGTAGACATGTAACAGGCTAGACCATGTACGGAATGCACCCGCTAATGAGCACCTGTGACACAAGATGTATATGACAGTTTGAAGAATGAGAATTGTGGTAAGTAAACTGTTGGAAGTTGGAACACGTGTATGGATGGACGTAGCGTAGTGGCTTCTCGTGAGTGTCGAGTCACGCGGCTTATCTCATACTGCACCCGCTAACGAGCACGGGTAGAGAGCGGAGTTCAACTCGTGACTCCATTGTCTGTACTGTCTCGTGATTGAAAAGACATAACGCCTCTATCGGGTTTGCGTATATAAACCTAACAAAACTCTAGTGGAGCATATTACTTTCTACCGACTTCGAACAACGCAACTTCACTCCGACTGCTGAAGATGGCGAGCGCTCATGACAAGGCATGTCCCGAGGACAAGATGAATATTATACGTCTCCAATAAGTAAGTGCTGCAAACTTTGTATTTTATCGCTTGACATACGCTTGACCTCCCAAGTATTTCCTCGCCTTCTCTGCCTTCCTATCCTCCCCGTTTCTCTCTCCTCACTTCCCTCACCTTCTCTACCTTCCTATCCTCCTCTGTCTCCCTCTCCTCTCTTCCCTCGCCTCCTCTGCCTTCCTATCCTCCCCTGTCTCCCTCTCCTCTCTTCCCTCGCCTTCTCTGCCTTCCTATCCTCCTCTGTCTCCCTCTCCTCTCTTTCCTCGCCTTCTCTGCCTTCTTATCTTCCTCTGTCTCCCTCTCCTCTCTTCCCTCGCCTCCTCTGCCTTCCTATCCTCTCCTGTCTCCCTCTCCTCTCTTTCCTCGCCTTCTCTGCCTTCCTATCCTCCTGTCTCCCTCTCCTCTCTTTCCTCGCCTTATCTGCCTTCCTCTGTCTCCCTCTCCTCTCTTCCCTCGCCTTCTCTGCCTTCCTATCCTCCTCTGTCTCCCTCTCCTCTCTTTCCTCGCCTTCTCTGCCTTCCTATCCTCCCCTGTCTCCCCTCCTCTCTTTCCTCGCCTCCTCTGCCTTCATATCCTGCCCTGTCTCCCTCTCCTCTCTTTCTTCGCCTCCTCTGCCTTTCTATCCTCCTCTGTCTCCCTCTCCTCTATTTCCTCGCCTTCTCTGCCTTCCTATCCCCCTCTGTCTCCCTTCTGTGCTTGATCTTGTCAAATCTCTTTTGGTGGCTTTCTTTACCTCCTTCTCAGCTAGTGTGTACTGTGCTTGAGCTTGTCTTGTCCCTTCTCGTGTTTTTGCACTCTCTCGTGATTGAAAAGACATAACGTCTCTATCGGATTTGCGTATATAAACCTAACAAAACTATATACATGTTGTGTCACAGTCCTTTCTTATCTATGCGTATGTTGACCTAGCCTGTCCTCTTGTCGTTTCGGCTAGCTACGCGGTGTCTGGTTACCGATCGCGTCAGCCGATGTCTACATATTGTGTCATAGTCCATTCTTATCTCTCTCGTCTGTTGCCCTAGCTTGCCCTTTTATCGTGTTGGCTACCTACGCGGTGTCTGGTTACATCGCTGATATATTCCCACTGGTTGTACTTCGCACAATATATACTATCATTTTCAAAGTTTTCATATATGTTTCAGAGACGATATTTTCAAAGTTTTCATATATGTTCCAGAGAAGAACTCCGCGACTACCACGAATGTGCTTTCTGTGTCGTCATGGCTGAACTGCTGAGGACACGGGATCAGTTTGATCCTCCAAACCCTTGGGTAGATCCCCGACCCTGTTGCCCCCTTGGACACGGGGGATGTCGAAAATTGGTGTCCGGAGACAGATGATGATGGTTTCGTTGATGTAATCGATCGTTGATGTTAATAATCAACTTTCAAACTGTGGTGTTTGTTGGTTATTATATTATATATATATATATATATAATCTCTCTTTCATACATACATACATACATACAAGGATACCTACATACATTTTAAAGTTTCATATATATATATATTATAACGTTTTCTCTTTGTTCTTTCGTTATTACATCATTCCGTTTACTTCTTTATCTCTCATTATACACCTTTCATCACCTTTTAAAACTTTTCTCTTTGATCTTTCGTTATGACTCTTTGATCTTTCGTTTCTTTCAATACCTTTCCTCAACCCTTGGGTTGACCCCGACCCTGTTGCCCCTATCGACACGGGGGATATGGAAAATTGGTGTGCGGACACAGACGATAGCGATGACGGCTTTGAAGATTTAATAGTTCGTTGACATCAATAAAACATTCAACTTTCAAACTGTGGTGTTTGTTGGTTATTAAAGCATACCTGTACACATTTTAAAGTTTCATATATATATATATATATATATATATATATATACGATCTCCCCAATCCTTGGTTTGACCCCGACCCTGTTACCCCTGTCGACACGGGGGACATGGAAATTTGGTGTGAAGAGACATACGATAGTGATGACGGCTTTGAAGATTTCATAGTTCGTTGACATCAATAAACCATTCAACTTTCAACTGTGGTGTTTGTTGGTTATTATATTATATATATGTGTGCACTCGTATACTCTTGTGTTTCGTTAGTTCTTTCATACACGCGCATTCACCTACACAACTAATAACACCACTCCCCGTTAGGAGGCGTCACCTCTAACGTACCCGCCAGGGGGCGCCTCTCGTTATACATACATACGGTCACGTGACTACGCATTTTGCTCAGGGGGGCGGCTTTCGAAACCTCCCTATTATCAACCAAAAACTCCTCAAAAAGGGCTGTGGATACCTATCCAAAACCCCCCGTATACTACTCCCATCCCTACAGAACGTCGGCGCACGACTGCCCAAAAAGTGAATATTCTAGAGCTCATATTGGGCCAGATTGCGAACTATTGTCCGATGCCACCATCGTTAGTAACGTAATTTCGATCAACGACATATGACAAAGCATACGGCTTCCTTATGGCTTCCTGTAGACGGTGGCACATTTTCTCGAGTTTGCTGCCATTCGATTGGAGGCGGGAGAGAAGCCGGAGGATTTGTACGAACGCGTGGTTGCGTTCGTGGAAGACAACTAGAATTACTCACCACGGCAAACCGACCACCGACGATGAAGAAATGTTTCCGACAATGGAGAATTTCACTGTACTGACGTGGTTACGATTGATTGACCCTTAACTACCGAAACTTGTGAAACAGCGTTACGGCACTGAATTACGGTCCGCTCGCGTCCATCAAACCATATACATCACAAGCTTTGTCGTTCTTGCTTGACGAAGTGCTTGCAGCTGGAAATGCCAGGGTAATGCGAGCAGCAGCATAGCATTTTCGACGGTTCCCCAGACAGCCAGATTCTATCCGAGTCCGGGAAGTAAGCGATTAGACAGGTCGTGCCCTCTACGTAAAGAAGCAGGCAGAGCTGACCGACACGTCATGAGTGCTTGTAAGTATTTGCCTGATCAAGATCGCAGTTATCTAACAAGGGCACGCTTCATCGGATTGATTACGGACGATCAAGAAGCTGAAGTGCAGGTGTTTGGCCCAACCACAGAAGAGGAAGTTATGGAAAACCAAATTAACACCATTCCATCTCATACGTTACGCGTCCAGGTCCGTCAGTTTCTCTACGTGGATACTTTCCACAACCACCATACAGTCAGGATCACTATAGACATTGGCGCTACAGGAACCATGGTTCGAGAATCAACAGCCGTGAAGTTGGGATGCCAAGTCAAGGGCAATACTCAATATGCCCACCAAGCTGACGAGTTGACTCTTCTTAAGGTGGTTGGCAAGACGCATGTCGTGTTTACTCGTGACAGGAGAGCATTTGAGTTTGAATGCTTAGTAATCGAGAACTTGTACGTCGAGATATTGGGAGGAATACCTTTCATGGAAAAGAATGACTTGACCATCCGTCCTGCCAAACGCCAGGTCATCCTAGGTGATGGCACCGTGTACCTGTACGGCTCGAATGGTAATGTGCCGAATCATTCTACCTTCCGACGTGCTTATGTACTGAGGGCTCTTGCCGAGAGAACGATAATCCGAATGACTTGTCATCACTCGACGAGTCATTTGCGCTCGAACCCCGTGTCGATTCACCCAGTTTGAAACACGAGAAGCCACCACAATCATGGCTACCTCCTGGCATCATCTCGAGTGTAGCTGAGAAGATCCGCATCCCAAACCTGACCAATGAGCCAATTAAAGAGTCTTGAAAAAGAATGAGCAGTTCTGTCAGATACACCAGGTTACCGTAGCTACCATCACGGAAAACGAACCAGAGAGCGAAAGTGTCAACGTTGCATCCGAGAATGCACCATCAACCAATTCATCTCACTCTGCGACAGTAGTAAGGTAGACCATCTCGGACAACATCCTGCGGCGTTTCGGAGTCATTTTTGGTTGATATTAGAGAGGTTTCGAAAGCCGCCCCCCTGAGTGAAGTGAGTAGTCACGTGACCGTATGTGTGAGCGTATGTAGCGCGCCCTCTGGTGGTGGAGTGAGCAGCCATGGAAGGGTTATTGTGTATATATGAGAGACGAAAGACCAAAGAGGGAATTGTAATAACGAAAGATCAAAGAGGAAAGGTTTAAAAGGTGTTGAAAGAAACGAAAGATCAAAGAGTCATAACGAAAGATCAAAGAGAAGTATTGACAAAGTGATAGGTAAGTCTACCTATGTTGTATACTGAAAGATGTATGTGTATTTATAAACCGTATATAACGATATATTATTAAACTTTAAAATATGTATGTATGTATGTATGTATGAATGAATAGGTAAGTTTACCTATGTTGTATACTGAAAGATGTATGTGTATTTATAAATCGTATATAACGATATATATGAAACTTTAAAATATGTATGTATGTATGTATGTATGAATGAAAGAAGAATTAGTGCTAAGATAATAACCGACAAGTTTGAAAGTTGAATAGTTTTAATAATTATCATTCATCATCATCATCATGGTTCAATGTCCCTTGTATTCAAAGAGGGAATTAATTAATAAAATAATAATAATAGCGTTCAATCATTAGTCGCTGCATTCCAGCACATTAGCGTTCGGCAGCATTGATCGTTGCATTCCATCCCTTGTATTCAAAGAGGGAATTAATTAATAAAATAATAATAGCGTTCAATCATTAGTCGCTGCATTCCAGCACATTAGCGTTCGGCCGCATTGATCGCCGCATCCCAATCTTCGTCGATAGCCTCCTCTGTGTCCGAAGAGGGAACAGGATCGGGATCAAATCGGCTCCGTGTCCGTAATAGTTCACGCATTACGTGGCAGAAGGTACGCCAGTGGTTATCGCGGAGTTCCTCCTCCTCTCTGAAACATATATATATATATATATAAAACTTTGAAAATATTTATAATATATATATATATAATGAATGCATGAAGTACAGGGGGGTGGAATAGCCAGTGATGTAACCAGACAGGGACATATATATATATATATATATATATATATATATATATATATAAAGTACAGTCGGGTGGAATAAGCCAGTAGTAGTAATAGAGGTTAAGTACGAGTTACGCTTTGAGTTTGAGGTGTGCAAGTGCAAAGTACCCGGATGTAGGTCAAAGACCAGGATGTAGGTCAAGGTCAAAGGTCAATTACCCGGATGTAGGTCAAGTGGTGCCGGTGGCGCCACCTATCGGATATGTCACGAACTAAAACAGCACCACATGGCGGATTTTTTCCAAACTAAATTGGACCTACCATTAGCGCCACCTGGCGAATTTTTTGTTCACTAACTTCACCTAGCGGATAGGTCGTGAACTGCAAGTGGTGCCATCTGACGGGTAAGTTGTAAACTAAATGTAGGAGTACTGCTCAAATTCGTGTCTCTTGCATGCTTGCGTGCAATAGAGCCCCCTGACGGATACTTCACGAACCACAAACGGCATCCCCTAGTGGACAAGTGACCGAACCACATATGAGTACTGCAAATATTCGTGTGTGTTGTTTTTGTCTCGTCCATAAACTCCTGGTGGATATATCATCATCAACTGAAAGCACCCCTGTTAGATAAGTGGTGAACTAAATAACTACTCTGCAGTCCGCACTTGTGTACGTTCTACTCAGCCGTCCGTGCTTTTGAATTTTCTACAATCTGTGAACTTTATGTTCTGTTTAACATTTGGGAAGATGAACAACATGACTAGTGATAACGTCCGACAAGGGATTTTGCTACCGAAGGCGCAGCATTCTCCGGCTATGGGACCACTCGACCTCTCGACCCAGACAATCAACCCGGACCAATAGCCACCGATCATTTCAACGACCAGTCCGATGACCAGTTTGACGATCAAAACAATTTCGTCTCTGTCACCAGCGCCGGCAACCAACCCAACCATCAACCTGACGTCATCACCTCCGACGAAGCGTCAGAAGCTTCACGAGATTTCGGATGACACATCACACGAGAGTACGGTTCAACGTGTTATCGCGTCAAATCCCTTCTTTTTCACGAAAATAGACGTGTTATGTGTGTGTGTGGTGGTGGTGGTGGTGGTGTGTGTGTGTGTGTGTGGTGGTGGTGTGTGTGTGTGTGGTAGTGGTGGTGGTGTGTGTGTGTGTGTGGTGGTGGTGGTGGTGTGTGTGTGTTTGTGTGTGTGTGGTGGTGGTGGTGTGTGTGTGTGTGTATGTGTGTGGTGGTGGTGGTGGTGGTGTGTGTGTGTGTGTGTGTGTGTGTGTGTGTGTGTGTGTGTGTGTGTGTGTGTGTGTGTGTGTGTGTGTGTGTGTGTGTGTGTGTGTGTGTGTGTGTGTTAGATTCTACCATAGCAAGCGAATTTGAAAACTGCTATGAGCGAAAACGACTATGTCAATAACATGTTAGGACAACCACCTGACAGGACTTCATTCAAAGTGGTGACCATCAGCGTTCCCAATGCCACTCAAACGACTATGTCAATAACATGTAAGGACAACCACCTAACAGGACTTCATTCAAAGAGGTGACCATCAGGGTTCTCAACAATACTCAAAGGATACCAATGTAATTAGTCAGAGTATTGCCATCTACCGACCATGACAGATCTCTATTCGTCGACACACTTCCGGAAACGGTGAAACCGTAACAGCTCATAACCACTGACAAACAACTTACAAACACTGACAAACAGCTCATAACCACCAACAATCAGCTCATAACCACTGACAAACATGCTATATCGAGTGAAAAATTTCCCTGTTAACTGGTATGAACTGGTATGAACCGGTATAAATCAATCCGGTATAAACAAAGGCTCTGTGTTGAAAAAACATCCGTGTATCTGTCCCGAGTTAAGGAAGTTATACGAACTTGTCAGCTAAAACATTCAAACTACCAGCTATCTGTGTAAAATTTTGGTCAAACTGGTTGTCATGTAACAGTATTTGACAGAATATCATAGTACTTACCAATGGTTACAGTGGGTATCCTGTTTGTAAACTGTTTTGAATGGGTATTCCCTGTTCGAGGCTCATCTACATGTATGTCTCATCTGTGCCTAGAGGCCAACAATACTGTTTCACCATTTTATCATGCTGGTGTAATTGCGTTCAACATTATTATTAAATAAATAAACACGCTATGTCAGTATGTGCAATGCACAATGGTGACTCGATCGGCTTGATACCAAAGAGCCTATATCAATATAACCACTGACAAACATGCTATATCGAGTGAAACATTTCCCTGTTAACTGGTATGAACTGGTATGAACCGGTATAAATCAATCCGTTATAAACAAAGGCTCTGTGTTGAAAAAACATCCGTGTATTTGGCCCGTGTTAAGGCATTGCCATAGGGGATTATACGAACTTATCTGCTAAAACATTCAAACTACCAGCTATCTGTGTAATATTTTGGTCAAACTGGTTCTCATGTAACAGTATTCGTCATACGAAATTTGTACTTACCGAACTTTTTGAAGTTATTATAGCAGTTGATAGCCTGTGCACAAACTGGTTCCAAACTGTTTCGAAGAGGTAGTCCTTGTTTGAGGCTCATCTACATGTATGTCTCATCTGTGCCTAGAGACCAACAATACTGTTTCACCGTTTTATCATGCTGGTGTAATTGCGTTCAACATTATTATTAAATAAATAAACACGCTATGCCAGTATGTGCAATGCACAATGTTGACTCGATCGTCTTGATACCAAAGAGCCTATATCAATAAAAAGACAGCGCAGTGCTCACTATCTACATTGTTCGAGGAAAGTGAAGCGTCATGATAGTGAAGCGTTATGTTAGAACAGTACAGACACATAATAACCTCCCAGATAAGATGTACCAGTATCTATGTAGTTTACCGTATTAAGGGTCAAGTGTACAAATGTCCATTAGAAAATGGATACCAATGTAATTAGTCAGAGTATTCCCATCTACCGACCATGAGGCATGACATATCTCTATTCGTCGAGTGAAAAATCTCCCTGTTAACTGGTATAAACTGGTATAAACTGATATAAATCAAGCCTCAAGGTTCTGTGTATTTGTCGCGTGTTAAGGAAGTTATACGAACTTGTCAGCTAAAACATTCAAACTACCAGCTATCTGTGTAAAATTTTGGTCAAACTGGTTGTCATGTAACAGTATTTGACAGAATATCATAGTACTTACCAACGGCAACGGTCACAGTGGGTATCCTGTTTGTAAACTGTTTTGAATGGGTATTCCCTGTTCGAGGCTCATCTACATGTATGTCTCATCTGTGTCTAGAGGCCAACAATACTGTTTCACCATTTTATCAGGCTGGTGTAATTGCGTTCAACATTATTATTAAATAAATAAACACGCTATGCCAGTATGTGCAATGCACAATGTTGACTCGATCGTCTTGATACCAAAGAGCCTATATCAATAAAAAGACAGCGCAGTGCTCACTATCTACATTGTTCGAGGAAAGTGAAGCGTCATGATAGTGAAGCGTTATGTTAGAACAGTACAGACACATAATAACCTCCCAGATAAGATGTACCAGTATCTATGTAGTTTACCGTATTAAGGGTCAAGTGTACAAATGTCCATTAGAAAATGGATACCAATGTAATTAGTCAGAGTATTCCCATCTACCGACCATGAGGCATGACATATCTCTATTCGTCGAGTGAAAAATCTCCCTGTTAACTGGTATAAACTGGTATAAACTGATATAAATCAAGCCTCAAGGTTCTGTGTATTTGTCGCGTGTTAAGGAAGTTATACGAACTTGTCAGCTAAAACATTCAAACTACCAGCTATCTGTGTAAAATTTTGGTCAAACTGGTTGTCATGTAACAGTATTTGACAGAATATCATAGTACTTACCAACGGCAACGGTCACAGTGGGTATCCTGTTTGTAAACTGTTTTGAATGGGTATTCCCTGTTCGAGGCTCATCTACATGTATGTCTCATCTGTGTCTAGAGGCCAACAATACTGTTTCACCATTTTATCAGGCTGGTGTAATTGCGTTCAACATTATTATTAAATAAATAAACACGCTATGTCAGTATGTGCAATGCACAATGGTGACTCGAGCGGATTGATACCAAAGAGCCTATATCAATAAAAAGACAGTGCAGTCCTCGCTATCTTCATTGTTCGAGGAAAGTGAAGCGTTATATTAGAACAGTACAGACACATAATAACCTCCCAGATAAGATGTACCAGTATCTATATAGTTTACCGTATTAAGGGTCAAGTGTACAAATGTCCATTAGAACGTTTTTATCTTTTTTCGGACTATAGTATTTAAATTCGTGCTTCTTCGTTAAAACCTTTGAAACCGACTTCTGTCGTAAAACAAATAACCTGGCACGAGTAACCGAAAATGAACTCATAGATTCATACATAGATACATACATAGAGATATACATAGATACCTCAAGAGACGAGACGAGACTACGACCGAGATGTGTTACGAGACTTCGGATGACACGAGACAAGAGACGGGACTATGACCGAGAGGTATCACGAGACTTCGGATGACACGAGACAAGAGACGGGACTATGACCGAGATGTGTCACGAGACTTCGGATGACACGAGACAAGAGACGGGACTATGACCGAGAGGTATCACGAGACTTCGGATGACACGAGACAAGAGACGGGACTATGACCGAGATGTGTCACGAGACTTCGGATGACACGAGACAAGAGACGGGACTATGACCGAGATGTGTCACGAGACTTCGGATGACACGAGACAAGAAACGAGACTATGACCGAGATATGTCACGAGACTTCGGATGACACGGATGATACATCACACGAGAGTACTGACGAGACAAGAGATGCCGCGAGACTACGGATGACACGAGACAAGAGACGAGACTATGACCGAGATATGTCACGAGACTTCGGATGACACGAGACAAGAGACGAGACTATGACCGAGATATGTCACGAGTCTACGGATGATACATCACACGTTATGTCACGAGACTTCGGATGTCACATCACACAAGATTACGGATGACACATAACGCGAGAGTACCGACGAGACAAGAGATGTCACGCGAGACTTCGGATGACACGAGACAAGAGACGAGACTACGACCGAGAGATGTCACGAGACTTCGGATGACACGAGACAAGAGACGAGACTATGACCGAGATATGTCACGAGTCTACGGATGACACATCACACGTTATATCACGAGACTTCGGATGTTACATCACACAAGATATAACGCGAGAGTACCGACGAGACAAGAGATGTCACGCGAGACTTCGGATGACACGAGACAAGAGACGAGACTACGACCGAGATATGTCACGAGACTTCGGATGACACGAGACAAGAGACGAGACTACGACCGAGATGTGTCACGAGACTTCGGATGACACATCACACGAGAGTACTGACGAGATAAGAGATGCCGCGAGACTACGGATGACACATCACACATCACACGAGAGTACTGACGAGATAAGAGATACCGCGAGACTACGGATGACACATCACACATCACACGAGAGGCCGTGAGACTACGGATGACAATAACACGTGACACGAATTGAACACAGTAAGGACAACCACCTGACAGGACTTCATTCAAAGAGGTGACCATCAAGGTTCCCAACACCACTCAACGGATACTAATGTAATTAGTCAGAGTATTGCCATCTACTGATCATGACAGATCTCTATTCGTGGGCACACTTCCGGGAATACCCGAAGCACAGAGGCCGCCACGACAGTCAAGTAACATCCGGTGCGACATCACTACCGACGTAGCGCCCCTAGTATAGGCTGCTATAGCAAGCGAATTTGAAAACTGCTATGCCCGAAACACTAAACTATATACACTAATTTTCGGCGTCATCTCATTTGCATAAACAATCAGACCGAACGTACATCACGTGACTTTCCTTAACACACACAAAACACAAAAACTGTGCACGTCCATGAGAGAGACGACATTCGACGCCACCTGTTATGTCTGTGTGTAGTTCACTACGGACGTTAGCTGGTAATGTCTGTGTGTAGTTCAGTAGAGACGTTAGCCAGTGATGTATCTGTGTAGTTCAGCACGGAGACTTTAGCCTGTTATGTATATGTGTAACAAACTTGCAGGATTCTGTGACAAACGAAACACCAAACACTTAGATCTGTGTGTGACAAGAATCAAAGTTGTCGGATAAAGAAAACACCAAACACTTATTAGGTTTCGGCGTCATCTCATTTGCATAACCAATCAGACCGAACGTACAGCACGTGATTTCCCTTAACAAACAAACTGTGTACGTCCATGAGAGGCGACATTCGACGCCACTCAACGGACAACGATATAATTAGTCAGAGTATCGCCATCTACTGACCAGGATGACCAACGATAGCGGAAGCGTAGAGGCCACCATGACAGATCGCCATGTCATTCAAATAACTTCCGGTACTACGTTACTTCCGGCATAGCGTCCCTAGTAGAGGCCGCCATGACAGTCAAGTGACTTCCGGTATGACATCACATCCGGCGTAGCGACCTCTAGTGGATAATCGGAGTACTACGTCACATGATGGCGCCATCTAGCGGGTACAAATATATAATTATGTTATCAAGAGAAAAAAAGTTGGGGTTAACCTCGCGAAAATTTAAACAACCACCAAAGTGGTTGTATAAATTTGGTGGCGTCGAATGTCGCCTCTCTCATGGACGTGCACAGTTTTTGTGTTTTGTGTGTGTTAAGGGAAGTCATGTGATGTACGTTCGGTCTGATTGTTTATGCAAATTAGATGACGCCGAAAATTAGTGTATATAGTTTAGTGTTTCGAGCATAGCAGTTTTCAAATTCGTTTGCTTTGGCAGCCTATATTAGGGGCGCTACGCCGGAAGTAACGTAGTACCGGAAGTTATTTGAATGACATGGCGACCTGTCATGGTGGCCTCTACGCTTCCGCTATCGTTGGTCATCCCAGTCAGTAGATGACGATACTCTGACTAATTACATCGGTGTCCGTTGAGTGGCGTCGAATGTCGCCTCTCATGGACGTACACAGTTTTTGTGTTAAGGGAGGTCACGTGCTGTACGTTCGGTCTGATTGGTTATGTAAATGAAATGACGCCGAAACCTAATAAGTGTTTGGTGTTTTCTTTATCCGACAACTTTGATTATGGACGTGCACAGTTTTTGTGTTTTGTGTGTGTTAAGGGAAGTCACGTGATGTACGTTCGGTCTGATTGTTTATGCAAATGAGATGACGCCGAAAATTAGTGTATATAGTTTAGTGTTTCGGGCATAGCAGTTTTCAAATTCGCTTGCTATGACAGCCTATACTAGGGACGCTACGTCGGTAGTGATGTCGCACCGGATGTTACTTAACTGTCGTGGCGGTCTCTGTGCTTCGTGTATTCCCGGAAGTGTGCCCACGAATAGAGATCTGTCATGGTCAGTAGATGGCAATACTCTGACTAATTACATTGGTATCCGTTGAGTGATGTTGGGAACCTTGATGGTCACCTCTTTGAATGAAGTCCTGTCAGGTAATTGGCCTTCGCCAACGTGTGGTGTAGTACTCCGATTATCCACTAGGAGTCGCTATGGCAGATGTGCTGTCATACCGGAAGTTACTTGAATGTCGTGACGGCCTGTCATGGCGACCTCTACGGTTTCACCATTTCCGGAAGTGTGTCGACGAATAGAGAACTATCATGGCCGGTAGATGGCAATACTCTGACTAATTACATTGGTGTCCGTTGAGTGGTGTCGAATGGCGCCTCTCTCATGGATGTGCACAGTTTTTGTGTTAAGGGAAGTCACGTGATGTACGTTCGGTCTGATTGGTTATATAGAGATCTGTCATGGTCGGGAGATGGCAATACTCTGACTAATTACATTGGTATCCGTTGAGTGGTGTTGAGAACCCTGATGGTCACCTCTTTGAATGAAGTCCTGTCAGGTAGTTGGCCTTCGCCATCGTGTGGTGTAGTACTCCGATTATCCACTAGGAGTCGCTATGCCAGATGTGATGTCATATCGGAAGTTACTTGAATGTCGTGACGACCTGTCATGGCGGTCTCTACGGTTTCACCGTTTCCAGAAGTGTGTCGACGAATAGAGATCTGTCATGGTCGGTAGATGGCAATACTCTGACTAATTACATTGGTATCCGTTGAGTGTTGTTGAGAACCCTGATGGTCACCTCTTTGAATGAAGTCCTGTCAGGTGGTTGTCCTTACATGTTATTGACATAGTCGTTTGAGTGGCGTTGGGAACGCTGATAGTCACCACGTTGAATGAAGTCCTATCAGGTGGTTGTCCTTACATGTTATTGACATAGTCGTTTTCGCTCATAGCGGTTTTCAAATTCGCTTGCTATGGTAGACTCTAACACACACACACACACACACACACACACACACACACACACACACACACACACACACACACACACACACACACACACACACACACACACACACACACACACACACATACACACACACACACACACACACACACACACACACACAAACACACACACACACACACACACACACACACACACACACACAAACACACAAACACCCACACAAACACACACACACCCACACACACACACACAAACACCCACACACAGACACACACTCACACCCACACACACACACACACCACACACACACACACACACACACACACACCACCACCACCACCACCACACACACACACACACATACACACACCACCACCACCACCACACACACACACATACACACACACCACCACCACCACCACCACCACACACACACACATACACACACACCACCACCACCACCACACACGCATAACACGTCTATTTTCGTGAAAAAGGAGGGATTTGACGCGATAACACGTCTATTTTCCTGAAAACGGAGGGATTTGTGATGTGTCATCCGTAGTCTCGTGGTATCTCTTATCTCGTCTGTACTCTCGTGTGATGTGTGATCCGTAGTCTCGCGGCATCTCGGTCATGTCTCTTATCTCGTCAGTACTCTCGTGTGATGTGTCAGCCGAAGTCTCGTGACACATCTCGGTCATGTCTCGTCTCTCGTCAGTACTCTCGTGTGAAGTGGCATCCATAGTCTCGTGTGATGTGGTATCCGTAGTCTCGTGGTATCTCTTATCTCGTCAGTACTCTCGTGTGATGTGTCATCCGTAGTCTCGCGGCCTCTCTTGTCTCGTCGGTACTCTCGTGTGATGTGTCATCCGAAGTCTCGTGACATATCTCGGTCATAGTCTCGTCTCTTGTCTCGTCCGTACTCTCGTGTGATGTGACATCCGTAGTCTCGTGACATATCTCGGTCATAGTCCCGTCTCTTGGCTCGTCCGTACTCTCGTGTGATGTGACATCCGTAGTCTCGTGACATATCTCGGTCATAGTCCCGTCTCTTGTCTCGTCCGTACTCTCGTGTGGTGTGTCATCCGTAGTCTCGTGACATATCTCGGTCATAGTCCCGTCTCTTGTCTCGTCCGTACTCTCGTGTGATGTGTCATCCGTAGTCTCGTGACATATCTCGGTCATAGTCCCGTCTCTTGTCTCGTCCGTAGTCTCGTGTGATGTAACATCCGTAGTCTCGTGACATATCTCGGTCGTAGTCTCATCTCTTGATGTATCTATGTATATCTCTATGTATCTATGTATGAATCTATGAGTTCATTTTCGATTACCCGTGCCAGGTTATTTGTTTTACGACAGAAGTCGGTTTCGAAGGTTTTAACGAAGAAGCACGAATTTAAATACTATAGTCCGAAAAAAGTTAAAAACGTTCTAATGGCCATGTGTACACTTGACCCTTAATACGGTAAACTATATAAATACTGGTACATCTTATCTGGGCGGTTATTGTGTGTCTGTACTGTTCTAACATAACGCTTCACTATCATGACGCTTCACTTTCCTCGATCAATGAAAATAGCGAGTACTGCGCTGTCTTTTTATTGCTATAGGCTCTTTGGTATCAAAACGATCGAGTCGCCATTGTGCATTGCACATACTGACATAGCGTGATTGTTTATTTAAATAGATGAGGCTTGAACGCAATTATACACACACGTGCATACGTACATACGTGCATACGTATAGGTTAAGAATGATAGTGTGATAAAAGGTTGCCGTCTAGGTACAGATGAGACATACATGTAGATGAAACTTGAACAAGGAACACCCCTTCAAAACAGTTTACAAACAGGATACCCACTGTGACCGTTGGTAAGTACTATGATATTCTGTCAAATACTGTTACATGACAACCAGTTTGACCAAAATTTTACACAGATAGCTGGTAGTTTGAATGTTTTAGCTGACAAGTTCGTATAACTTCCTTAACGCGGGACAAATACACAGAACCTTGAGGCTTGATTTATACCAGTTTATACCAGTTAACAGGGAGATTTTTCACTCGCTATAGCATGATCGGGAGTTAGTGTCGATGGTGTCCCTTTGTTGTTAATCGTCTCTGTCGACACGGGCAGGTGAAGGGCCTCTGCGATGGTCGTAGTTGTTTACGTCGCCGCTGTTTATCTTGCTTCCTTTGGCAGCAGCCCTGCTTCACATGAGCGGGCCAATTCCCTTTATACTTGAATGTACTGCCACACATACGGCAAGTATAACGAGGCAACACCTTCTGACGCTTCATCGGAGGTGACAATGTCAGGTTGCTGGTTGGGTTGATTGCCGGAGCAGATGACGGAGACGAAATTGGTTTGATCGTCGAACTGGTCGTCAAACTGTTCATCGGACTGGTCGTTGAACTGGTTGTTGACTGTTGGTCCGGGTTGCTTGACAGGGGTCGAGAGCTCGAGTGGGCCCGTAGGCGGAGAAGGCTGACTGATCGTTGAACTGGTCGTTGGCTGTTGGTCCGGGTTGATTGTCTGGGTCGAGAGGTCGAGTGGTTACTATTGCGCATGCGCAATTACTTATTTAATTGACGTCACGTGAAGGGATTACATTACACACGCGCAAGTTCAATACGAAGTCTAACCAAAGCACTATCTGCTTGAACAACTCACTTCGTGTACAAAATTACTGCGCGTACCATAACATCATACAGGGTGCGCGTGCTTGCGACAAACAAACGTGTCCAGACACGTGTCGAGTACGGGTTTTTGTAACAGACACCAAAGGGTTAATTCTAAAATGGTCGCTCTGTTCGAAAAACAAAACAAAACGAGGCTATAGGCTTTGGTATAACATAGTCCTATACATAATCTACATTTCGTATACATTACTTCAGACAAAACGGTCTCCGTTGAATTTATAACCCCTTTTGTTATACATTGCGCCTTACTATAACACCACATATTCGACATGTCATAGTCAAACAAATAAAGGCTCGATCTCTAGGCAGAGCCTGGACCTCCGGGTCAAGCAATCTCGTGTGTGACATATTCAAATGGTGTTCGGAATATGTTATTTTATTCAAAAAGTGGTCGCATATCTTTGCGATAAAAATCCCTATGCTTTAACATAGGGTGAAAATTCGAAAAGTGGTCGGATACCTTTGCGATAAAAAGGGCCTATGCTTTAACGTGGGATAAAAATTCGAAAAGTGGTCGGATACCTTTGCGATAAAATTCCCTATGCTTTAACCCGGGGTCGGAACTACTTTTCCAAGCTCATTTGCATAACTAGCCACGCCCATAAGGCCCAGCTCGCTCGTGATTGGTCAATTGCAATTGCACAAGGCCGCGCCAAAGCCCTCATTTGCATAATTGGCGCGAAAGTGTTTGGCGCGGCACAGTGCAAAAGTCCTATCTCTTAACATGGGGTTTACACAAGGAGGCGCCAGCATACGGCGTAAAGGACCTCTATTACTACTCCCATCCACTCCAGGTGATTTATTATCCTTCATAGCCCTTCTTTTCGTAGCTACCATTTCCGGGGTTACAATTAACTGTCCTAAATAGTCTGAATCTGGTACTGGCAGTGAACTAATATCTTCCCTGGTAAACACTGAACTAAAATACTCATTCAGGTCTTCTGCCATTAAGAATTCCTCTGATATTATATTTCCAGCACTATCTTCTAGAGGACCGACCTTATCCTGAACTTTCTGTTTGCTTCGAACATACGCGTAAAAACTCTCGCTGTCATGTTTTATATTACTAGCAAATTTTTGTTCATAGCTTCTCTTTGAATTTCTAATTTCAGCTGTAGCTTGGTTAAGTGCTTCTTTATAAATGTTGCAGTCTTCATCAATTCCTGTACATCTATGTGACTTCCACATCATTTGTTTATACTTAATTGTTCTAATGGCTTCTTTCGATAAGTGTTTCTTTTTGGACCGTTTCCCTTGTTTTTTGAAGGGTACAAATTTATCGACTATGCACTTAATTTCACTCTTTAAGATATTCCAGCATCCTGTTGCTGTCTTATGTTATTCCAGTCTATCTTTGCTAAATATTTCCTCATGTCCTTATACCTCCCTTTTTGAAAATTTCTCCTGTACTGCTTTTTACTATTCCTTTCTGATTTTACTTTGATGGTAAAATGTATCTGGTTGTGATCACTACTCCCCAGTGGCTCGCACATCTTGACATTGTCAACTAATTCATTCTGTGAGGACAAAACTATGTCTAACACATTCTCACCTCTGGTTAGTTCTAGCACATGTTGAGAAAGGGAAGTATCTTGTACTAAAACTAAAACCTTGTGGTCCTCACTCCCCATACTCTGTAGAGATTTCCATTGTATATGCCCGTGGTTAAAATCCCCCATAATAATACAGTCCCGCTTGTTTACTTCCCTTATAGCGTTTTGTATTTTTTCATTCTCTCTATGCTTATGTTTGGACTTCGATAAACTAACCCAACTGTTAACGTTGAGTTTCCTGTAACTATGTTACACCAAACAGCTTCTTCGGAATCTGCTTCTCTTTCTAATTTTATTTCATAAGCCTGGATAGATTCTTTAATATATAAAATAACTCCACCCCCTTTCTTCCTATTCTATCTTTCCTAAACATTGCATATCCTGTCAGTCCCAATTCGGCATCTGATATACCGGTGGTGGTCCATGATTGGGTTATACCTATTATGTGAGGGTAATTATCTTGTGCCATAATACTTAGTTCATTTATTTTGTTTACTATACTCCTTGCATTGAAACAAACACATTTATATCCAGCTTCAGAAGAGTTTTCCAGCTTGTTCTTTGCTGATTTATTTGTGCTGTCTTTATATATGCCTCCAGTTTGAGGCTTCTCTATGAGTCCCCCCTGCGAATATATTTTAAATAGATGCAACCTGTCCCACTGTCAACAGATCGCAGCAGGTTCTCCGACGAAACTGCTGCCCCCTTTCCACTAAGATGGAGGCCATCTCTCATGTACATATCTTCCCTCCCAATAAAGTATCCCCATAAATCTGTGAATCCCACCCTGTCTTATTCACACATCTGCTCAACTAATGCGTTGATCGCCATCCTCTTGCAGTTTCTATACGTTGCCCCCTTCCTCACATTACTGGCAAAATTCCTATCTGATGAGGAATCTTCCACATGGGTGGAAGACTCCTCTTCAACACGCAGTCTGAGACGGATCTCTCCAACAAGCCGTTCCATGTGTCAGTACTCCAGCCCTGTAACCATACAGAGGCAGATACACGTATCATCTTGCATCTAGTTCATACCTTGTCTCAGTGTCAAGAGAAATCATTCGTGCGCACTGTCGACAACGACATCATTGTTCACGCTGTCGGTTTCTTTGGACTTTCAGAGTTTTGGATTGGCTTTGATTTCTGCAAAATTACCGATATATCCCGGTGCACAGCATCAACTCCAAGCTTTGGTCATCAAAGTCGTTGGCTCTACCCCTCTTTCACGCCCTAATGGGCTGCGATAGGACCTCTCAGTTTCTCGACGGCTGCAAGACGACGACGTGGACTGCATTGAACAGTGCACCATGCCTTACAGAGACGATGATCTCGCTGACCAAAGATCCGGAGTCCTTCACTCTGCAATCTGTTCACATGCAGCGCGTCGAGAGATTCGTTGTGTTCGTGTATAGCAAGACGTGTGGTTCTGAAATTGTCAACTATGCTAGGCATCATCTCTTCTACAATGGCAGTCCTTCGCTCGATAATAAATATTATGCTGCCGACCCAGGCGCTCTCACTGGGCATGTCAAGAGGTCCTTGCTCTAAGCCAGTTTCATCTAGAAGCAGTCAATCGCTTGCCACCAAGCAATCCCTGTCTTTGATCAATGAGGATGGGAACAGGATGAGCGCAGCATGCAATGGCTCCCATCTTGAACCCCTCACGCCGACACAAGTGAGGTTTGTGCCCTCTTCCTACACTGTGGCTGCACGAAAGCGTGCAAGGGGAATTGTAAGTGCTGCAGGGCAGGCCTTCGTTGAAAAATGGTACTGCGCAAGTGAGGGTAGCTGCCTAAACAATGATGGCAAAGATATGAACGAGATTGAACCACTACTACTGGATGGATGGATGGATGGATGGACATATGAAGGATGAGATTGTCTGATTATATGAGTAGAGTGAATAAGTAAAATAGGATTTGTGTATCCAATTGATATGTCAGTGTTATTTCTAGAATAATGGTATCGTTCATGCATTTGGACTGGGTTACATTTCTAGTTGTACATAATGAGAAGTTTGTGTAATAAATTATGATATTGATCTTGTCCTTGACCTTCATGATATGACCTCGCCCTTTGCCTTTCAATATCAGCTCCAATATTAGAATAAAACGTAAACCTTTTTCACGCTGCAAGATCAATTGAATCATCAACATATATGTTTTTTAACGCATTTTGACCTTAATTGACGTGACCTTCACCCCAACCCATTCCAAGTTCACCCATCTTAGGCTTTTTTAGATGGAACTTGACACAGAGATGGTGAATATACCCAATAGAAAGTTATTGGCTCGAAATATCGATATTTTAAGACAACATGTCCTTGAATGTGACCTTATCACGTGACCTCGACCTGGGATCGGCAAAATAACACCGGAAACGGATTAACCATACTCGAAAACCCCTACAAAGTGGTTTAATGTATGGTTCTACAAATTTTGATTCTCAAGTTATTGCATAGCCTTACTCCGGACGACGGCCATATTGGACTTGTCCGTCACAGCGGGAGCCCAGCCTGGCTCCCGCGAAAAGTTATGGCCATGTCTAACGCCGGTCCAAAATGGTGCTTGTGGAACGATGTGAACAATTATGTGATTAAGCCCCATGACCACTAGCGCATGGTCAAGGAAGCAGTCCCAGACGAAAATTTACAGAGTGGCGTCATCGCGTAGAGTTGGAGTCAGTTGTTTAACAATGGCGATCCGTGAGTATTGCTGATTTGATCGACATGTGTTGACGTTGGGTCGGTAGACTCGATAACTAAGTACAAATTACGTAATAAAGTTTAAAAAAGCACGTCTGCGAACAGTATTAAGCAACATAAGTAAACCTGCTTATTTCTTTGGCCAACTATCATTACTATCGATATTTCGTTGTACTATCGCCGATAACTATCGGTAGTTAAATTTACTATTGATTGTATTGCATCGCGACATCGACTATCGCGATGCATCGATAGTTCGATGTATCGTTACACACCTAGTGATATCCTTGTAAAGAAAATGGTAAAAATTTAATCCTCGCTTTCATCTGATAATGTTGATAGAGTTGATGATGAGGATGATGACGATGGTGATGATGTTGTAGTAGACCATGACAATGATGGAGATGAGGATGAAGACGGTGGTAATTACGAAGTTGTGATAATGATGCCATGTTGGTGTGTACGTAGGCTGTGCTCTCCTGCCGTCAGCATGCGAGATGTTCCAACATCGTGAACATTTGTTGGTCTTGCTCGTGATCCCTACAGAACTTCTGATCGGTATCGTTCTTGATACATGTTTAGCCACTGGCTGCAGTTGCTGTTGTGAAACTTCTATCCGCCAAAAGGCGGTTACGATCAAGGATCATATTTAGACAGGAGTCACTGGGCGAGATCATGGCAGTCTACAACACTTGAATAAGGCCCTACTCCTAGGCTATAGGCCTATGCTGTCAAGAACAGCGGAAATCAGATCGCAAAAGTGCCATTTGGTATTTATTTCACACGCCTAATGATTTCATTTAGTCAACGCAAACTCGGTGTTAGGGTCTATGTTCTCTACTGCCATAGTCGGTTGTACTGCGTTTATATACAATTTAATTTTGAACGCAGTAACCGCGTCATGACGTAAGAAAATAGTTTCAGTCGTAACTCGGTGTGTTGAGTGTGAACTATGAATTTTCCGTCGTGTATTGCATGTAATAATGAAATGAAGATACGTGCCTACGTCGTTCAACCTGTAAGCTGTATAAGCTGCAAGAGCGCGTGGTAATGTCCCGGCTAGAAATTATCGTCACGACTAACTGCAAAATACTTTGTGGCAGGGGTCGACACAGTATCAAAACCTCCTCTATTGCGAAGAACGCTAGCTGAGTCGATGTGCTATGCTGCACCGCACATAGGCTCTATGATCGGAGATATTGGATTATATGGTGTTCATGTAGCAACAGGGTACAGAAGACCCCAAATGCACTGGCGAGAACATCGCATCAGTTAGATTTTCTAGTTAATCTCGGCTTCCAAGATCACGTTGCTTCTGTGGGAGACACACCTGCGAAACGCAAAGCTGAGTGTCATTCCGATCTTAGAACTCGCAGTGACGATTTGCCTTATTGTCCAACCAGCATTTGATATATCGGTGTTGGCCTACGATTCAATTACAAATATTATGTAGGGCCAATTTCTTCCATGTGGAACTCGACGATGCGACGGAAGCTGCCTGGATAGAGTTCACCAAACTACAATGCGGCTCAATGACACTCAAAGCTACCGCCACAGATTTGATGTGTGTAGTATGTTACTATATGCGTTTAGCGATCGAACACTTTCCTAATCTGATCAAACACGTTGCCAATTTGTGTTGTGGCGCAAATGTCAAACTAGTAAGCCAGTTCTGTACCAAGAACACGGACCATGAACAATGGGAGCTTTCTAATAGTGACGTCCAAGAGTTGTTCTCATTTAGACGTTGATGTTTGATGATAATAATACGTCTTATTCGTAACTGGTATAAATTAATAAATTTCATTGCATGTTTCTAAACAAGATTGCTTATATTCAGATTCCAAACATAACATAATGTACCAATTCTCACGAGGATTAGGTTAACAATGATCAATATTCAACACTACATATGTGACCCGCTGACTCAGTCCAAGTCATCTGTTTGGCTCTCCATTCAAAAAGGTTGCCTGCCCCAGCTTTGTGGTGACAACAACAATAAGCTTGTAGATCGGTTTCAATCAATACTACATATCATGTGTGCAATATAACCGCTCCCTGCATGTTATATACATACGTAGCCTATGTATTACGGACGGATCCCGTTGACTTCGGATTTCTCCGGTGCTGGTCGGATCAGATAATAAACGACGGCCATGTTTCGTTCAGTCTGATAAATGGTGTGTTTCATTTAAAAGCAGCAATCATACAATGGCGACGAGAATTAAACGAACCTGCTAAGCCTACAAGTCAGCAACCGCCTACCGTACCGAATCACCATGGCTGTTCCGATCAATGTGGCCCAACTACCGACCTTCGATGCACAAAACGAGCCTTCAACAACGGCTGAACGTTGGAAAAAGTGGATACGAAACTTTGACAGGATGGCCAGTGCGTCAGGATGTACCGATGACAAGCAAAACGTGATTTGCTGTTACACACCGCGGGCGAAGGCATACAGGACATTTATGATACATTCCCCGAAACAGAAACAGGTACGTCGTCGTCGTTTCAAAAAACAAAAGAACTACTGACGGACTATTTCACGCCTAAATCAAACGTCCCGTACAACAGGCACATGTTTCATCGCGCTGAACAGCATGAAGGCGAAACCGTCGGGCAGTTCGTAACACGGTTACGACAGCCGGCATCGTCATGCGATTACGGGAACAATGTCGATGAGTACATCAGAGACCAAGTAATCGATCGGTGTCGCTCTGATTCGTTGCGTACCAAACTCCTGGCCGCAGGAAAGGATCTCACGCTAAACAGGGCGATCGAGACAGCGCAAACGAGAGAATTGTCAGAACGCCAGGCTAAAGACATGGCTCGTGGCAAAGCAAACAACACAGTGTATGCTGCATTCAACAGTTCAGCACGCATACCATTCGAAGCGCACACTCGTAAACCGGTCAACAGACATTATAACACTCATCAACGTCACGATCGGTGCCCTCGCTGTGGCTTACAGGGCCATACAAGTGAAGAATGCAAGTGCACACGTGATAAAGAGTGTCACAAATGTGGAGTGCGTGGACATTTCGCTGTCATGTGCCGAAGCAAACCAAGGCAGCAGTCACAGCGCAGCTCACAGACGTGGCAAAAGAAACGTGCACAGCCAGTCAATCCAATACGGTACATGGCAGAATCAGCTGCCCATAGCGACAACAGCGAAAATGAGTACGCATTTACTTTGACGCCTCATTCTGGCATGATCACAGCAATCATTGCAGATGGACCGGTTGACATGATCATTGACTCGGGTGCATCATGCAACATAATCAACTCTACTGTAGCCGCGCAGCTGCGAGAGCGAGGCGAGCAGTTTGAAGCATGCAAACGGACCATACATCCGTATGGATAGCCGCCAATCGTGGCGCGTAAGCTCGTCACGTGTGACGTGCAAATTGGTGACATGTCGACAATCGCAAAATTTCTTCTCGTTCATGGAGATTCGCCTTCATTTCTAGGCAGGGCTACTGCTGAGCAGCTTGGGGCCCTGAGAGTTGGAGTCACCTTTGTGTCCGATCGACAAACAGCAGACAAGGTCATTGCAAAATATCCGGGCATTGCCACGGGTATAGGCAGTCTGAACAATTTCACTGTCAAGCTGCACATTGACACGTCTGTCACACCGGTAGCTCGCAAACACAACCGAGTGCCATTTCATCTGTAAGACAAGGTCACCAAAGAGCTTGAAAAGCTTGAACGTGCAGACGTCATTGAGAGGGTCACAGGACCTACTGAGTGGGTGTCGCGAATCGTCACGCCACCAAAGCAAAAAAGTCCAGACGAAATACGTATCTGCGTCGACATGAGAGAGGCCAACAAAACCATCTTACGCACGCGTCATGTGACGCCTACAATCGATGAACTGATTACAGGCCTGCAAGGGGCCACAGTATTCAGCAAAATAGATCTTCGGTCTGGCTACCATCAGCTAGTCCTGGACCCTGCATGCCGTTATATAACAACCTTTTCAACACATATGGGGTTGTATCGGTACAAACGACTGAGTTTTGGCATTAACTCGGCGGCCGAAGTATTTCAGCACACAATTCAGATGGTGTTGAACGGCATGAATGGCGCCATTAACATAAGTGATGACATCACTGTGTTCGGTGCAAGCCAAGAAGATCACAGTCAGAATGTCTCAACAGACTGCAGAAGTCCGGGTTAACAGTTAACTTACCAAAGTGTGAGTTTAACAAAGCGAAGATCGGCTTCTTTGGACATGTGTTCTCGAAGGAAGGAATTTCACCTGACCCGCAAAAGGTGAAAGATCTACAAGAAGCTGCACAACCGCTGAACCAATCAGAAGTACGCTCATTTCTCGGCATGGCACAGTACAGGGCCAGATTCATTGCAAGATTTACAACAATCTCGGAGCCTCTTCGAGTTCTCACACGGTAGGACCAGCCGTGGGTTTGGGAGAAGTCACAGTCGGACGCGTTTAACGCAATAAAAAACGCATTGTCCGAGACGGCAACAAATGCCTACTACGATTCTCACAAACCAACCGAGATACTCGTAGATGCCAGCCCAGCTGGTGTTGCAGCAATACTTACACAAGAATGCAAACCAGTCGCATACGCAAGCCGTGCGCTCTCGGACGTGGAGAGACGCTACTCACAAACAGAGCGTGAGGCATTAGCCGTTGTGTGGGGTTGCGAACACTTCTACATGTACACGGATGGCGCTGCATACACGATAATTACGGACCATAGGCCCCTGCTGGGCATATGGCAGAAGCCAAACCCGCCGCTACGAGTTGCGAGGTGGGCACTGCGCTTGCAACATTACAACATTCGTCTAGAGTACAGATGTGGTCGTGACAACCCAGCAGACTACCTGTCTAGACATCCAGCAACAAACATCAGCCAAGCGCAGCGTATGGCTGAGGACTTCATCAATCACATTGCTGACAGCTCTACGCCACATGCCATCACCCTTGACGAAATTAAGGTGCACACAAGACAAGACGCGACCTTAAACAAGGTCATCGAGGTCATCCGCACAAGTCATTGGCATGACACAGCTAACAACGAGTCAGCTGACATTGCTGCATTCCGGAATGTCAGGGATGAACTGACAGTGGGAGAAAATGGAGACTTTCTGCTACGAGATTCTCGCATTGTCATCCCGACAGCACTTCGCAGTCGTGTCATACAGTTCGCACATGAGGGTCATCAGGGCATCTGCAAGACCAAAGCTCTGATCAGAAGCAAAGTGTGGTTTCCAGGCATAGACAAAGAAACGGAAGCAGTCATCATGGGTTGCATTCCGTGTGTTGCAAACTCCAACCGCCGCCAGATGGAGCCATTAAACATGACTACTCTACCGCGAGGCCCGTGGATCAATTTGAGCATTGCTCTGCAAGCTGTCCGTCCACAACGAGCTCGAAAAAAGCGACACCGCTTAATCGAGCAAATCTAGAAATTGGGTGTAGGCGGATCGCAGCTCGTTCTAGATATAGTTAGTTACACGATATAAGGGTGTAGGCGGATCGCTGAGCTTCATATCCGTTATCTAGTTAAGTGTTCAGTTAAATAACATGGCATGTTTGTGCGTTCATCTGTTTTCACAACGAACACTTTTCACAACGAACACTTATTAGGAATCCGTGTCACAAACTTTAGTGCAGTTCAATGTTCCTTTAATTAATAAATGTGACTAAGTAATCAAAGTAGAGAGGGATGCAATATAGCCGCTCCCTGCATGTTATATACATACGTAGCCTATGTATTATGGACGGATCCCGTTGACTTCGGATTTCTCCGGTGCTGGTCGGATCAGAGAATAAACGACGGCCATGTTTCGTTCAGTCTGATAAATGGTGTGTTTCATTTAAAAGCAGCAATTATACAATGTGTATGTGCGGCTTTATATAAAGAAGAACATTAATCAAATTTGAGGATTAATGTAAAATCAATGTTTGGCTCAATCAACACCGCAGTCATAAAACATCGTCAAGAACTAACGTCGGACATTTTCTGTGAGAATGTTTCGTGTTTAGCAATTTTAGTTCACGCATATTAAGTTTAGAAACGTCACAATATAATATCGAACTTCATAATTTGTAGCGAACTTGCAGGATTTATATCTTCACGCTTTGAACAGTTTGAAAGAATATGGAAATTTCCAGGAAAATCCATACATCTCCATGACGTAGTTACGTAGTTAAGTTTTTCTACATGTTCTGCACATCACCAATGACCCTTGGATAACTGTTAAAGAGTATCTAATAGAGGAGAATGACGTAGATTGCTCTTACCGTATAACAGTAAACAATGTGATCAGGTGTAATTTATAGAACATAAAACAATGAAAGTCCACTGAATAATTCACTCCCATTCAGCAAAACTATAACACGAGTGAGAACGATTTTTGTACTTATTTCCAAGAAAAAGTACTATGTATTTCGAGGAAATTATAAAACATCCATGTATGCACATCACTCACATGAATAGCGACTTTCGCTAATTAAGAAATGAACAACCCAGTCTTACTCTTCTCTATGTGATTCCTGATTTTGTTTCGTCTTCACCCAGTCATAACACCTTTCACAGCTAGCGTATCTACAATACTGTTAGGTTGCTTGTCATGCAACAATTACACATCATCTGGCAGTTTCTACAAATAGTGAACATGCACTGGTAATACGTTATAAGAATAAATGTATTATTATTTGCAACTTTTCAGTTGAATTGTCAAGAAGTTAGTTCTGGCTACACATTCGTAGTGTATGTTCTTTCTGTGTGAAACTGGTAATTCAGCACGAATAAGATTATGCTACTGTAGTCGTCATGTTGGTCGTTCCGAGGATGGCAGGAATCGCAAATGGTTAACGTATGGTGCCAGTGGTCGAACCCTTTATGTCTTTGTCGGCCATGTTCTTTTCGTGAGAACTGTAAAGTGAGACTAGTATTAGTACATGTGCAACTAAGATATACAGACATGACATGCATGCAGATGGTTACAACAAACACACCTACTTTTTATGCAAGACTATTTGGGTTATTTAGACAGTCGTTTGAACCGACTGATTAGGCTGATCACATCTCAGCGGAGACCCAGCAAACCGGTCGAAGTGACAAAAAACGTACGTAAAAGAACGAATGAGGACGACAAACACACTGACAGTGACCACTCTTAGTGCTAATGTAAAAAGGACGGTCGAAATTTGAGTTTTCACAGTATGTTATGCCTTGTTGCTTGCAAGATGCTGGCGTTTCTCCACATCCTCAAATATGTTCAGGAGAAAGAATCACACGCTATTCCCAACCGTTAAAGTGAAGCTGTAGAAAAGGAGGCAGCATGAAGATGCACAATGCCAGTTAATGCCATCTGAGTAAAATTGTCTAACTCGAATTACACGATAATCGGTAGGGGGCGAGCCGGCACTGTGCGTAAGCTTCCTCGTGAGCGTTGCAGAATTCCGACGGGAGCCACCTGCCTCTGTGACCGAAGTAGTACTCACGCTTGGAAGGGCCACGAGGTGTCCACACGTGGGCCGGCAAGTGCGAGATCGGCACTATGAGTGTCCTTACCGCAGTATTCGGAGAGCATTCGGGGTACGTACGCGTCGACAAAGTCGTAGTAAAACTCCAGCACCCTTAGCTTCGCGTACTGGTACACGAATAAGCCTATCTGGACGGGTAGATGGGAAGTCACAGCTCTCTTGTTCAGCTGCTAAACGCAGTCGTCGACGTCGAAGTCGAGTTGCCCGGAACTGGTGATCGTCGATCAGGGTCGACGCGCCGACTATTGTGCAGTACTTGACGTCCAGGTGGCAGTCGACCGTAGCCACAGTTCCCCAAAAGCTTCATGGTGTCGGCGATGATAGCCTTGTTGGGTCAGCATCCCCCCTAGCGTAGGGCTGGATACACGAGTAGCCGAACCGACGGAAGCACGGCTTCGGATCGTATTCGACGATGCGGTACACGCGATCGACGACTAGACCGTACTCCAGGTACCATCGCAGCAGCGGCATGGCGAGGAGCATTCTACTGCCGAAGAAACTTCCTACGAGCGTGCGTTGAGGATTGCTCACCAGGTCGTGGTCTTCGGCGTATCGAGGCATGAACGGGCTGAGATCGCCGCGTGTGATTTAGACGTTCTTAAAACGAGCTGAATCTCGCCGAATCTATAACGCAGGTCACCCGGCACGCTGAAGTCGCATTCGACCAGGCCGAATAGTGGGCCGTCGCGCAAGGTTTCGAGGACCTCCGTCAGCATTAGTCGACTGAGAGTGATGATGCCGCGTCGCCGGGGAAAGGTAGTGTCGAGATAGGCCTTCACCGTCGGTTCTTTCTCCGTCGTCCGCCATTCGCACTCCCACATATCGACGACCGTGAAGAAACGGGAGAGGTACACCATGGTGGCGCTGGTCTCGGCCTATCGTAGACGCTGTTCACCTCTTTTCCCGTGCACAGACAACTGTGGAAGAAGCACCTGTGGAACTGGTACGCTGCTCTCGATTCTCGATACCAGCCGTCGACACGGTGCTTGGCTACTTGCTCATGTTCGGGAGCTCTCCCACGAAAACCATTCCGTGGCGATGCGACCGTACCGGTGCACCCTTTCCGACTGAAAGTCGGCATCTCCCATGTCTAGGTATAGGGCGTTCGCGTCGTAGACGAACACAGATTGGCACATTTCGGCGACGTCCTCGGCGAATACGCCCAACCTTAGCTTGGTGACGTCTGCTTAGTGATTGAGGGAAAAAACAATCGCGGGACCACCGACCACTTGGGTCGTCACGAGCTTGTGCCGAGCCTTGTTCGCCTCTTTGAACAGCGTGTAGTGGGTCGTTGTCGGCAGATCGTAGAATAGGTACAGCAGCGTCAGTCCTGATACGCTGATACCGTCCTTGAACATATCGATGCATCAATGTAGGTAGAAGGCAAACTGCTTGTCATCGGCATCCAGGAACGAGAGCACGTCTCGGTTGTTATACCAGAAGAGAAAGTCCTGTAGCGTCGTAATGCCTTCATTGCGACACACAGCCGGGTATTGTTCTGAGGCGTCGTCAGAGATGCTCTCCCGCTTCAGGTGGCCGTAGAAAACCTCTTTCGGAGGAAACACGGGGTCGCTCAGTGTCAGCAGGTCGTTGAGATACTCGTAGGGGAACTGTCATTGTTAGCGCGCATCCGTAAGCCTTTAGGTACTTGTTGTAAATGACACCGGGCGCGAGATAGTTCATCATGTCCTGGAAGTTGAGCATAGGCGACGACACGCACATCAAGATGTTGTTCCTATTGATGAAGAAAACCGACGACTCGTCCCGGTCGACCTCCAAGGCGGCGGCCGTAGCAGCAGCAGCCGGACCGACGGATCCGACGGCTGCACCCCGATCGCACAGGAGGAGTGGTACGAGTTACGCCGCCCGTCGATTTCTCTTGCCACTCGGCCTTGAAAGAGGCGAGGTCTTCGAAGGCGTTTCGGTACGACAGTTCCAACGCTATGCCGACTCGTACCCGGAGACGTTCGACGCCAGGCTCACGTTCAATAGCTCGTGCCTGCCTACCCACTGTCATTTGTTGGTGTTCGGAGGCAGTCGCTCTGTGTCTATGTAGGAATTTAAATCGAACGCCGCCCTTTACGGGTGGTAGCGCAATGCCTGGGGGACGTCGATACCTTCGCCTCGAGTTACTGGAAGACAGACAGTTCGTGTTCGTCTAGCGTGAGGATGCCGAAGGAGCGCGCGTCTACCGGATCGACAGACCCATCTTTGTAGCGGGAATAGAGCGCCGCCGTCGCCGTCTCCAACCTGCGCATGTCGCAGGCAGCGCTTGTCCGTATAAGGTCTGCTGGTGTGGACGTCGTTCTCGAGGCTCACAACCTCTTTGTTGTTTCTCACTTAATCGGGGAGTCTCATACCGACACAGCCGATGGGGTGACGGACGATCGCGTTCAGGAAGAAGGTGGCGTCCAACCCGAGTCGGACGTTAAGGTAATGCAGGACATCGGGCTGCTGAACACGAGTGACGAGGAAGGCTGTAAATAGTTTGGTAGTAATTATTTATTCGCCACAAAAATGAAAATATGATAATAATAAATAACGCGATGTTTCAAAATTGTATTTATCCAGACAGATCACCATTTGTTTTCACATACATAATTACAATATATTACCGTACAATATATATATATATATATATATATACAATTAATAAATTATATGTCCATTACATTATATTTGTTTGGATAAATAAAATTTAGAAACATCGTTATATAATTCCCATATTAAAATTTTTGTGGCGAATAAATAATTACTACCAAAAAAAAATACTTACAAACAGTGCATCATAGTATAACAATTATTTGGTTTATATTACTTTGTGAAAACATAAACCAAACAAAGTGTAAAAATAAATCAATGGTTTGGTGTGGGGATTGAACCGGCAAAATAAATGACAAGGAACCAACGCCTTTACTAATTGAGCTAGCAGGACCGACAGAAATTCGCTGACTGATTTAAGTTGTTATGATAAATTGTACAACTCCTCCTTCATACATCGATATTATAGAAATATTATGAGATTATACACGTTACTTTCTGTAGCTGGTTACAATATATGTTTGCTATGTATGTTTAATGGTGTAGATTATCTCTCGTTGGTTGCATTCGATATAATTATTCTGAAAACGAGCTCAAGCTCGGCGAAACCTAGTCGACTTACAAGTAGGTCCATTCGCATTCATTGTTTGTTTGAATAAAATTGGATTCATGTGGAACGGTAAGATAACTGCTTGTTCCTCTATATTGACTAGTGTTTGTATTTCATCGGAATATTGCACAATAACTCATTCTGACGCTCGTTTCGACCCAAAAGCTATACTTGTAAACATGCTCTGAATGCATGGAACGGGTCGGCCTGATGCGAGTGTGGGTCATAAGTGACGTCCCGATACCAACTGATCGCCTAGCTCATTAAATTTAAATTTTCCGCGGGAATCGCTACACAGACGGGTTTAGGATCGAATTTATGCTACAAATGTATTTTTCTGTATTTTTTTATGTTGTCAAATGTTACATACAAGGTTAAACTTTGAGTACACACGGAAAAAGGATTTTAGCTAATGCCTTATTTTTATTTCTTTTAAGGACAATATAGAAACAAAAAATTATCAGCAGCAATAGTCTTCAACGTTATTTTAACGATGACAAAGCGTACAAGATACGTGTTGTTTATAGTACGTATAAACGTAGCGCGTAAATAAATATTCCGTTAAGAAGGATCGACGGCCTAAGCTAAAATAGTAAGTATTAGTTTTTAAACTTCATCACATCAGGCAACTAATAATGTCCGCACACCAGCTGAAAAGCACTACTCCGTTAAAAACGATCGACGCCCTAAGCTAAAATATCACAACAAGAAAATTAAAAGTGTCCGTTGAGCCGCCGAAGTTCAGGCGTCGAGTCTGCGGTTCAACTAGGACTTTTTAGCGTATCTCAGAGAGGAGGCGTTAACACTGCGAGCCAAGTCTAGCGTCAGCCACGAGGTCACTTTTCGGACGTCAACCTCCTGCGACATACATACATCTTGTAACGATGGCTGGACATCTTGTAAGTGTCGTACTGGACGCTAAGGATGCGAATAGCCGACGGAATGATAGGGCGATTCCCGAAGTCGTACATCACACGTCTGTGGCGCACGACTAACCCGTACGGTCTATCCAAGTACCCGGCGAAATGATCGAGATGGATTGCGCGCGGCACGCTACCGGCTACACACATACTCTCGCTATGATCATCTCGCCGATCGACTCAGCGAACATCGCATGCAGTCGACGCTCGAGGTCGGATGTCAATGACGCTCGCGACAGCGGGGGCGGCGACGATGGCGAGGTCGGTAGGGGTGCGAACGTTGATGTCGACGGCGTCGAAGGCGCCAACGGCGGCGAAAACTCCGACGACTCGATCGCAAGGAGTTGCTCTACTGGCATCGTCGACGCGAGGGAATCATCCTAGAAGTCCGGTAGGGGTGCGAACGGCGATGTCGACAGCGACGAAGGCGATAGCGGCGGCGGCGGCGGCGGCGAAGACGCGGCGATCACGCGATCGGAAGGAGTTGCTCTATGGGCGCCGTCGACTGGAGAGAATCGTCCCGGAGGGCAGATACAAGACGCATTGCAACGGGCCTCTTCTTCGGAGGCTTGTAGGCGGTGATCAAGTCGTCGTGGTTGTCAACGTCGCCGGACGATAGATAGGGTCGTCTGCGGCTCGAATTAGCGTGTAGGAGGTGATCACGACGTCGTTGTCCTTCTCTCTGGCTTCCGATCGAGTGACCATGTCGACGTTGTCCTCTTCGCCCGCCGCACTCGAGCCTTACAAGTCCGCGACGGCGTCTTGTTCGAGGCCTTGTACGACCCGACATAGACGGTTATCGCCCTCTCGCTGTACTGGGGTACTAGATACTGTAGTAAGAGATACAGAAGTAAGCAAAAGGTCTGATCAGTCCGTTGGTAGTCCGTTGGTCGGTCGGCGTTTTAAACGGGCTCCGTCTGACAGGCAGTGAATGTGTCTTAACGCCCTCACTTTGCTTTTACACACACCGATTAATCTCGAGACGGCAGCACACGCTTCCCCAAGGAAATGCCGGACAAATAATCCGCTTTATAGTCGACCACTTTCTTGCTATACCATCGAAGAACGTCGACCAGGTCTACGGCGCCGATTATTAAAGTGGCGTCTATCTCAATCATAAGTGGCGGCGACAATGGCGGCGGGCGTAGAGGAATAAGCAGCTACAGGCAAACGGCATCGCGAATATGATGACGCGGCGGCAGAGGCGGCCATCGTAATATAGGTCTTCGTAAGTTGTGTGCATCGTCGGAATTTACTGGGATGCTATTAATCTAGACAGATTTTATAGCCACGTGCGACGGTAACGCGCAAGCGCAGTTCCTCAGAAAAACAAACAAGTCGGGACTCGAATTCGGTAGCGTCGCTTGATTTTTCCGACAAATGGAGTTTAGAAAAATAACACATTTCTTGTTTCGTTAGATTCGCCTATAATTATGTTTTTTTGCATTATAAATTACAAACAGTGTTAATCGGCGCGAGACGAACATGCACGTACGTCGAAATAATGATTTAATTGCAGATTTCAATATTGCAGACCTGCACATGATAAATAATGTCTCACAATTCTCCAAAATCCCCCCATCTCTCCAAATCGGAGCTTTCTTGCTTCATCGCCACACGCGTCAACCGACGACGCTACGAATAAAACAGCGTCGGTTGTTTTTTCGATAACAAGTCCTGACTCGTCTTGGGCGCTACGAAAAAAACAAGTTGTTGTTTTCGATTTCAAGTTAGCGGGGGAATTTCCACATAAAATCCGACTTTATAATCATGCATCTCTCACAATAAAGTCGACACCCTATATTTATTTGAAAACACGCCAAACGTCCACGCACTTCTAAACAACGATATAACAGCCGATTTCGTTATTTTTCTCGTTTTGTTAAATTCGCTTCTAATTTCCTTTTTTAGCACTAAAATTCACGCCACGGAGTTCGTTAGCAATAACCGATCATCCACGACCTTCGGAATAAGGGTTTCGTTGCCGATTTTCTGTATTTTTCACGCCTTGTGGATCAGTTAAAGCCACCACCCGCCATCGTGAACAATTACACGTCGGGCGTCGGCCGACGCACACGAGCACGCGCAGGTAATGAGCACCGGTTACCCGAAAAAAATAAGAAGACGTCGTCGATTTTTAAATTAGGGAGACAATTTCCACGGAAAAGTCCCGACTTTATCATAATAAATCTCTCACATTAAAAACCAAATCCCATATTCATTTAAAAACACACCGAACTTCCACGCACTTCTAAATAAAGACGTAATACCGACCTTGCCACGGCTATCAAAAGACATACGGGTTACATTATAACACCACCCCATACATATTACAGCTCCCACGCTGGATAAATACCGATTCGTTGAATTCCTGAACCTTTCATTCATCATGACTTATTTTAACACCTCATTCTAGCCTCGGCTCCACCAATCAAAACACATTCAGTCTCTTCGCTCACCGCTTTCGGAATCTTAACCGACCGACGACAGATAGCGTGCCACAAGTCTTTTTACCCACACGAATCAACGCGGAAAAACTATCCTATCCAATAGACACACTCACACACACACAGTACTAACTAGGGATACACCTCTATTATAGGGTAGGACGAGCAAAGGACAAGTTGAATAAAACCAAATCAGCAGAATTGAGGCCATATTAAAATATACGAAAACATGGTAACATTTATGCCAATTTACTCAATTTTAATGATTGGGGGTGATACTAACCTACATTATTACTCACGGCCACACCAGAGGCGTCAGGCCGAAGGAATCATGTGGATTGTGACACAAATGTCTTACTTGTCCCACTGTGGCAAGAAATGGGTTCTGATGCATGACTTTATTTATTGGACAATTAATTATATACCTCTTTCCGTAGAAATGGATATGTTAGCAGATAGTCTTTACTGCAAAGACACATAATTAAGCAGGTGGCACTGTGCCTTTTCATGGCTGCTCCACAAAGCAGCCAATTCTTATAATTTTGCTGCTCGTCGACATCTCTCACATCAGCTGAATTCTATTTGTATTTGCATTTGAATGAATATATATTATTTCCATAATGAGTCTGCCACGTACACAGAGCTAGTGACAAGGATATTGCTTAACCTTACCGGCTTAGCTTACCTCCGTTGCTTAGATTTATTATTGATCCCTTTCTTCTTCTTCTTTTTTATTTTATTCGCCTCTTTCCCTGAATGACTCTTCCTCTGGTCAGGTCTACGGAAGCGTACAAAGAACATGATGCAAATCGTAACTCTTTTCTGTGATAACTAACATTTTGAAACGCGATAGGTAACTAACTTCCGACTTAAAATGTGATGCATATAAGCATTTTGACAGAGTTAGTCTACCGTATTCTACATGTGGCTATCTAACACGAGCGATAAGTTCGTTAAAATGTATCTACAAATGTAGTGTAATAACGCATTACATTACTTGCCCAAATAACGTAGCTATTTTATTCTTTGTTGTTGTATCTATCATAAGCCTATAATACTTAGTTATCATTACTTACACAATTAACAAGTATGTCCAATCTTGGTTTATTGTGTGTTCTATATCTTAGTACATTGTTAGTTAAGACAGTTACTTTTTACCACTTTAAAACACTGTCTTTCAGTTTAATGGATGTGTATTTAATGAATAGTAAAATATTGAATTTTCTTAGTCATTTGCATACCATCTTCAATATCGGAACATGTCATTATTAGTTAGCTAGGGCAATCGTATGACGTAGTAAACCTCACTGATAATGTATGTTACAGTACTCGACACAACGGTCAGCTCGTCAGTTAGACGAATTACCTTCTCTTGTTGAATTTTCTATAAGGTATTATGGCTTCACTTTAATACACGAATATTACTTTTATGTTATTCTTGACCACAAATACAACACCACATATATTTGTGGGGTTTATCTTGAACATTTTTTTCATTCAGTATTTGGGTAAATAGGTAAGTTCTTATACGGGTCAGAATTCCTTAAATGGGCATATTAGGTTTAAAAAAATAAATAATAACAGTTTTGTTGAAGTAAAAAAATAAAGTGGTATTTCTGAAGCATATATATATATATATATATATATATATATATATATATATATATATATATATATATATATATATATATACATACCTACTACTAAATTATCAGTACCATCGCATTAGTAAAGAAGAAGTTATTTATGAATATCCAAAATATTGGGACCCTAATTGTTTCCATGATAGTACCATTTTATAATGCGTGCATATGGTATACCTTTAAAACTCACCCTTTATAATCGTATATTATTGAGGCGACATTTGAAACGGCATCTAAATTAGCATATGTGCTAGCGCGTGAACTGCCGCGTGAACTGGCATATGAACCGGTGGGTCGATTGACGAATGAAGTGCGATTGACGAGTGAAGTGCGTTTCGCCAGGGAGGGAAATCTAATATCGGCATCGTTCCGACTTCTGTTCTTCTCGCCGAAGTCTCCTTGCCGATAGACGAGAAAGAGAAGACCAACGAGTCCAATAGTGAAGACGGCGGAACCTGCGATGAAGTACCAGTTTGTGCTCGGCTCGATCACTTTCACATCTGGCGTTTGTAGAGCAGTAAACAGAAATGTAACAGTACAATCCAATGGAAAAGTTGCCAATGATAAACTGATGCTGACTAGAAGGATAAATGGCGGAATTAGCAGACGTAAAGTTGTTAAATTGTCTCGGCTAGAGGTAATTGTCTGTTTTTTTAATAGATTCTTATATAACACAGTATCCAGTCCTCAGGACTAGCAGACCTGTTCAATCGATCACCATCTCGACTTCTCTAGGAAGCACCCATCCACGCTGCAATTAATGCGCGAAGAGTATATATACACAAATAGCAACCACTGTCTATAGCCAGGTACTCATTTATATAGCTGAGTTAACTGGAGCAACGTAGAGTGAACGAATTTGCCCAAGGTTCGACACCGCTGCACAGGATTCGAACTCGGGTTCTCTCGGTCGAGAGTCCGAAGCTCTAATCACTGCACCATTGCCCTCCACAATGATGATGACTGGTGAATATGAATTTGTTGTGCTACAATGACTCAATTATTAGGTGTTTGTTACCACCCATAATGGTAATCAACAGGTTGTTACCACCCATAATGGTAATCAACAGTTTGTTACCACCCATAATGGTAATTAACAGGTTGTTACCTGGTGATATCATAAATCGACCGGTAATGTAACAATCCACCGGTAATGAAATAAATCGACCGATATTGTAACAATCGACCGGTAATGTAATAATTAGACCGGCAACGTAATACTATTGATCCTGATGATAATGATGACGACAGTGATTATGATAATGTTGATGCTGGTGATGACAGTGATTGTGGTGATGATAATGATGATTATAGTGTAGATAACGATAAAGATAAATAACACTATAAAGACGCTGACGAAGAAAAAAGAATATGATGATGACGAAGAAGATGATGCAGACGAAGAAGAAGCTGATGATGAATATGGCGATGAACGTTAGTAGTTAAGGAGAGGTTTTGGAGGAGCAGATGTGGCGCCATGAAAATGTGGGAGTGAAGATGCTGACTCATTTCCGGTTAGGAACGTCCCCTATGTGCTATTGGCCTACTTAATCTGATGACGTCATAACCCCCTAGCGAGTGTTGGGAACGTTAGTGCGTTCATGCGTGTAGTGGGTGGCTAATGATTATCTCTTATTTAGTGCATGATTGCATCTATTTCGGTTAGGAGCGCCCCCTGGGGACTATTGACCTACTTAACCCGATTTATAAGCGACTATGTGTGTGAGTGCAGTTTTTTAAAAGTGTATGCGACCCCTTTTCCAGACAACAAAGATATTACAACATAGCGGTTATTCAACATCTCCTTTTAATAATAATATAATCGATTGTGTGTGTGTGTGTGAGTGCACACTTTTTTTAAAGTGTATGAAACGCCCTTTCAGACAACAAAGAGTTATTCGAAGCGTTGGTCATGACATCTGGTTTTCATTACGTGTACGAGCTCGCATTTGGTTTTCAAAAGGGTCTTTGCCTTATACAGACTTTGAAAACATACAGCCAACCAATCAGTCTTCTATAACTGATATATACATATCTTAAAGAATATGACTTTTCTCTCATTATTATCAATTAATATATTATTTATCTTTAATAAACTTTATTAATTATACAAATATAACTCACGTTTTAGTATCTTCTGTGATTTGGGGTAATGAAGAAGTAATGAAGGGTATTTAAGGATAATTAAGGGGTAACTAAGCTGTTTTTTATGACATGAAATTGACCAATCAGAGACGTGTAGTTAGATATGTCTGGTCCCGCTCTTTTTGTAGAAATTTTTCTATTGTAGGAGTCATGTTACAAATATGCGCTTACACCAAATACACCACAGTGTGTACTAATCAAAACCAGATGTTGAAAGTAGCGAACAGGTATTTAGCGGTAACTAAGGGGTAAGTGTGGGTAATTAGGGGCAACTAAGGGGTAAATAGGGTTAATTAATGGGTAAATAAGGGATAATTTGGGGTTCAGAGTTAATGTTAGCCTTTTGCTTAGTAGTTACAGATGATCACGTATTATAGTTGTTGTAGTATAGTTGAATGCAGTTGTGTTATTGTATGTGTGCATTGTTTGTGTGTTGTGTGAGTGTGTTGAGCGTTTTGTGTGTGTGCGTTGTGTGAGAGTATTGTGCGTGTTAAGTGTGAGTGTGTCGTGGGTGTGTTTCCGTGTCATGTGTTTTAAGTGTGCGTGTGTTGTGTGTTTGTGTATTGTATGTGTGTGTCTATGGTGTGTGTATGGTGTGTGTGTGTGTATTGTGTGTTTATGTGTTGTGTGAGAGTGTGAGTGTTATCTGGGGGTGCATGTTGTGTGTTTGAGTGTGTGTGTGTGTGTGTGTTGTATGTGCGTGTCTATGGTGTATGTGTGTGTATGGTGTGTGTCTGTGTGTTGTGCGGGAGTGTGTGTGTGTTGTGTGGGAGTGTGTGTTGTGTGTTGGGAGTGAGTCTGTGTGTGTGTTGTGTATATGTGTGCGTTGATTGGCGTTGTGTGAGAGTGTGATGAGTGTGTGCATGTGTTGTGTGTATTGTTTGTGTGTGTGTGTGTGCTGTACGTGTGTTGTATGTGTATTATGTGTGTTGTGTGTGCTGTGTGTGCTGTGTGTGTGTTGTGTGTGTCTTTAAGTGTGTTGCATGTGTGTTGTATATGTGCTATCTATCTGTAGTGTGTTGAATGTGTGTTGTATGTGCTGTTTCTTGTGTATGTGTGTTGTATGTGAAGTGTGCGTGTGAGTGTGTGTGTTGTATTTGTGTGTTTGTGTGTTGTGTGAATGTGTTGTGTGAGTGTGTTGAACGTGTTGTGTGTGTGTGTGCGTTATGTGTGTGTTGTGTGAGAATGTTGTACATTTTTCCGTGTCATGTGCTTGAAATGTGCATGTGTTGTGTGTATGTGTCTGTTGTATGTGTGTGTCTATGGTGTGTGTATGGTGTATGTATGGTGTGTGTGTGTGTGTGTGTGTATTGTGTGTTTGTGTGTTGTGTGGGAGTGGGAGTGTTGTGTGGGGTGTGTGGGGTGTGTTTGAGAGTGTGTGCTGTATGTGTGTGTCTATGGTGTGTGTTGTGTGTTGTGCGGGAGTGTGTGTGTGTTGTGTGTGGGAGTGTGTGTTGTGTGTGCTGGGTGTGAGTCTCTGTGTGTGTTGTGTATGTGTGTGCGTTGATTGTACGTTGTGTGAGAGTGTGTGTGTGCATGTGTTGTGTGTACTGTGTGTGTGTTGTAGTGTGTTGTATGTGTATTATGTGTTGTGTGTGTTGTGTGTGTTGTGTGTGTTGTGTGTGTTGTGTGTGTTGTGTGTGTTGTGTGTGTTGTGTGTGTTGCGTGTGTGTTGCGTGTGTGTTGTATATGTGCTATCTATATGTAGTGTGTTGAATGTGTGTTGTTTGTGCTGTGTCTCTTGTATGTGTGGTGTATGTGAAGTGTGCGTGTGTGTGTTGTATTTGTGTGTTGTGGGAATGTGTTGTGTGTGTTGTGTAAGTGTGTTGAGCGTGTTAAATGTGCGTGTGTTGTGTGTGTGTTTGCGTTTTTTGTGTGTTAAGTGTGCGTGTGTTGTGTGTGTTTTCGTGTAGTGTGTGTGTGTTGTGTATGTGTGTGCATTGTTTGTGCGTTGTGTGAGTGTGTGTGTGTTTGTATGTTTTGTGTGTGTTGTGTGTGTTCTGTGAGTTGTACATGTGTTGTATGTGTATTGTATGTGTTATGTGTGTGTGTGTTGTGTGTGGTGTCTGTGTGTGTTGCTTGTGTGTGTTGTATATATGCTATATATCTGTAGTGTTTTGAATGAGTGTTGTATGTGCCATGTGTGTTGTATGTGAAGTGTGTGTTTGTGTGTTTTGTGTGTATTGTGTGAGTGTGTTGTGTGTGTTAAGTGTGCGTGTGTTGTGTGCGTGTTTGGGTGTTGTGTGTGTATTAAGTGTGCGTGTGTTGTGTTTGCATGTTGTGTACATTGTGTGTATGTTGTATGTGTGTTGTGTATGTGTCAGTGTTTTGTGAGTGTGTATGTGTGTTCTGTTGTATATGTTGTTTGGGTCTATGTGTGTATGTATGTGTGTTCTATGAGTGTGTGTTGTACAGGTATGTGCCTGTGTGTTGTGTGAGTGTGTTGTGTGTGTGTGTGTTGTTTTGTGTGTTGTGCGTGTTAGGTGTGGGTGTGTTGTGTGTGTTTGCGTGTTGTGTGTGTTAAGTGTGCCTGTGTTTTGTGTGTTTGCGTGTTGTGTGTATGTTATATGTGTGTTGTGTATGTGTCAATGTGTTGCGAGGGTGGGTATGTTGTGTTTTATGTATTAGTGTTGTATGTGTGTATGTGTGTATGTGTCAGTGTGTGTGTATTGTATGTGTGTGTCTATGGTGAGTGTTTGTGGTGGTTTGTCATAACACCCGAACCTTGCAATCGAAGGTTTGTGTTTATCACATTTTTGTGTTACCCTCTCGCGTAACGATGATTAACGGACCTGTACTTAAATACTATTCAACTGTCGAATTCCTATATCTACGCAGCGAACGACGATATTGTTTACAAACCTGCAAAGTGCAGTCGTCCCAGTCGTCGAATGATGACATGTTTGTGTGTCATGTGTGCATGTGTTGTATGTGTTTTGTACGTGTAATATATGTGTGTTGTATGTGTTGTGTGTGTTATATGTGTTGTGTGTTGTGTGTGTCTGTGCGTGTGTTGTATGTTTGTTGTATGTGGGCTATATAGATGTGTTGTGTGTGTACGTTTGTGTCTTATGTGTGTTTTATGTATGTGTTGTGTGTGTGTTGTGTGTGTGTTGTGTGTGTTTGTTGTGTGTTTGTTGTGTGTTGTGTGTGTTTTGTGTGTTGTGTGTGTTGTGTGTGTGTTGTGTGTGTGTTGTGTGTGTTGTGTGTGTTGTGTGTGTTGTGTGTGTTGTGTGTGTTGTGTGTGTTGTGTGTGTTGTGTGTGTTGTGTGTGTTGTGTGTGTGTTGTATGTGTTGTATGTGTGTTGTATAAGTTGTGTTGAATATGTGTTGTGTATGTGTGTGGTGTCTGTGTTGTGCGTGTTGTGTCTGTGTATTGTGTGTGCGTGTTGTGTGTTTGTCTAGTGTAGTGGACTCTGCTGTAGTACAGTGTATTCTAGTGTAGTGTAGTCGAGTGCAGTGTAGATTAGTGTAATGTAGTGTACTGTAGTCTCGGTTAGTGCAGTCTAGTCTAGTCTAGTATAATCTAGTGTATTGTAGTATAATGTAATGTATTGCTCCGGCGCCTCTGACTGTGTGCTTTAGAGAGGTGTATTTTCTTTGACCTGTAGTAAGGTGTGTTGTCTCTACTTTGTAGTGAGGTGTGATACTAAAATAAAGACCAACATGATAGTGATAACGAAGATGAAGGAGAAGAAGGTAACGATGATAATGAAGTGATCGCGATGATGAATATGAAGATAACAATGATGAAAAATGAAAAGAAGACGATGTTGGTGATAACGAAGATGACGTTCAAAATAATCGGGATGACTAAGTTGAAGATGATAAAATGTGAATACAACGACTATGATGATGAAAGATAAGACAATGATGTTGATGAAGAAGATGGTGATATATTGATTACGAAGATGACGGTGATGTCGATGCTGAATAAGTTTAAGACGATGAGGAGGATCAATGTGACGATGATGACGATGATGAAGAAGAAGGTGAAGAAGATTAATAACTGAATAATAAGATGATGCATTGGTGATTAGGAAGGCATGATGACGATGTTTAGGAAGATGATACAGGAAATGATGATAGTAATTAAGATGAGTCGTCCTCATCTTTCTGCGCCTCCTCTTCATCATCGTGCTCATATCAACCCACACATAACGACTATCCGTTCTGACATCCACTTGATGTTCACAAACATGCTTAATAGTCCGGGCGTTGGCCAGTGAAACGTGCATTAAGGTCCGCACTACGTTTTTTTTTCATTTTCGTGACCTACGCCTCTAGGTCAATACTCCAAAATTATTAATATGAATATTCGAACTTCTGCAATATAACACACTTCATAAAGTTACAATAACTCTGTATCTACTTCGTTTCTATGGACATATTATACACATTGTGCAAGAATAATTTCTTCTGGTCAAAATGTGATATGACTTGGAGGTGTTAGTTGATGGTGTTTGTGTGGAGCAACGATCAAACAGTATCACCGTCAAGTAATATATGTTCGAAATTACGCCATCCCGTATACGTTATACACAACCAATGATGGCTTATATACGTTACCTATCTACTCTACTCATAGCCAAGTCATATACCTTTGGAAATCTTGCTCTCTGCCAGGAAATACGGGATACCGTGGAGAGCTATCAAGTGTAGAGTGAAGGTCAAGTCAAGCAAAGACACCACCAAATGATGAATGTTCAAAACTGCGCCATTCCGCAAACGTTGCAATTACAATGTTTGCATATCTACTTTGTCTACCTACACTAGGCCATGTTATACATCTATATGTGTGCTGTATCCCCGTCAAAATGAGGCAAGGTGTAGAGCTGTAAAGTGGTAGTCTAAGTGAAGAGAGATGCATCAACCAGCATCGCTGTCAAAAGATGCATCAACCAACATCACCCCGTGATGAGTATGCAGACATTTTCGTTCCGCACATCAGAAAGCATTTAAATCACTCCAACAATATTGGCGTCGATCGGGACACGTACTTCGCCAACAGGATCAAATAATTAACAAGAGAGAAGCGTGGTAACGGGATTCTGAGGAAAATAACATTGAACAACAATGTGCAAATAAACTGGCAATACTTTCATCGCGATGTTAACAACATACAGGAGCTATTTGCATTTCTCTCCGTTAAGGTTGCAAAGCTCCACTATCTAGGGTGAAAGGAAGTGTTTGACACTTCAGACACCTCAGCCGTCGTTACTATGTACAACTATGACATGCTACATTCAGTCAGACCTTGAAGAACCTGGCACGCAACTGTTGAGCCTTGTGCAAGATGCTCTGTGAAAAAGGGATGAAAGCCATGCATGATTCGCAATGTGTTTCCGATCGTTAGGAGTTATGAGTTTGTCAAGTTTATATCCAGCTGTATACATTTGGATAGGTTTTTGTTAGGCAATAACGTTATTCATCATGATGGTAACGGCATCCATCATGCTCTGGGAAAAGACCTGTCACGTCATTGCCAGTTGTCAATAGCATGGGGAACCCAAATCTCATAACACGAAGGAACCACAGCATTCACACATCCATTTGGATCTGGATTTGCGACACTTCATCTCCTGGAACGCAACGCTATTGCCCTCTGTAAATAGAGTTGCAGCGTGCGTGGTGTCCGTTATCGAGGCAATGACAAAGATATTCTGTCAAAGCAGTAATATCACTAAGATATTCCAGTAACCCCGGATGCTCTTTAGCAGTATTCAGAGCGCATAGGGTAACAAGCTTTTATTTGGTTGACCAGTCAACTGGTTCATCAGCAGATGCCCACTCCAGATGGCTGAGGGTGGACATAGGACGTGAAGAGGCTGTCATGTGCACAAGAACACATCAGTTAATTAATACAATATTTTGACTCAAAATTGAGTTTGTGACCCTCAAAATTACATTCAAATTCAAAATTGAGGGTGGCATCCACCACCATCTATTTTCTCACACCCATGGGTGATGCAAAAATGCCGTAGCAGAATAACATCACCTACAATCTGCGGAATGGCACAATTTCAAAAATGCATGTATGTTTTGATGGTGACCTTGTTCAACCTTCACTCCACAGTTAGACCACCCCTTTACAATTTCGTGCCAATAATTTTTACGGGGATACAATACGCATAGGTTTATAACATGGCCCATTGTAGGTAGACAAAGTAGATAATTATTGCAAACATTGTAATTGTACAATGTTTGTGGAATGGTGCAATTTTGAACATTCATCATGACCTTGCTTGACCTTCACTTCATACTGACTGCACCACTTGATAGCTCCTCGTGGTATCCTGTATTTAAGGGGAGACAGTAGGCAAAATGTATATCACATGGTCATGAGTAAGTATGTAACGTAGATAGGCTATAAGCCACCATCGTTACAGTATAACGTTTGCGGGATGGTGCAATTTCGAACATTTATCGCTTGACGGTGACACTGTTTGGTCGCCGCTCAACACAAACTCCATCAACTGAAACCTCCAAGTGATATATAATTTTGATGGGAAGAAATGTTTCTTTCGCGGCGTATGTAATATGCCCATATAAATGAAGTCGATACAGAGTTATTATAATCTAATAACGTTGGCGGTATTGCAAAAGTTCGGATATTCGTCATTTCATGGTGACCTTGTTTGACCTTAGCTCCACACTTACTATACAGTGTAACAGCTCCATATCGTATCCGGTTTTGACCAGGAGACAATGGTCTTTCCAAATTTTTATGGGATTGCTATTTTATTATTAACAAAAGTAGATATGTATGCAACCATTGTAATTATAATACGTTTGCGGAAGCGGACAATTTCGAAATACTATCATTTGACGGTGACCTTGTTTGCCCTTGCAGTCACGTTAATTCTATGATAGGCCTCGGTGTGATGGGGATATCTAGGGTATATAATTTGGGTTTTTGTTTGGGGAGGGGGGCATTTAAGTCTGTCCATTAAGTAGTGCCTATTGCTCGCCTATTGAGGAGATATAAACGAATATCATGAAGTTATATTGGTCAGAGCTAATTTGCATATTCATGCGACATATATGCATACTATGATTTGTTCACTGACAAAATCATACCCAGATACCCTGAAAACATGCGTTTGGACACATCATTTTGATTGTTTGGATGTTTACAATTCGAGATATTCAGAAAAGTAGTATATATTTAAAGCCGATAACTAATTTGCATATTAATGAGTTTATACAAAAACGCTCAAGGGTGCCTGAGTGGCACCCGTCGGATTATTGACCTAGAATGTTAGAAGGTCACAAAAATGATACAAGAAAACATCGTGCGGACCCTACTGCACGGTCCACCTTCAAAAGGGCGTTTGACTGCCGGACTATAACAAAGGATTCCCAGAAAGATTTAGCCGTGTATTATATGTGAGAATATTTGCACGGCTGTGCGCATATGTTTCCTGATGGCACAACGCAGTAATATTAATTTTATGTAGTCAAACGATGGGTTCGAATCCTGCAGGATGGCAAGGAAGAAGGGAGGGTGGGATAACAAATCAAAAGGTCACATTACTTAAAAACAACTTCAGGGATAATGAAAAAGGAAATGTAAATATATTAAAATATAAAAACAATTACGGTAACTGTCGGTGGTCATAACCATGGCGGTAACACTGTGTCACTTCTACCTTAATGGCTTAGTATTTCAAATGTCAGGTAGCAATGTGTGTTCTGGGTGAACTAAGACTATGTGGGGTGACAACATTAAAAGCTCAAAGACGGCAGCAACATCATTCGAAGAACGGTCCTCTTGACGGTGATTCTGACGTCATGCTAATGGGTGCTTAATTCAACTAAGCACATTCATATAATCATTATTGTTTTCTTATTCTATGAAGCATTCTTTATCGGTTAACTCATAAACTAGTGCTTTGTTTTAATGGTTAAATATTATTTGAGTTTATGCCGACTACGTTTGTCTAAGACAGTACGTACCGTGGAGTAGGCCATAGTGTCCCACCATACCAAAGTGACAAACAATCTCCACAGCACAGAATGAGTTATCCCCCAAATCCATGCCATACTCGTCAACGGAACACCAGCGACAGCCCGACAGCTGATGGCACTGCCTGTCACACACGTCAATATTGTATCAGCAACACAAACGTCAAACACAACAAGGGGAATATTATAGGTGAGGCACACAAAAAAGGTAAGTAATTTCTTATGCAGCGCAGTATTCAGTCCTCAGGGTTGCTCAAAGCACTTTATAGTTTACTCCCTGGCAGACCTGTCCAATTCAACGACACCTCAACTTCTCTGAGAAGCATCCTGCCACGCTGCAATTAAAGCGCGAAGACTATTCATACACACATACCCAGTAGCTGTCTATAGACAGCTACTCATTCATACAGCTGAGTGAACTGGAACAACGTAGAGTGAACGAACGTGCCCAAGGTTCGACACCGCAGCACATGATTCAATCGCGAGTCCTCTCTGTTGTGAGTCTGAATCTCTAGCGACTGCTCTACTGCGCTCCACGTCAAACGTCAAGCATAACATGGGAAAACATTGTAGTAGAGGCAGACGATTCGAGTGAGCTATACCAAAAACACCCTCTTCCAATGTAACGACATCAATAGGTTAACAAAACTCACGCGAACAATGTACTATCGACAGTAAGACAAATGCAAGAGAAGTGTCTCAAGCAGAACGTGAGCCTCTAATCTGTCTTCATCGATCTGACTGAGGCGTTTGACACGGTGAACAGAGAAGCACTGACAGACAGTGCTCCTCCACAACCATGTATCACCATTGACGACACGCAGCTGAAGAATGTGGACAGTTTTAAGTACATTGGTAGTACTATAGCAGGTGATGGATCCCTTGATAGATAAATCATAGCGATGATTTAGAAAGCCAGCCAGGCACTTGGGAGGCTCCGGGTAAAAGTACTGCAGCATAGGTAACGACATCTGACTCTCCACCAAAATAAAATAACAATAATAAAGTAAAGGTCTATAATGCGGTTCTCCTCAACTCTCTCCTCTATGACTGTGGAACATAGGCTATGTATCGCAAGCACATCAAACAGCTACACAAGTTCCATACAAGTTCTCTTCGGTCCACAATGCGAATATGCTGGCAAGACAGGATTACTAATCGAGAAATCCTTGACAGAATCACTTACGACTAGCATCGGAGCCAAAATCCTACGAACTCAGCTTCAACGGACCGATCATGTTATGCGCATGGCCAAGCAAGAATTCCAAAGCAACTGTTTTATGGGGAGCTGGCACACGGTATCCGTAGACAAGGACGCCCTAAGAACACGCTCAAGACGAATCTGAATTGGAACATCTTCAGCCTCGACAACTGGAGAAAGATGCTAGTGACAGGGCTAATTGACGCGCTTTGTCCATGGGAACAACAGCAAGGGTTGAGGATGATTGTCGCCAACGACTCGAAGTAGCACGCATGAAGCGTCACGGAGGGAGAGCGGCATCACTCCTTTCTTAGTCTACTGGTTCCATGTCCTATCTGCAACCGCCTGTGGGCATCGGACTATGGACTGCGGAGCCACATTGAATGCACAGCGCAATGTCTTCCTCAGCCGACGAGAGACTACCAAGTTTAAGACAGACACTTATGATGATATGAAGAAACACCTAGACATGAAAGCAGTATACTACTATCTGAGACAGGTATATAGAATGAGTGAGAAAATACCAAAAACGAACGAGAAAGGAAAACAGAAGTGGGAAGAAGAAGAAGAGGAAGACCATCATTAAGTGAGACGGTGTGAAGAAATATATAAAAAGGCGCGAGATGAACAGCCGAGAGCCGAGCAAACTCTAGAAGAATGATGGATAATTATCGTCGACATGGCATGACGTTCCGGGCATTGTAGCTCCCTACCCGCAGGGGATCGGGAATAAGACGAAGATAGGCGCATGGTTTTACTTACACAACGTTGTCGTGTTGTATACAGTCGAGTTGGTAGCATGGTGAGGACACCTCTCGCAAAGCTACCTCACGGTCATGCAACTGTTGCTGGTACTGGTTCTGAGGTATGAGCGGCGAACACAGCATACTATCGTCGCTGTTCGCAAAACAACAATATCGTGTCCATATACGCTCACAACAATGCGTGTGTGTGCGTTTGTGTGTGTGTGCGTGTGTGTATGCGCGTGCGCGTGCGCGTGTGTATACGTATACATGCGTATATATATATATATATGTATATACACACATATATATATATATAAACAAACACACACAAGCACACACACACACACACACACATATATATATATATATATTGTCTAAAGCTACAGATCTGCGTGTGCTTCGGTAACAAATTGATCACTCTGTAAACACGACACGGTCACCTTCGTGAAATAAAGCTATACCTATTATTACTTTATTTCACGAAGGTGACCGTGTCGTGTTTACAGAGTGATCAATTTGTCACCGAAGCACACATAGTTATGTAGCTTTATACAAAATATACAATTCCCAAAAATATTGTATAAATAAAAAAACAAAATATTAAATGAAAAATTATAAACAATTTACCAGTAAAATATCAACAATAATGCAGGCATATTTATTTGAAAATGTTCACAAACGTGTCGTGTTATGAAATAATTGCGTGGCTCATAAAAGGTGCATTTCCAGCAGAAACCGTTACCAACAGCAATGTTGGCTTTGATTAAGACAACGTAGAGAGTATGGCGCACCTCACAGTCAGGTTGCAGATTAGAGTTTTGGAATATTTGTAACACGGACATTCACATGACGTCTGTGGTTCCTTCAGACACAACGGTGGGGTCCTAGAGTTCTGGAACAACGCACACAATGATACTTCATGCAAATACATCAGTACATATGACGTCAACACATTTATGAAATTCACACCTATCCCACTCATGTACATGTGAACAAAAGAAGTAGAAATCAACATCTGAGAGACAGATCCATCATATTGAGGTGCGATGTAAGAACATATTTGAAGCAAGCGCACACTGATATCTAAGGCATTTCCAAAATGATATATGAGACAAATACAAATAGTCCATCCCCTCCTGCCGTCTCCTTGTCTCCTTTTCTCTTTCCTCTCTACTTCTCTCCTTGTCCCCATCCCCCCTCTATCATTGTCTCCGTCCCTCCCTCATTCATCCCTCCCTCTTTTCCTTCCTGCCTCCTTCCTCCTTCCTCCATCCTCCCTCCCTTATCTCCGAACGTCCTTCTCTCATTCCTTCCCTCTCTCTGTTCCTTCCCCTCTCTCTCTCCCTCCCTTTCTCACACTTTTTTTCTCCCTTCTGGCTCCCTCCTTCTTTCCGTGTCTCCATCCTTTCCTCATTACCTTCCTTCCTCTCTCCCGCCCTTACTCCCTTCCTCCCAGCCTCTCCCCCTCATTCCTTCCCCCTTCCCTCCCTCTGGACGTACCCATACTTACACCACCCTGTCGGACTTACCCAGTTGGAGCAAATGCAATCGCCAGACCCAGACGACATACTAGTAGGCCGGACGAGGATGAATACGTTGGTGTCCTCGATGGGGAAGATCTCAAAGCCGGCCTTGTTATCCAGAACATGACAAAGGTTCTTCTTTATCTGAAAACTTCAACGATCTAGACATTGTTCGCATACCCTGTTCGCATACCCTTTGGTTACTTCGTCCCATCAAAACATTCCCAAGAAGAAATTGCAGTGTCACTTTAGCTTACCTGATATGATACCAACTCCGTCAACAAATTGGGATGGAAGCAAGATGTCTTTGTCATTATACGCTGGGCTATCAATGTTGCTGCTAGCTTCGGTTCCTACACAATAAGGCCGGCGTCATAACATTTACTGTTGGAAAACTGGTTACTGACGTTTTCGGCAGATTTTTGTTATTGTTTAATATTACACGTTGATGATATATACTAAAGAGTTTATCTTGTGACATTATGTTGTTTATGTATTTATTTCCAATGCATTGATGAATACATAATTTTAATGAAACCTGGTCTTGTCGGCCATCAGTCATATTCTCAGTTTCATACATTTCTCACCTCAATAATGCCATGGCAACCAAGTTTTATTTTGTATGAAATCTCATGTATTCATAACCCATAGGAAGAATCAGAGGCCAACCAACCTCATTTGTACAAAAAAACAACCAGTATTATAACCTTAATTTGCGTTATCCTACACGCTAACATGCATGCACGTTGTCATACACGAGAGCACTCATGCGTACACAGACGCATGCACGCACGCACGCACGCACGCATGCACGGACATATACACACACATTCACCACATACGTAAGCACACACACACGCACACACAAAGTACACAGTACACATTCATCAACACAAGGTATGACATGATACGTGCAAACACTTAACTTTCTTGTGATGTGCATGTACATGATGTCTGGTATTATATATTTTTTCCTCGGAGGGATCTCCATGTCAGGATGTGCAATGACATACCCTTCTCCGTCCACCAGGAAACACCTGTTTGACATAATTAAATTGAACAATATTTGATAAAGGCAACAGAACATATCAAGACGGCATATCGAAAAAGAACTTAATTGCTTATTGACGGTTCAACGTTTTACAGTTTGAATGGTGAATGCATGTTGCACTGCAGTAGAATATGTTTAAATATATTCACAGTCAGCAAATAATTTGTTCCTATCATTGATCGATAAACAAAACAACAACTCATCTGCCTCAACCTAAAATAGAGACGGTAGGCTGGGTCATGTCTACAGGATGAACAGTGGCCAGCCAGCAAAAAACAAAGATAACATGGAAACCAGAAGGAAACATAATTTAGACCGAGTACAGCGATGAATGAAGAACTATTTGACACGACGCACAGTGGCAAAGAAAGCCCAAGACAAAGGAATTTGACGCGAATGTTATGTGCCACACGGGAAGAAGAAGATAAGTAAGTAATTGGTGAAGATAACCTGTGAACAGGATTACTATCTTCATTGGCATTATCAACATTGTTCATACGCATGGAGAGAAGGAGGCAGGGAAGGTGTGGGGAGGGAGGGATAGACAGAGGGGAGAAGGGGGATATGTAAACTGCAACAACAACAAACGAAATGTGTAAAGACGAAAACGAAGACATGGCAAACAAAACGACAACATGACAATAAGAGCAGCATGGGATAAGACGATGGAACAAGAGCAGAGAGATTCCGTGCGGGACAGATGTACTCACGTGTAGTCTCCTCTACGACATTTGGAGTAAGTGTTCAATAAATCGGAGTACATGCGTGCAAACGGAACGACAGCAGCCAGCACGCCAAAGAAATGCGTATTTCCATCCCTGACAGGCAAGTGGACACTTCATAAACTATGTCAATCGATGTAAATTTAGCTATAATTATCATAGTTTAATAAAATAATGTTAAAATTATCCGCGCACGTTCGAATTACCATCTGCACGTACGAATATCCGTATGATGCGGCCATCGCTATAAAAAGGCCGTATAATTAAGATTGGCACTCGACCATTTACATACAATCAACGTTGTGCCATTATATAAAGTATCGACCGCTAAAACATTCGTGATCAGAGAGGCGGCCGGATTTGGAGCCATTGTAAACAAAATTAACCAAATAAATTGTAATGCATTGATAAATCATGTCTCATACATTGGCCCATGATAAGCAATGCGTACCTACAAGTCAGTAGTCGAATGATATAATTATCATCATTCAAGCCACTGTGCCAATATTGCATAGTTAATAATGAACGATGCCTACTTACCTGCTGACAATGGTGAGAGCGCGGCTGATAGTGACGACTATTGTCGATACCCCAAATACATCAATATGGGGCGGAGAGACGATGGTCGTGTTTGGCTCTGCCTTGGCTTGCAAATACCTGAAGCAGATGCGACTGTTTCTCAGGCTGTTCACCGATAATTCTTTCTTGTTATTGATATTTTAAGATACCATTTGTGTATGTAAATTATTTAGTGAAACAAACCTTTGCAATGTTGCACTGATCAATAATATATTATTGTTTGTTCTTGATATTTGCCACGATGACGGACACTATACAGTGTCTGCGTGCGTGTGTGTGTGTGTGTGTGTGTGGGTGCGTGAGTGCGCGCGTGTGTGCGTGCGTTGCGTGTGTGGCTAAACGGTTTCTGACAAACTGCAAGAAAGTGTCTCTTTAGAATTTGACATGCTCTGGAAACCACACAAATGACCGTACAGCCACGTTTTGAAGTGCTGGCGAAATGCAGTCGAATTATCTTATTATGTTATTAGCATTCTCATTGTACTTTAATGATGGTCCAATAGTTTTTGAGATATAATCTCCCAAAGATGTGGTGTACCACGAAAAGGCGTGTCTTTTGTGATTTTCGATTTCTTACAAAACTGATTTGAGCTATTATCCACGGTTTTAGAACCTATTTGAGTCTGTATTTCAAGCAATACATGAAACACATCAAGAGCCATATTCTTGACTTGATGTTCTTGTTATACAGGTTATAATTATAGGAAAGCATTTATTTCTAGACTACTTCGAACCAAATAATCATCAGACTTGTTTGAAATCACATAAATGTTGTGACCGTATTAAGGAATGTTTATTACGACATCCTGTTTCTCCTATGCTATACATTACTCACCTTATTTGTAACCGGTGTCAGTTAGATTATACTACAAGAAGACATATAATACAACATTTCCCGCAACTTTATTGTTATTTATGCCCATTGGACCAGCTGTATGACAGAACACTGCAATGTTTATTACGACATCGCCGTTTATTATGATATCTGGACCTTGTAGAAGTCTCGTTTATGTGGTAATGTCAAGGTACATTTGTATACATCTATATGCACATATTTACCATAGTAGCTGTGATTAACTCTACTTTCTTCAAGTAGGGGTATATGCATTTTGAACAAACGACACCAGCAACACCAACAATGTATCATTATCACTATGAAGTGCCATACATCTCTACATACTAACCATTTATGCCTGCTTGGTGTGAATACGTCTGTACGCCCAGAGATTCCGGGGTACCATCGCATCACCCCATTCCTGGTGGCGATGAATCGCCAGATAACATCGACCGGCCACGCGCGTTTAGCCTCAACCCACGACTGGTCCAACTGCGTCGTTAACAACAGTGCCTCCTTTACGTTGTCCTGTGAACGATTCACGTTATAATTGACGTATTTGAAGAAAAAACTATATCTAGACACACAAATTACTCCAGGTAACGCAGTTATTAAGATATGGGAAAATTGATTTTGGTGGCCATTTTTGAAAATCCAAAATGGCCGCCTTTCGTGCTCACGTACAAATGCAAACATTGGTTTTCGGATTCCTCATGCCATGACGTTTTCCAAAAAATTATTGGTTTGCTAATCTGCACAGAAAAAAACAGCGAAGATATATATATCGTGACATAATGAACCTGACTAGAAATGCACTCTGGACAGTTACACATACATCCTATGTTTTTACTGATCCAACATCAACCAAAATTGTAAGAATCATAGAACAGTTGAGCACACCGATTTCGATGGAACCGAAATCCATCCAGAGATCTGCGATTGCAAAATGCATACTATGTTAAGACATTCTACAACTGTCTCTTTCTGTTATCCTGTCATAGGTATAACATGAAGGTATGTTCCCGAATCTACCCGTCACGCTATACAATCAGATCACGATTGCGGCCAGATGTGAACACGTTGATTATTGTTATGTTGGTGCTAGTCAGTTAATGTTACTTATCTGCAAGCGTCTGCGGGACAAGAAATTAAAAGATCGCCTCAGTGACTTCACCTTCCTCGACATAAAGAGGGCGACTGTAGACAAATTCATTAAGCCACTGAGACAAAACAAAGGTTCTGAAAACAGCTTGCCAACATTTTATTAGGATAATAATGGTTTAGTTGGATGAATATACAGTTGCATTCTCCCAGAATATACCTACTCTGAATACAGGTTTTGAATAGTTGCCCGTCAGCTCATCGTAGTACTCTTGAGCTGAATTATTTGTGTCACGTTCAATTTCGAATTTGACAGGATTCCTGAAGGCTTGCCCACTGAAGTGCACACTAGCAGCACCTAGACACCGTTGAAATAGCAACACGTTAAATAACATAACAATAATATAAATATTGGTGTCACTTTGATAGGTTTCGTGACAATTTCATATAGATTCATGCTAATGAGAATTTCTAGATGCATTATGGTACGAACTTTTCAATACTGCAGTTAGCATTTTTTCTTTTGCCATTGTGGGTAATGACAATCATCTTGAAATGCGCCTGTGATCTTCGTTGTTTTCTCAATAATAGTGAAGCGGATATCATAACTGCAGTGAGGATATTCTCACTGGGCCATTCTTCAAATCCAAGAATGAGACCCAAAAAGTGGTGGCATTTAAAAACAAATTTTGTTTTCAAATGCCACCCCTTTTTGGCGATGTCCATTTTGACATGTAAGATTGATAGAGTTGTCCGATTTGTGTGATCTTAGTGGCCAAGGTCGAGTTTGAGATGCTCTATGGAATACTTCTACAAAACATTGTTGTCATTTTTCTTTTGTCATATTTGTGTCCAGGCACCAATTTTGAAATAGGTCTGGCAACTTAATTGTTTACACTATAATATTAGAACCGATAGTACCAGGTCACTCAAATGGTTATACAAGATTGATACGTAGCATAGTGTAATTTTTCAAATGCAATCAATTAATTACTTTTAAACCAATATGAAGATAATTAATTGTTTGCAAGAAGGCTGCTAATTTGTTTGGCCGATGCCAATTTTCGTAAGATTAATAGATTGATAGTTTTCCTATTTGAGGGATCTTCGTGACGAGTACCTATATGTTTATGAGCATAAAACAATTTGTGCTATTTTTAACCGTCACAAACTTTCATGATAATTATTTAGTGTAGCCGCCTGTAGTCAGGTTTATTCTAATGTTTTCATATATTTGGGATATTAGTAAACATGAGCATTATTGCATATACTGTGGTATTTGAAACCAAATAATCAATATTCGTATTCGGCTAAAAGCAAGTATTGCGGCCATTTGGCCTCAAATGAAAGTATGTACCTGTGTTTGAATGCTTATATATTTAGATTGATGTAAAACGTAAACAGATGTATAACAGAATAATTATATCCATGGGACGAACTGTGTCTTTCTTCTTTTAAGTTGAACGTAGAGAATTATGAGAAAGTGGCATGGCAATAATGTTTAATTGCAAATGGCTGCTTCGAATTAAAGTAACATAATTGGATTATTTGCCGTCACAAATAACGGAATAAAGTCGAAATCAATTGTCTATGCCATAGAAGCTGATAAATCTGGAATGTTTAATAATATGTCTGTTTATCCTACAGGGCAGTCATTGTACGGTTATTTTCGGTGGCCCATATGAAAAACATATATTGGTACGGGGAATCTTACAACTCAGCCAAGTTTCACGCATTTATTGTACACGAAGTTCACCGGCGCACGAATTCAATTTGGCCACTCACCATTAACCCAAAATGGGTGCCAGCAAATGCCAACTATCATGTTTGTATTATTAGAGTCAACGTCATTCACAGATACATTTGCAAACATCTATATTACTTTTTCACGAAATGACACAATGGCATATATGTATATATATATCATATTCAATTAAAACATGAGTGTGTAACAGCAGTCATAATGTTCAATATCCTATACAAGTGTTTCATGACAAAGTAACATGGTAAGTAATTGCTAATGTCATGTCATGTCACGTTTCTTGCACTACTAATTTATTATTTGCACTTTTGCTAATCTCGAGATGAATGCTTTCTTTGTGTAAGATGTAACAGTCATATTAAAACAACTCTGCAGACAAAATGCATCAGACAGTAATACGGTGGCATTTGTATTTTCAATTATAATATCGTTGGACCCTAAGGTTGGTTTGACGCCATGCATGGCGTATCACCTAGCGAAAGAAAACTATGTTAAATGACAATGAGAACGCTTAATCTCTTAGATTTGTCGCCCCACTGACCTCGGGTTTTTCGAGATATTGACGCTAAAGAAATAATTCCATTATTATTATCATTATCTTGTGAACATTAACAGTGTATATAAAATAGTATAGTCCTTAGTTGTCGCCGCAACAACAACTATAGTTTTTGAAAAGTTGTGGAAGTACATCCAACATCCAGTTGACGCCAGCTAGCTTCCGTACTATCTCCTGCAAGCATGGAACACCTCACCTTTCGTGACAAGCCGCGAAAAATGGACGCACATGGGCAGCGAAGAGTCTGTCCAGATGTTACCATAGACAAAACTCTCCAACGATAGCGGGCGATCAATCAGCATCTTTGACTTTAAGTTGCTTGCACCAATTACAAGACACATCGAGAACTGGGTTCCTAGTAGCTGCATGGATAGGAATAGTTTAATTTTACGTAAGCAATCCATTACACATAGTACAAACACAAATGCGTCTTTTATACGATTCTTACAAGTTACCCGAGATGCACGTCCCCATTTCAATGGTGCACGATTTACGTAATTTTAGTTCGGTACTCCAGATGCAACATATCAAGAAAGAAAAGCTCAACATGCATAGATGCAGGCAGGCACGCGCACGCTCACACATACATGCACAACATCATACATACATCACTCAGGTGCGCGCGTGAATGAGTGATGCACGCGCACGCGCGCACACACACACACGCACACGCACACGCACACACACACACACACACACACACACACACACACACACACACACACACACACCTGTAATGCTAACAAATACAATATACAATACAAAAAGGATATAATACAAAAAGGATATAAAATCACTATATAGTACACAATACGGTGCTCTTACAAGTATGTACGTGCGTAAACCGTACGTACATCTTTGACTGCACGACTGCCACCTACCGGCTTCCACATGAATGTGGAGTTGATGATGATTGTGGTGGTGGGAATCGTGTAGACCGGGCCCCGAACAACCGTCCGTCGCGTCATCATACTCATTTCTCCCGGTTCACCCCTGGTTAACATATCGTTACAAGTGTGTAGATTCGAACCCCGATTGATGTACGTAATCATAACGGTGGATCTGCACGTGCACCTGCCAAAAAGGCTGCTGTGCATGTATACAGTTGGTTCATCGTATTAATTATCACCTTCTACGTTATTTCATGCTGGCCAAAACATACTAAACTGATCAATACACCAACTCCGTAGCATGCCATTTCCTCCTCCAGTAGTGCGCAGCACCACCGTGTAATCAACACCTAACTACATATGAACGGTTTCAGGGCAAAAAGCAATGAACGCCATTTTTGAAATTTCGCCCAAACCAGGACTAAATGTTTATTTAAACACACGTTTAGCTAGGATATTTTTTTATTTATACAAAAACGCAATGCATCACGACGTGCACAAAAGAGCGTTTGTTTTCAAAACGCGATCAGCGCCATGTGTTTTTTTATTTATGAAAACGTGATATATATCCATGTTCAACCAATCAGCACCGCAGTGTCGCACGTGCAGCTACGCGGAGTGACTGCGCGCGCTGTATGAATTTATAGCGTTTTGATAACGAAATCAGTTAAAATCAAATTTTTTTAAAAACATATGCAACAAATATTTCAGAGTTTGCCAACATTCTGTATAATTTTGGGTTTTAAAGATATAATTCAACCTAATTTACAAGTTGTTATTTAAAGTTTGAAGATGAAGCATTAAAGTGACTTTTTCTCAAAACGAAGAAAACGGTAATCAATGACGTCATTAAATAAGTACGCATGGTTATTAGGTCAAACTGGTAGTATTTCGGTCAAACTAGCGTGCTTTAGGAACTTGTGCGCTTGTACATAGTCTCACAAATTACGTCATTAAATAAATGCGCATGGTAAATCGGTCGAACTGATAGTAATTTGGTCAAAGTAGCAGGAATTTGGAACTTACGCGGTAGTATATAGTCACAAAAAATGACGTCATTAAATACGTGCGCGTGATAAACCGGTCGAACTGGTAGTAATTCGATCAAAGTAGGAGGCATTTGGAACTTGCGGACGTGTATGTAGTATTTTCAATGAGGTTATTAAATAAATACGCGTGGCAAATCGGTCAAACTGGTAGTAGTTCGGTCTAAGCATTCGGAACTTGCATACGTGTATATAGTCCCACAACGTCATTAAATAGGTACGCATGGTATATAATTTATGCAACATCTTTATTTAAACACAAATTAGTACAAGTAGGTACGCGTGGTAAATAACTCATGTGGTATACAAAACGTTTATTTAAGCACAAATGAAATGGCGGCAACCGAGTTTCCGTCCTGCTTTAATTGAAACTATCCTATTCTGTGTATTTACATTTAGACATTGATGAAAACCCCTCTAGCAGTCGAACGTGTGACTAACTTCACATACTAACTAACTTCCACTCGTTGGAAGGTCTTGCTGCAATATATAAGTTAATTTAACGATCTGTATTTGATATAAATATTTTTTTTAAATACGACGTATTAGTAAGTAACAATATCACAGAGGACACCATTTTCCGTGTCACACACAAACAGGAGCGTCATTATTTTTACCTAATTAAATTTCTTATATTATGCCATCGGATACTATGGACCAGGCTCTGTGATTAGACAATATTAATCATCTAGTAGCCTATTGCAACGATGCCATACAGCATGTACCATTCCTGCATGAACACATCCACGTGCAGCCGCTTCAGCAGCTCCACTTCACGACTCGTCGTGACGTATTCGTGCCGATGCTGATGGAGTAAGGACACTGCTGATGGGGTTAGGACACTGTTAGACTTCCTGCTTGGTTACAGACGAAAAAAAGTGCAGTATAGTTTTGAGAAATGACTTTTAAAAATATTCACTTGCTCTGACATAAGTGCATTTCAGTAGTCAGATTTCTAGATGTGATTGTAGAAGCTGTTGACAGTAAAATTGTGTCTTTTTAGCTGATTTTACTAAGCGGAAGGGTATTTGGCAGCAGTTTGGCTAGTTGACACTTTAGCCGGATTACTGCCTGCATCCATTTGTAAATATTGACGGGTGTCATACGTAAAGGCATTTTGTAAGAGCTAGAAATATTAGATTTTGACTAAACTCGACCAGCATATCAATGAGATGATGACAACGGCAGGTAAAAAGTTTAATACATTTTCTAGGTCACGTTTTCTTACAATCAGACAAAACGTTAACATGGTCGCCTATGGGAAAACTATCAGTGTGCTAACTCCTGATACCCTTTTGTTATTTTCCCCGACCGTGTCCATCTTTCCATTGGTGTCCTTACACCATACACCACACTCGAACTGGCTCTTCTTGGAGTCTGCGCCGTAACTCAACAACGTTATAATGAAGCCCTGTACGGGTACATATTGGTCGAGGGGTCACGAGGGTGCCATTTATCACCACGTCGACTTGACTGAACAGCAAGTATAAAAAGTTGTTGCCTGGTCCCACGGAACTAACGTCGTTAAGGTCTGCGCCGTCCGCTTTCACCACTTTGGCTCGCACGAAACGTATGAACACGTGAGTGTTGTAAGTTCGTGCCAGTGTAGTGCATTACCGAGTTAACGCCTTAGAATGTTAGCGTATGATCACGTGAACATCGTAAATTCTTGCCAGTTTAGTGAATCACCGAGGAAAAATTTAGTAAATTCAGCAAATTCAACAACATACACAGGTAAAATTAACAAAATTCAGCAATTTAACCAAGATAGACAGGTACAATTCAGGAAATTCATCAAGATAGACAGGTAAAATTAAGCAAATTAAACAAACACAGCAAGATAGACCGATAAAATTAAGGATATTCGGTCAATTCATCAAGATAGACATATAAAATTCAGCAAATTAATCAATATAGACAAGTACAATTCAGGAAATTAAGCGAATTAATCAATATAGACAAGTAAAATTCACCAAGATAGACAAATACAATATTTATAGTTTAACGTGTACCGCCACCACATTTTAGTGTTTCATCAAGGTAGACTTGTACAACTTTCTTACTTCAAAGCGTATGTGTCGTAAATTCTTGCCACTGCAGTTAATTTTAAGCGTATGATCGCTTGAACGTCATAAATATTCTTGCCACTTTAGTCCATTACCGAGGTAACGTAGTAAACAAATTAGCTTACCAACACAATAGACTTGTATAACTGTCTTACTTTAACGCGTGTCATAAATTAGTGGTGTGGCGGTGACACAGGTCTGTGTGATGTGTCGAGTGTCGTAGTGTCGTGAGAAGTTTGTAGTGCATGCGCTTCACGCACTCGCTTCCAGCTACGACCGCCAGCTAGCCCCTTCACAGGGGAGGAAAGGGAGCCGAGTGCATAAACCTCCTCTGCTGGTACATAGCCTCTCTGTAGACAAGACTCTAGCATGAACTTCTTGTGGTACACTGCGGACAGTTATCACACAGACCTGTGTCACCACCACACCACTAATTTACGACTCAAAAGCGTTAAAGTAAGAAAGTTGAAGTGGCAAGAATTTATGACACATACGCGTTCATACGCGAAAAATCCACTACACTGGTACGAATTTAGGACACAGACGTGTTAAAGTAAGAAAGTTGTACAATTTTACAGTGTTGGACAGCTAAAGAAGATACCTCGGTAATGTACTAAAATGGCAAGAATTTAGGACGTTCACGCATTCATACGCTAAAAATCAACAACACTGACAAGAATTTACGACACATACGCATAACATTAAAAAGGTTGTACAAGTCTATTATATTTGTAAGCTCAATTGTTTTACGAAGCTGCATCGGTAATATACTAAGGTGGCAACAATTTTCGACGTTCACGCATTCACACGCTAACAATCCATTAAACTGGCACGCATTTACGACACATACGCATTAAAGTAAGAAAGTTGTACAATTCTATAGTGTTGGTAAGCTAATTTTGTACGAAGTTACCTCGATAATGTGCAAAGGTGGCAAGAATTTATCACTTATAAACGTTAACGTAAGAATGTTGTACAAGTCTACCGTGCTGAAACGCAAAAAATGTGGTGGCGGCACACACTAAACTATGAACATGTTACAAGTCTACCGTGCTGAAATGCTGAATTTGTTCAATTATCTTGCTGAATTTGCTGTATTTTCTGAATTTTACCTGTCTATCTTGCTGAATTTGTTGAATTTCCTGAATTTTTCCTGTCTGTCTTGATTAATTTGCTGAATTTAATTAATTTATCTATCTATCTTGATTAATTTGCTGAATTGCCTGAATTTTATTTGTCTATCTCGCTGAATTTCCTGAATTTCCAAAATTTTACCTGTCTTACTTGATGATTTTGCTGATTTACGTTAATTTTACCTGTCGATCTTGATGAATTTGCTTAATTTCTTGAATATGTCTTGTCTGTCTTGATGGATTCGCTGAATTTAATTAATTTTACCTGTTTATCTTGATTAATTTGCTGAATTTCCTGAATTTTGCCTGTCAATCTCGCAGAATTTGTTGAATTTCCTGAATTTTACCTGTCTATCTTAATTAATTCCTTGAATTTGAACTGTCTATATTGATGCATTTGTAGAATTTTTTGAATTTTACTTGTCAATCATGTTGAATTTCCTGAATTTTACCTGAGTGATGCACTAAGCTGGCAAGAATGTACAACGCTCACGTGTTCATACGTCGAGCATTAGACTCCAATTGCGAGCAAAAGAGGTGAAAGCAGACGGCGCGGACCTCAACGATGTTAGTCCCGTGGGGCCAGTCAACCACATTTTGTTTGCACTCGCTGTTCAGTCAAGTCGACCTGTTGATGAATGGCACCCTCTTGACCCCTCGACCAACCCGTACCCGTACCGGGCCTACATTGGAACATTGTTGAGCTACTGCACAGACGTCAAGAAGACCCAGTTCGAGGGTGGTCAGTGGTGAAGAGACACCAACGGAAAGATGGAGACAGTCGGGGAAAATTACTAAAGGCTATCAGCATCGGCGCGATACATCTTCTTCTTCCGATTAACCAACCAACTTCAACGTTTTGAAGATTATTGTTGGTATATTTGCAAGGGATGCGCATCGGGAAAAGGTAGACAAGAGTTCGATAGGAGAATATAGTTTGCAGTTGAAGAAATGAATTTGTGGGGGGTTGGACAGATGAAGGGAAATAATGAAATATGGATAGGGGGAGTGGGGGGAGTGCTGGTTTTACTTATTGGAAACTTAAGTGGGCAGCAATCCTAACCTTGAAGCAGCCAAGGCTGGGAGCTGACACTCCTGCCTCTGGAAGTCCATTCCAATCTGGAATGGTCCTCGGAAAGAATGACAATTTCCTGTAGTCTGTTCTAGAAGATGGTACCTTGAATGTATTGCTGTGGTGATGTCTAGATCTTCTAGTTGGTGCTGTCAGGTTTAGGCTGGATATGTTTACGAGGCCATTTGAAATCTTGAAAAACATTGTGAGGCGGGCAATCTGTCTCCTTGTCTCCTTGTTTCTAACGTTAAAACAAGAGTAGCGAAGTGGAGCTGCTGAAACGGCTGCACGCGGACGTGTCCATTCAAGACTGGTCCCTGCTGAACGGCGTCGTTGCAATAGGCTACTATGTAACGATAATTAGTATTAACAAGATTTTACAAGATTGCCACCCGGAGAATTAACTCTAGGTGGCAGGTGGACAAGGAAGCCATTTAGCTTATAGAGAGTCCGACCCTTTTATCTATGTGTAACCCGCCCGTCTGAGGTATGTGTCGATTTTATTTTTAAACATATTCCCGCTATTAGCACCCACACAATTAGCAGGTAATCTGTTCCATTCATTTACAATCCTTTGTGAAAATGAAAACTTTCTTATATCCAATCTAATCTGCTCCTTTGCTAATGTAAGTTCATGTCCTCTAGTCATTCTATCTTTCTTAACTGAGAAAAAATATTTCTATCAATATTTTCATAACCCTTCAATATTTTAAACACTTCTATCTGATCTCCTCTCAATCTCCTGGTCTCTAGTGTTGTTAAACCGCATTTTTTAAGCGTATTTCGTAACTAAGATCCCTCAGTTTTGGTACCATTTTAGTTGCTCTCCTCTGCACTCTTTCTAGCATATCTATGTCCTTCCTGCGATATGGCCTCCACGCTTGAATACAATATTCTAAATGAGGCCTAACTACTGTTTTGTACAGCGGTATTATTAGCTCTTTTCCTTATATGTTATGTTTCGCCTAATTAATCCAAGGATTGATTTCCCTTTGAAGCTGCAATTCCGCACTGCTCTGAAACCTTCATATCAGCAGTGATGGTTAACCCTAAGTCCTTTTCTTTTACAGTAGTACTTAGTACAGTACCCCCCATTGTATATTCTACCTCTTCGTTCCCATGTCCTGTGTGGATGCATTTACATTTCCCAAAATTGAACAGCAGTTGCCACTTTTCAGACCATTTGATCAACCTGTCAAGATCATCTTGTAAATGTTGTCTATCTCCATCACTTTTAATCCTTCTAAACACTTTTGTATCATCCACAAAAGTCAACACCTTGCTTGTTATTTCATCATCCAAATCGTTGATATATATTAAGAATAATATAGGTCCTAATACTGATCCCTGTGGTACCCCACTCAATACCGATTTCCAGTTTGAAGCCTCCCCATCAACTACTACACGTTGTCTTCTGTCAATCAGCCATTGATCTATCCAGTTTATTATACCATTTCCTATGCCATGGGCCTTTAGTTTAAGTAGTAATCTTTGATGTGGTACTTTGTCGAAAGCTTTTTGAAAATCTAAGTAGACAATATCTACTGGTGATACCTCATCTACCCACTTAGTGATGTCTTCCAAAAAACATAACATATTTGTTAAGCATGACCTCGCTTTAAAAAAACCATGTTGAGATGGGTGTATCTAGTTTTGTTTATCAAGAAAATCCACCATGTGATCTTTATTTCGTCTTTCTAATAATTTACAAATCACTGATGTTAAACTCACTGGTCTACAGTTCTCTGACTTACTACTCGAACCTTTTTTGAATTACGTTATAATGTTTGCTTCTTTCCGTTCTAAAGGAACCACTCCCTCTTCTAATGACAAGTTGAAAACTGTTGCAAGCGGTAAGCTAATTTGTTCTACAATTTCCAACAGTAGTTTGGGTGGAATTCCATCCACTCCAGGTGATTTATTATCCTTCATAGCCCTTATTTTCGTAGCTACCGTTTCCGGGGTTACAATTAATTGTCCTAAATAGTCTGAATCTGCCCCCTTCAACTTAGCCTCTGGTACTGGCAGTGAACTAATATCTTCCCTGGTAAACATTGAACTAAAGTACTCATTCAGATCTTCTGCCATTAAGAATCCCTCTGATATTATATTTCCAGCACTATCTTCTAGAGGACCGACCTTATCTTGAACTTTCTGTTTGCTTCGAACATACGCATAAAAACTCTTTCTGTCATGTTTTATATTACTAGCTAATTGTTGTTCATAGCTTCTCTTAGAATTTTTTATTTCAGCTGTAACTTGGTTAAGTGCTTCTTTATAACTGTTGTAGTCTTCAGAATTTCCAGTACATCTATATGACTTCCACATCATTTGTTTACACTTAATTTTTCTAATGGCTTCTTTCGATAAGTGTTTCTTTTTGGACAGTTTTCCTTGTTTTTTGAAGGGTAAAAATTTATCGACTATGCGCTTAATTTCACTCTTTAATATATTCCAGCATTCTGTTGCTGTCTTATTTTTCAGTGTGTTATTCCAGTCTATCTCTGCTAAATATTTCCTCATGTCCTTATACCTTCCTTTGTGGAAATTTCTCCCATACTGCTTTTTACTACTCCTTTCTGATTTTATTTTGATGGTAAAATGTATCTGGTTGTGATCGCTACTCCCCAGTGGCTCACATATCTTGACATTGTCAACTAATTCATTCTGTGAGGACAAAACTATGTCTAACACATTCTCAATCCTGGTTGGTTCTAGCACATGTTGAAAAAGGAAAGTATCTTGAACTAAAACTAAAACTTGTGGTCCTCACTCCCCATACTCTGTTGAGATTTCCATTGTATATGCCCGTGGTTGAAATCCCCCATAATAATACTGTCCCGTTTGCTTACTTCCCTTATAGCGTTTTGTAATTTTTCATTCTCTTCTATGCTTATGTTTGGACTTCGATAAACTAACCCAACTGTTAACGTTGAGTTTCCTGTAACTATGTTACACCAAACAGCTTCTTCGCAATCTGCTTCTCTTTCTAAATTTTATTTCATAAACCTGGATAGATTCTTTAATTTATAAAATAACTCCACCTCCCTTTCTTCCTATTCTATCTTTTCTAAACATTACATATTCTGTCAGTCCCAATTCAGCATCTGATATATCGGTGGTGGTCCAGGATTCGGTTATACCTATTATATGAGGGTCAATATCTTCTACCATAATGTTTAGTTCATTTCTTTTGTTTACTATACTCCTTGCATAGAAACAAACACATTTATATCCAGCTTCAGAAGAGTATTCCAGACTGTTATTTGCCGATTTATTTGTGCTGTCTTTATCTATGCCTCCATTTTCAGGCTTTTCTGTGAGTCCCCGCTGCGAATCTAGTTTAAATAGATGCAACAGATCGCAGCAGGTTCTCTGAGAAAACTGCTGCTCCCTTTCCACTAAGATAGAGGCCATCTCTCATGTACATATCTTCCCTCCCAACAAAGTATTCCCATAAATCTGTGAATCCCACCCCCTCTTCTTCACACATCTGCTCAACTAGTGCATTGATCGCCATCGTCTTGCAGTTTCTACACGTTGCCCCCCTTCCTCCCATTACTGGCAAAATTCCTGACAGAATAACCTGTTCAACTCTTGTCTTCTTTAGCTTCCTCATTAACTGTCTATACTTCTGTACTATCGCAGTTGTTCCCTCCCTGTCTGCATTATTTGTTCCTACATGTACCAGTATAGACCCCCCTTGCCATGTCCCAGTACCTTCTCTACCCTATCAGTCACATGTTCAATCCTAGCCCCCGGTAAACAAACAACGACGTCCTTCCCCTCGCTTAGTGACTTATCCGTCTTTCTCATAATGGAGTCGCCAATAAACACCCTATCTTTCCTCATTGCCCCCTCAATCACTGCCTTAGAATAGCTCCTTCTTCGGTTTGCATCTGTCTGGTTGTTGTCTTTCCCCCCTGTCGTCTTCTCTCCTGTCACATTCTCTTCCGATCCATTCTTTCCTGTCGCTTTTTCTCTTGTTACCTTTCCTACTGTCATGTTACCTTACCTTCCTCCATGGTTTCTGCCCATGACTTCCCACAGCCGGACAAAATCTACCCAGCTGTAGCAGTGATCGCACACCAAGTTTCGCTTTGCCTTGACTTTCCGCTTGCAAGGCGCCATATCCCGATCAGAATTTATTTAATAACTTAACTAACTTAGTCTTTATAAAGACTGTTTCCTGTGTACTACAGCACACTTTAGGTTACAAAATTTCAATTACACAGCCGACTATTTATTCTGACACGAACGCTAACATTACCGGTAGTGACCTAATTTAAATACAATCAATTATGTTACGTTAGGCTGCTTTATTTATTTAGGTTACGAACTTGCGCCGCCCGACTATCGCCCTTGCTTAATTTTAACAACAATGCTACCTAATGAAAATATCTAGCAAATACTGGCTTACACAGATATTATCTTATGTAAGTAGTTTGATAGTTGTTACTTTATCGCCTAGATATTCTACCACATAGTCAGGTTTGTTAAATCTTGTTTACAACTTATCGACGAACGCTAAGTGAGTTACCCTATTATCACTCACTATACTAAGGTGTTCTAAAATACTTTAACTAACTAACTTTAAGCACAACTGCTACTCAATATATGTTTATTGCAACTTTATGAATGATATTAAGGCAAGAATAATACTTATGAATCAGTAATTCCACTTGTTTATCAACTTTTCTGCACCACCAATTTCTACGATCTATCTCCGCCAAATATAGCCTCGAATCTTATGGCTAATCACATGACCTGGTTCGTAGTATCCGAGGGCATACTATAAGAAATTTAATTAGGTCAAAATAACGACGCTCCTGTGAATAATTAGACTGTGTCCGTCTTCAATATAGAAATAGTACAGGTTAGGCACATACACTCGTGATAAAGCTGTGTGGTAACCGGAAATAGGGTGATGAGAAGGTCGCATACATAAGAAAAACGAATTTAAGTTTTTAACACATTTTGTGTCACGGGTGCTACTTGACCAGCCGAGGCTTAGCCCAAGAACTGAGACCTTGTTTGACTAAGGTTAGGGTTAGAGTTAGTGTTAGGGTGTCGGTTCTACACAAGTTCAGACTAGCACAGAGAATACCAGTTTAAACCAGTTTTCAACCAGGCAATCAACTATTGTATGTAAAGCCTATTTTTATCATTGATACATAGGGATAGGGAGACCTTGGTTTTGTTGATAAATATGTCCAAGTGTCGTGTGTGGCAGCTTCAAATGCTGTTCAGTATATTATGTTATTGTACCTGAAAAGTACTGAACAAATATTGAAACGGAGTGAAAAAAAACAGGTAAACGCTACAATAACGCTACTGAAACTGAGGGCGCGTTGGGGCGCATTGGCACAGGTCGGATAAGCCGCTGAAGCAACCGGAACTATTTCCCTATCTTTTAACAAGGAGAAATTAGGTTTTTGTTACGTCCCGCTCCAAAATAATGGTAACGGTTATAACAATAACAAGTACTGAAACGGAGTGAAAAATAGGAAAAAGCAAAACCGGAACTACTTTCCGTATCTTTAACATGGGACAATTATGCTTTTGCTGCACCCCGCTCCAACGTACCTTGATTTGTACCTATATTACTACTAACAATAACTCTATCCTCAAACACAGTTGGCCACGGCAGTCGTTGCTACAAGCCACCACCAACTGCTATAGAAACGATTTCGCGTAGGCAACAGTAGCAATCAGAAAGACAGAACGGTTCAAGAAAGAAATCGCTGTCTTCCTTGGTGCATGATGCCAGCATCGACTCCAAGAGTGGAGAGGGATAGCTACTGCGTCAAGGTAGAAACCAATATAGAGAGCAATGCTGGCCACTACAGACCGTACCTCATCATACTAGCCAGAATGCCCGCAGCCAGCGCTTCCTTCTCTAGGATACCGATGAATACCATGATGGGCTGCTCCACCGTAGCAGTGGAACGTGGCAGCATTGGATGGTAGAAGGTGTCGCCATTTCGGGCAATCATGAAGTAGTATGAATAGTCATCACTGTCGAGGTGCGTTTCTTTTCTCAGTATCTCATCGAGATTGACTTCGACTGCTACAACGCCTACAAAGCGGTCGTTGATAACAACGGGCAGAGAGGCACTCACGAGAAGACCTAGACGGATACAAATAGTTGCAAACTAATTGTGTGTCAGTATGTTAAACATGTGGCAAACATTTCAAGATAACGTTATCTGTTATATGTAAACTGTGTATTGCTGTCAGTGTACTGGTTGGGTGAATTTTAATATTATTAAAGAATTATATAAATCTACACGTTGACTTATTGCAGAACAAGTTGGTGGAAAGATTATTATAATATTTCTTTTCAGGTAAGTATTTACGATTAACGAAGACGCTGTCAACAAAAATATATCTTGGATAAAGCCACGAATAATTGTGTTATTTAGAGCTGCACTAAATATATCACAGTGGAACTAAATGGAACAGCACACTATACAACCATTAAAGTTAATACATTTTAAAAGTACTGTCTTGCACCAAGGATTTCTGACTTACACAAAGGTTTTAATTATAATACTGTACTGTTACTGGAATGTCAACACAAAATCATAGGTCACTGTACTACATTTTTTATCCTTTCTTTGTCTAGAGAAATTGCTCATGCTTGACATGTTAAATTATACAAGTCGACACGTGAAACGACGAACACAACAATGACGTTGTCATGCTTACAAACACATTTTACCACTCAGCCAGCGTTACCGCCACTATCCATTTTGTATTGACACTCAAATTACGTCACAGAGCTAGTTAATGGCACTGCCACTATGTCGCTATATGCGTTATTATGCTATGGCTTTAATTTATTTTGAAATTAATCCAGGATATTCCATATATTAGTTTAAATGAATTAATCGTCTAGCCATTGCTGTGCATAAGATGACCATGTTATCAATATTTGTGGTAAGGATTTTCAAGATACATATGCAAAGGTACACATTCTCAAAAAACAATGGACATGCTGAACAATATTTCAACGCCCTCATTGAGATGGACATGCAGAACAACATTCCAATACCTTCAAAATAAATTTTGAAGAATACATTACATATAGATAAGCCATGAAATCCCTTAGTTTTATAATGGGCATATATCTAATTAAAAAGAAAAAACAACACAAAACAAATTACAGATATAGTGTACTTCTATTGAAACCATGATCCTTGAAAGTACTTGTTTATGTGCTAAACTCTAGTTTTGAACGGTAACATATTTACTTGATTGAGAGTCACATAATTGCACCAATTAACAACATTATAAAACGTGTCAGTACTACTACTACTACTACTACTACTACTACTAGTAATGATAATAATAACAATATTATTTAATTTACATAACGCCACACCCAATATAGTTCACAGCGTTTTACAAATACACCAACATAATATGTTAACAATAATTCGTTGTAATAAAACAATACGTATTATATCATATATTACTGTTATATAAAATTATAATAATTAAGAAATAAATATAAAATGGACTATTGATGTAGACATACATCATAGTAAAACTAGTAGATGATTGACCTAAAAATCATATAATAAAATAAATTACATTATACTATTATAATTAATAAACTAAGTTAAATATATTACAGTAAATACAAAACTAAGATAAATATAGACATCAGTAAGTAAAGCTAAAAAGTATAAAAGACAAATAAAAAACGACAGTGTTTTAATATGAGGAGCGCATTTATTACTTGCCACCTGTTAAAAAGGTAGTAAGAAGCAAGCAATCGCCCATGGTTTTATTGTGCGGCACATACACTCCAAAATGGGACACATTGTATTGTGTTTTCCAAAGTTGAAAAGTTCCAGACCCATATAATATTAATACTTTTATTTTAAGAGGTTTCCACCAATCATGTATATATCGTAAAATATTTGTAATGGTTAAATGTGCATCGTCAAAGAAGAAACACTGATGTGCAAATAAGATTTTTTTTAAATAAAGATACATGTTAATATTTTGTTTTATTATTAGTATTTTGATTACGTGTTTTCACTGACTTGGACATCATTAAAACAAGTCACATACTGCAGAACACAATTTAGCACAGATCAAGCCAGTATTCCTAATCATGTTCCGTTAGCTTAGTATAAATAATATACACCCCTCGCTTTCAACACCAACTGATTTACCTAGATTGAAGCTGTGGTGCGGTACGGGAATGACCGGCTCATCTGTAACAGTGTTTCTCAAGTGTTGGAAGTAGGCGATCAACTGATCAGTCAGTGGTTTTTTGTGATCAATCTTAGTGTATAAACCATTCTACAACAGTTTTTTGCATAATCATTATTGGTGTGGACACGACTAGTATTTAATTGTGGAGTGTGGTGACTAGTACGTGATTAGCGTAAGGCTACTGGGAATGGGGTAAACTAAAATTTATCATTGGAAAAAGAAAACATCAATCAACGTTATTCTACGTTAACAAAACTTAAAGATTATTTCACACTGTCTCTATACATACATCCAAACGTCACAGTTCCTGCTACTACCACTACCACCGCCACTTCTACTACTACTACTACTACTACTACTACTACTACTACTACTACTACTACTACTACTACTACTACTACTACTACTACTACTACTACTACTACTACTAGATCCGGCGTCACAAGCACTAGTCTATAACTAAAGTTCCGGCATTACTGCAATCTGAGCCAGTGATGCCACTACCAGCAGTACTGCATTGGCATCAAGATAATCACCAGATGGCCCTGATGTCACCACGCGCACTATTGCCATTACACCATCAGTACTACTGACATTAGACGACGCAACCAACATTTGTGCCATGCGAAGCTAAAACGTACGTAACCTGTCAGCATATGTATATATTTAAGTCTACTTAAGCCAAATTGTTTTCAGGCTTGCCTGCTTGGCCATGGTCTGTAGTACGCGATTGTCCGACACGGAACTATCTGTGTGCAAAACAAATATCTTGTTTAATATCTCCTTCCTCGGCTCAAACACGTGGACAAAATATGCCACACACATATTTTGCATACATAGACACAGCATCAAACCGATCAGCTATCTAATTCACTTATTCAGTAATTCCTTCTGTCCTTAACCACTAGATGAAGTATCAGTTTACCAACATAACTTACTTTAATTTACATATCACTCGTCGATATAACTAACAAGATTGCCATCCAGAAAATTAACTCAATCTATATGGCAGGTGGACAAGTAAGCCTTTTGGCTTATCGAGAGCCCAATATTTTTATCTGCGTGTATCCCGCCCTTTTTAGGTATGTGTCGATTTTATTTTCAAACATATTCGGCTACTAACACCAATACAATCAGGACATAATCTGTTCCATTAATTTACAGTCCTTTGTGAGAATGAGAACTTTCTTATATCTAATCTACACTGCTCCTTTACTAATGTAACTTCATGTCCTCTGGTCCTTCTATCTTTCTTAACTGAGAACAATATTTCTATCAATATTTTCATAACCATTCAATATTTTAAAAACTTCTTATAATCTTATCTCAATCTCCTGGTCTCTGGTGTTATTAAACCACATTCGTTTAGGCGAATTTCGTAACTAAGATCCCTTAGTTTTGGTGTCATTTTAGTTGCTCTCCTCTGTACTCTTTCTAGTCCTTCCTGCAATATGGCCTCCACGCTCGAATACAATATTCTAAATGAGGCCTAACTATTGTTTTGTATAGCGGTATTATTAACTCTTTTTGCTTAATACGTTATATTTCGCCTAAATAATCCAAGGATTTTGTTTCCCTTTGAAGTGGCAATAACGCACTGCTCTGAAACCTTCACATCAGCACTAATGGTTAAACCTAAGTCCTTTTCTTTTACACTCGTACTTAGTACAGAACCCCGCCATTCTATATTATACATCTTCGAACCCATGTCCTGTGTGGAGGCATTTACATTTCAAAAAATTGAACAACATTTGCCATTTTTCAGACCATTTTATAAACCTGTCAAAATCATCTTGTAAATGCTGTCTATCTCCATCACGTTTAATTCTTCTAAACAATGTTGTATCATCCGCAAATTTCAACACCTTGCTTGTTATATCAGAAATCGTTGATATATATTTAGAATAATACAGTTCACAGTACTGATCCCTGTGGTACCTCACTCAAAACTGATTTCCAGTTTGAAGCCTCCTCATCAACTACTACCCGTTATCTTCTGTCAATTAGCCATTTTTTTATCCACTTAATTAAACCATTTCCTATGTCATGGACCTTTTGTTTAAGCAGTAATCTTTGATGCGGCACTTTGTTGAAAGCTTTCTGAAAATCTAAGTAGATGATATCTACCGGTGATCCCTCGTCTACACACTTAGTGACATATTTAATAAAACATAACATATTTGTTAAGCATGACCCCGCTTTTAGAAAGCCATGTTGAAATGGGTTTAACAAGTTATGTTTAAGAAGAAAATCCACCATGTGATCTTTGATTAGTCTTTCTAATCATTTGAAAATTACTGATGTTAAATTCACTGGTCTGTAGTTCGCGGACTTGTTTCTGGAACCGTTTAAAATTATCGGTATAATGTTTGCTTCTTTCCATTCAACCACTCCCACTTCTAATGATAAGTTGAAGCTGAAAAGTGTTGCAAGTGGTATGTTAATTTATTCTACAATTTCCAATAGTAGTTTGGGCGGAATCCCATCCAATTCAGGTGATTTGTTATCCTTCATAGTCATTATTTTCTTAGCTACTATTTCCTACAATTAACTGTCCTAAATAGTCTGATTTCGCCCCTTGAACGTTGCGTCTGGTACAGGCAGTGAACTAATATCTTCCCTGGTAAACACCGAAATTAAATACTCATTCAGGTCTTCTGCCATTAAGAATCCCTCCGATATTATATTTCCAGCACTATCTTCTAGAGGACCGACGTTATCCTGAATGTTCTGTTTGCTCCGAGCATATGCATAACAACTCTTGCTGTCTTGTTTTATATTACAAGCTAATTTGTGTTCGTAGCTTCTCTTCTAATTTCAGTTGTAGCTTGGTTTAGTGCTACTTTATAAATGTTGTAGTCGTCATCATTTTTAGTAGGTCTATATTACTTCCATTTCATTTGGTTGTACTTAATTTTTTAATGGCTTCTTTTGATAAGTATTTTTTCTGGACCGCTTCCCTTATTTTTTCAAGGGAACAAATTTATCGACGATGCACGCAATTTCACTCTTTAAGATATTCCAGCATCCTGTTGCTGTTTTATTCTTCAGCGTGTTGTTCCAATCTATCTTTGCTAAATATATCATCATTTCCTTATATCTTCTGTTGTGGAAATTTCTCCTGAACTGCTTATTATTATTTCTTTCTGATTTTATGTTGACGGAAAAATGTTTCTGGATGTGATCACTACTTCCCAGTGGCTCACACAACGAACTATATTACTATATTTGGTGGAGATAGATCATAGAAATTGGTGGTGCAGAAAAATGTACAAACAAGTGGAATTACTGATTGATAAGTATTATTCTTGCCTTAATATCATTTATAAAGTAACAGTAAACATATATTGAGTAGCGGTTGTGCGTAAAGTTAGTTAGATAAAGTATTTTAGAACACTTTAGTCTAGTGAGTGATAATAGGGTAAGTTAGCCTACGATAAGTTTGGGGGCTAGGATTGAACATGTAACTGACAGAGTAGAGTAGGTATTGGGACATGGCAAGGGGGGGTCTATACTGGTACATGTAGGAACAAATAATGCAGACAGGGAGGGAGCAACTGCGATAGTACAGAAGTATAGACAGTTAGTGAGGAAGCTAAAGAAGACGAGAGTTGAACAGGTTATTCTGTCTGGAATTTTGCCAGTAATGGGAGGAATGGGGGCAACGTATAGAAACTGCAAGAGGATGGCGATCAATGCACTAGTTGAGCAGATGTGTGAAGAAGAGGGGGTGGGATTCACAGATTTATGGGGATACTTTGTTGGGAGGGAAAATATCTACATGAGAGATGGCCTCCATCTTAGTGGAAAGGGGGCAGCAGTTTTCTCAGAGAACCTGCTGCGATCTGTTGCATCTATTTAAACTAGATTCGCAGCGGGGACTCATAGAAAAGCCTGAAAATGGAGGCATAGATAAAGACAGCACAAATAAATTGGCAAATAACAGTCTGGAAAATTCTTCTGAAGCTGGATATAAATGTGTTTGTTTAAATGCAAGGAGTATGGTAAACAAAAGAAATGAACTAAACATTATGGTAGAAGATATTGACCCTCATATAACAGGTATAACCGAATCCTGGACCACCACCGATATATTAGATGCTGAATTGGGACTGACAGGATATGTAATGTTTAGAAAAGATAGAATAGGAAGAAAGGGAGGTGGAGTTATTTTATATATTAAAGAATCTATCCAGGCTCATGAAATAAAATTTGAAAGAGAAGCAGATTGCGAAGAAGGTGTTTGGTGTAACATAGTTACAGGAAACTCAACGTCAACAGTTGGGTTAGTTTATCGAAGTCCAAAAATAAGCATAGAAGATAATGAAAAAATACAAAACGCTATAAGGGAAGTAAGCAAACGGCACTGTATTATTATGGGGGATTTTAACCACGGGCATATACAATGGAAATCTTTACAGAGTATGGGGAGTGAGGACCACAAGTTTTTAGTTTTAGTTCAAGATACTTTCCTTTCTCAACATGTGCTAGAACCAACCAGGGTTGAGAATGTGTTAGACATAGTTTTGTCCTCACAGAATGAATTAGTTGACACGGTCAAGATATGTGAGCCACTGGGGAGTAGCGATCACAACCAGATACATTTTACCATCAAAGTAAAATCAGAAAGGAATAGTAAAAAACAGTATAGGAGAAATGTCCACAAAGGAAGGTATAAGGACAAGAGGAAATATTTATCAAAGATAGACTTGAATAACACACTGAAAAATAAGACGGCAACAGAATGCTGGAATATATTAAAGAGTGAAATTAAGTGCATAGTCGATACATTTGTACCCTTCAAAAAACAAGGAAAACGGTCCAAAAAGAAACACTTATCGAAAGAAGCCATTCGAAAAATTACGTATAAACAAATGATGTGGAAGTCATATAGATGTACTGGAAATGATGAAGACTACAACAGTTATAAAGAAGCACTTAACCAAGCTACAGTTGAAATTAGAAATTCAAAGAGAAGCTATGAACAACAATTAGCTAGTAATATAAAACATGACAGCAAGAGTTTTTTATGCGTATGTTCGAAGCAAACAGAAAGTTCAAGATAAGGTCGGTCCTCTAGAAGATAATGCTGGAAATATAATGTCAGAGGGATTTTTAATGGCAGAAGACCTGAATGAGTACTTTATTTCAGTGTTTACCAGGGAAGATATTAGTTCACTACCAATACCAGAGGCTAAGTTCAAGGGGGCAGATTCAGACTATTTAGGACAATTAATTGTAACCCCGGAAACGGTAGCTACGAAAATAAGGGCTATGAAGGATAATAAATCACCTGGAGTGGATGGTATTCCACCCAAACTACTGTTGGAAATTGTAGAACAAATTAGCTTACCGCTTGCAACAGTTTTCAACTTGTCATTAGAAGAGGGAGTGGTTCCTTTAGAACGGAAAGAAGCAAATATTATAACGTTATTCAAAAAAGGTTCGAGTAGTAAGTCAGAGAACTGTAGACCAGTGAGTTTAACATCAGTGATTTGTAAATTATTAGAAAGACGAAATAAAGCTCAATTGGTGGATTTTCTTGTTAAACAAAACTAGATACACCCATCTCAACATGGTTTTTTTAAAGCGAGGTCATGCTTAACAAATATGTAATGTTTTTTGGAAGACATCACTAAGTGGGTAGATGAGGGATCACCAGTAGATATTGTCTACTTAGATTTTCAAAAAGCTTTCGACAAAGTACCACATCAAAGATTACTACTTAAACTACAGGCCCATGGCATAGGAAATGGTATAATAAACTGGATAGAACAATGGCTGATTGACAGAAGACAACGTGTAGTAGTTGATAGGGAGGCTTGAAACTGGAAATCGGTATTGAGTGGGGTACCACAGGGATCAGTATTAGGACCTATATTATTCTTAATATATATCAACGATTTGGATGATGAAATAACATGCAAGGTGTTGAAATTTGCGAATGATACAAAATTGTTTAGAAGGATTAAAAGTGATGGAGATAGACAGCATTTACAAGATGATCTTGACAGGTTGATCAAATGGTCTGAAAAGTGGCAAATGCTGTTAAATTTTGGGAAATGTAAATGCCTCCACACGGGACATGGGAACGAAGAGGTAGAATATACAATGGGGGGTACTGTACTAAGTACTACTGTAAAAGAAAAGGACTTAGGGTTAACCATTAGTGCTGATATGAAGGTTTCAGAGCAGTGCGGAATTACAGCTTCAAAGGGAAATCAAATCCTTTGATTAATTAAGCGAAACATAACGTATGAGGAAAAAGAGCTAATAATACCGCTGTACAAAACAATAGTTAGGCCTCATTTAGAATATTGTATTCAAGCGTGGAGGCCATATCGCAGGAAGGACATGGATATGCTAGAAAGAGTGCAGAGGAGAGCAATTAAAATGATACCAAAACTGAGGGATCTTAGTTACAAAATACGCCTAAAAATGCGGTTTAACAACACTAGAGACCAGGAGATTGAGGGGAGATCAGATAGAAGTGTTTAAAATATTGAAAGGTTATGAAAATATTGATAGAAATATTTTTTTTAGTTAAGGAAGATAGAAGGACTAGAGGACATGAACTTACATTAGCAAAGGATCAGTGTAGATTGGATATAAGAAAGTTTTCATTTTTTCAAAGGACTCTAAATGAATGGAACAGATTACCTGCTGATTGTGTGGGTGCTAGTAGCGTGAATATGTTAACAAATAAAATCGACACATACCTCAGACGGGCGGGATACACATAGATAAAAGGGTCGGACTCTCGATAAGCCAAAGGGCTTCCTTGTCCAGCTGCCACCTAGAGTTAATTATGTGGGTGTCAATCTTGTTAAATCTTGTTAAACAAGGTTTAGCAAATCTCATATGTGGTAGAATATAAAATGATAAAGTAACAAACATAAAGCTACTTACATAAGATAATATCTGTGTAAGCCAGTACCTGCTAGACCCTTTGATAAGGTAGCTTTGTTGTCAAAATTAATCATTTGCGATAACCGGGCGAACTATAAGTTTATGTAGCTAGTGTCCCAAGTGTTCGCTAGGGGCGGTATAATGTAAATAAATAAGGCAGTCTTACGTAAAGAGTGACATTTGTGCACAGAAAACAGTCTTCTTAAAGACTACATAGACAGTGAATAGTTTAAACACAGTTGACTAAACTATTTTAAATAGGTAATTAGATTTTTATTATTCAATAAATTCTGATATGGCGCCTTGCAAGCGCAAGTCAAGGCAACGAGACACTTGGTGTGCGACGACTGCCACAGTTGGGTGGATTTTGCCCTATCCGGCTGTGCGAAGTCATGGACAGAGACCAAGGAAGAGGGATTCACCTTTCAGTGCGTGGGGTGTTGGAAGGTGAAATGTCTAGAGAAGGAGGTAGCTAGGTTGGTAGTTATTATACAGGGGATGTAAATGAGAATCAACAAGGAGACAGGTGGAATGGAGAGAGCCGACAGGGAGATAATTGGGAATACTGTGAGACTGAAAGAGCAGAGTAGTGGCAAAAAGACCGAGGAAAGGAGATTGGGAGGAAAGAAACGAACGGACAGGATTGTGACAGGAGAGCAGAAGACAGGGGAACAAGACTACAACCAGACAGATGCAATCCGGAGAAGGAGCTACTCTGAGGCAGTGATTGAGGGGGTAATGAGGAAAGAGAGGGTGTTTATGGGCGATTCCATTATGAGAAAGACGGATAAGTCACTAAGCGAGGGGAAGGACATCGTTGTTTGTCTACCGGGGGCTAGGATAGAGCATGTGACTGAAAGGGTAGAGAAGGTATTGGGGTATGGCAAGGGAGGCTCTATACTAGTACACGTAAGGACAAATAATGCAGACAGGGGGGGGGGAAACAACTGGGATAGTACAGAAATACAGACAGTTAGTGAGGAAGTTAAAGAAGACAAGAGTCGAACAGATTATTCTCTCAGGAATTTTGCCAATAATGGGAGGAAGGGGGCCAGCATACAGAAACTGCAAGAGGATGGCGATCAACGCACTAGTTGAAGAGATGTGTAAAGAAGAGGGGGTGGGATTCATAGATACTTTGTTGGGAGGGAAGATATGTACATGAGAGATGGCCTCCATCTAAATGGAAAGGGGCAGCAGTTTTCTCAGAGAACTTGCTGCAATCTGTTGACAGTGGGACAGGCTGCATCTATTTAAACTAGATTCGCAGGGGGATTCACAAATAAAATGCGTTTGTCTAAATGCAAGGAGCATAGTAAACAAAAGAAATGAACTAAACATTATGGTAGAAGATATTGACCCTCACATAATATATATAAACGAATCATGGGCCACCACTGATATATCATATGCTGAATTGGGACTAACAGGCTGTGTAATGTTCAGGAAAGATGGAATAGGAAGAAGGGGAGTTGGAGTTATTTTATATGTTAAAGAATCTATCCAGGCTTATGAAATAAAATTGGAAAGAGAAGCAAACTGCAAAGAAGCTGTTTGGTGTAACATAGTTACAGGAAACTCAACGTTAACGGTGGCGTTAGTTTATCGAAGTCCAAACATAAATGTAGAAGAGAACGAAAAAGTACAAAATGCTATAACGGAAGTTAGCAAACAGGACTGTATTATTATGGGAGATTTTAACCATGGTCATATACAATGGAAATCTCTACAGAGTACGGGGAGTGAGGACCACAAGTTTTTAGATTTAGTACAAGACAGTTTCCTTTCTCAACACATGCTAGAGCCAACCAGGGGTGAGAATGTGGTAGACATAGTGTTGTCCTCACGGAATGAATTATTTGACAATGTGAAATTATTTAACAAGATTTAACAAGATTGCCATCCAGAAAATTAACTGTATATGGCAGGTGGACAAGGAAGCCTTTCGGCTTATCGAGAGTCCAATAATTTGTATCTACGTGTATCCCGCCCTATCAGATACAAATTATTAAATAATTTGACATTGTCAACTAATTCATTCCATGAGGACAAAACTATGTTTGACACATTGTCACCCTTGGTTGGCTCTAGCACACGTTGAGAAAACAAACTGTCTTGTAGTAAAACTAAAAACGTGTGGTCCTCACGGCCCGTACTCTGTAGAGATTTCTGTCGTATATGACCATGGTTAAAATCTCCCATAATAATACCGTCCCGTTTACTAACTTCCCTTACAGGGTTTTGTACTTTCTCATTCTCTTCTATGCTTCTGTTTGGACGTCGATAAATTATCCCCACCGTTAACTTTGAGTTTCCTGTAACTATGATGCTTCTTCGCAATCTGCTTCTCTTTCTAATTTTATTTCATAAGCCTGGAAAGATTCTTTAACATATAAAATAACTCCACCTCCACTTCTTCCTATTCTATCTTTCCTAAACATTAGCCTGTTAGTCCCAATTCAGTGGTGGCCCATGATTCGGTTATACCTATGTGAGGGTCAATATCTACTACCATAATGTTTAGTTCACTTATTTTTTTTACTATGCACCTTCCATTTAAACAGACGCATTTATATACCGATTCAGAACAGTTTTACAGGCTGTTCTTTGCTGATTTATTTTTGCTGCCTTGATCTATGCCTCCCCCTTTCCACTTAGATGGAGGCCATCTCTCATGTGCATATCTTCCCTCCCAACAAAATATCCCCATAAACCTACGAATCTCACCCCCTGTTCTTTACACATCTGCTCTGCTTTAATTTCCCCACTAACTCTCTGTACTTCTGTACCATCCCAGTTGTTCCCTCCCTGTTTGCTTTATTTGTCCCTAAGTGTACTAGTATAGACCCTCCCCTGTCATGCCCCAATACCTTCTCTACCCTTTCAGTCACATTCTCTATCCTAGGCTCCGGCAAACAAACTACAACGTCCTCCCCTTCGCTTAGTGTCTTCTCTGTCTTCCTCAGAATAGAATCACCCATGAACACCTTCGCTTTCCTCAATGCCCCATCAATCACTGCCTCAGAGTAGCTCCTTCTCCGGTTTGCATCTGTCTGGTTGTAGTCTTCTTCCACTGTCTTCTGCTCTCCTGTCACAATCTTTTCTGTTCCATTCTTTCCTGACGCTGTTTCTGTTGAGACCTTCCAACTTCTTTCCATTCCTTTCATCCCGTCATCTTTCCTCCCATTGCATTTCCGTTTCTCCTCTCCCTTCTCTTTTCCCCTCCTACCTTTTTCTCTACGGTCATTTTCTCCCCTTTCACCTTCACGCTTGTCACCTTTCCTGCTGTCGATCTTCTAATTTCTTCCCCTCTGATCACTTTTCCTCCTCACAATCTCCTTTCCTCAGTCTTCTTGCCACTGCTCTACTCCTTTAGTCTCACAGTATTCCCAACCCTCTCCCTGTCGTCTCTCCCCATTCCAAGTGTCTCCTTGCTGATTCTCATTTATATCCCCTGCACAATATCTACCAATCTAGCTACCTCCTTCTTTGGACATTCCACCTTCCAACACCCCACGCACTGAAAGGTGAATCCCTCTTCTTTGGTCTCTGCCCATGACTTCCCACAGCCGGATATGGCAAAATCCACCCAACTGTGGCAGTCGCCTCACACCATGTTTCGCATTGCCTTGACTTGCCGCTTGTACGGCGCCATATAAGAATTTATTTAATACTAATAGTCTAATTAGCTATTTAAAATAGTTTAGTAAACTATGTTCACACTATTCACTATGTCTATGTAGTATTTAAGAAGGCTGTTTGCTGTGCACAAATGTTATTCTTTACGTAAGATCGCCTTGTTTATTTCGGTTCCAGCTAGTTTCAGTTGACCAAATAATCACATATTCGTTAACCTTTTTACTCAGTTGCACAAATGTTTACCTTTTTACTCAGTTGCACAAATGTTCTAGTCACAATTGCTAAAATAATCACACATACGTTTATTTTATCACTCATCTAAATAACTGTTCTAATATAAGTTATCAAATACTAATACAGTCGTTTTCTCACACTGATCTATATAATTCGTTAGTGTCAGATAACTAAGTGCCTACACATTCATTCATTCAGCCCATCCAAATGGATCTACTCACCAACATCGAATGTCATCATCGCTACGTTGCTTGACATGGCTCCCATTAGTGCTATGATTTGAGAACTGGTCTCCAACGGAACTGGGCCAGATATGAATACAACCACTTGTTCTGCAACACAATACACATTTCCCGTCACCAGAGCGCCACCCGCTGGATGAATGTAACTAAAACAATTGGGGAATCTACATTACCTATACGCAAAGTAAGAGCGCTTTGCCTTGTGTAAATGAGATGTGCGACACCATACATGCGACATCTAAATACACAAGAGTAAAATCACCAATGCTGCTGATATCGCGACTCATCGATGGGAACATTTGTTATCAATAGTATTCCGCATCGTTACATCAATAATTGTGTTAATATTACTACATCAACTAATGCGACGCTTTAATAGTGTGAAGTATTAAAACACCTGTAGCATAATCAAGTGTGTCTGGTACAACGCTTTGCACGAATTAATAAATATTACCTCTAAGCTAACTCTGTTCTGCTCAGTATCTTAGCGTAGAATTGTCAATAAAAACGATACGGTTCTGAGTACATCTACAGCCGTTTCCAAACGTGGGCAAATTTGTTCACCCCCACCAGGCCAGTGTCTTTTTGAAGAGACACACAAAAAGGTGTTGGACCCTTTTTATTTGGTGTCAATTCCAAGGGAAAAGGATACAAAACAGTGTGTGCAAACTGTCGTGGGCTCACCGAGTTTAGAGAAGGACATTTAAAATCATGCTGTATGAGTTGCGACCAGTTAATATAGCAACGCAACAATCATGTTATTGTTGTGGTCCAAGAACGCCGTCGTAATCATCAATAGCAACATCGACAACAACAACAATGCATGTTAGATACATACTCACTATAATGTAGACTCTTATTTCTCGTGGTTAGGTATTTAGCAGCCTTCTCAAGTGCTGCCACGTACGATGTCTTCTTATTCTCTTTCAACAAAAACGAACGGATGAACTTTCTCATTGCTATCTTAGCGAATGAATTGGCAGGTGTGAGAGACTCCTGGAGGCATTCTGCGATATTAGCTTCCGACCAAATATAGTCATCAGCGAAGCCAAATACAGCAATCTATGAACAAAATGTCACACTTGGTGTATTAACGTGTTTAATAAGTAAATATATATAACATTTGCATTAACTGTGTTCAAATCGAGTTGTATGCGATTAATTTAAGTTAACGAACACGCAGAAGCCAATTGTTCTTGCGGCATGTGTTTCAGTTGTGTCAGGCGCGCGCGCACACACACACACACACACACACGCGCGCGCGTACACACACACACACACACACACATCATCATCATCATCATCGTCATAGGTCGGCCGGGGCGAAACATAGATGAGCTGTTTCCAAATGGGTTGATCGTTCGTGAGGGATGGAAAGTCCGTTTCTTCAACGTCAAGGTTTTTCGCAGATCATACATTGTCACCTGCACGGTTTCTGCTGTATCTAGGTTTCTGCGACATTTTCATATTTCGCCGGATTTAACATTAGATACATCATTAGTGAGATATGACGTCTATAAATTTGCAACAAAGTAATTTTTCTCAAGTGAAAACAAATATTATTTTAATTGCTAACGCTGACCATCGGTAATATTTCAATTTATTAGATAATGTAAGTATTTCACTAAAAACAATTTAGTTGACGTTTTGTTTCCATGCCATTAATAAAATAAGTGGTTGTGATTAATAATATCGGTACGTTGCAGAATTCTAAAATTGTTTGTGAAATCTGCATAATATGATGATTGCGTACAGCAGAGATAGAGTGGATCAGTGTATTTATATATATATAATATATATATAATATATATACACACACGCACGCACGCACACGCACACCCATATATACTGGAACTGGAACTTTTTTATTTGACAGATAACATAACAAATACAAGACATGTAGAATAATTTTCATAAAATAATAAAACTTCTGTCGGGAGACTCTCATTGTGGCTTACAAATGTGCCGCTGACGTGAGAGCCCTTCGCCCACTGGCACTAGTAATCGTAACTAAGCATTCCTACTATATCGTGGTGTACAAACCATATATTAAGTTAAAGTTGCACAAGCTACTTAAATAGATCGTAAGCTAAAGGCAGACTCGATGTTGCCCAACTGATCCGATAACTAGTTGCTCATGTAAACAGCGCTTTAGGCACGATTTGTCACGGCGTCGACGGAGTCGTCAGGAGTCGTCCAAGTTGATGCTAGCCCTAATCTGACCGACTAGTTGTTCGGAGTTGCGCCTAATTATCCAATCACGAAAACCATACGGTGATGACGTTGATAGGTCAACGCCGGGTTCATATACTGGACCACTCGGTTTCTGCCTTACGCAAGCATAATATGCTGTTTTCACCAAAAAATTTTGAAATCGTTCAGCAACATATCAATATTATTAATCAGAACCATTTATTTAATCAATGGCATGCAAACGAAGCGTCGACTAAGTTGTTTTTAGGAAATACTTACAATACTTGTAAGACGATAATCACTTCACGCGCCAAACGGAAGCACTCGGTTTCTGCCTCGTCGTGTTCAAAATCATCACTGTGCGACAAATCGCAATGCATTCACTGTATAAACTCCACTTTCTTGTGGTGATTATGGTGAATAGTTGCTTACAATTTCGTCCGATAAATTTTAATATTACGGTTGTTTACATCACCGTCACCGATACGGTGCACTGTAGACAGTGTAGTCACCTGGTTTGCGTTCGCTATCAAAATATCTGTCAAAAATCTGTTTGCCTCGTTTTAATTTGAGACAAATAACTTTGTTGCAAGTTTCTAGACGTCCTTTGTTCATTGTGTCCGATATATCTGACTAAATATGTATTTAATATGAGATCCAGCTATATAATCGTAATGAGGCAGAAACTCAGATAGGGCAGAAACCGAGTAGGAGAAGTAATTGTCCGCCATGAACATGTGAAACATGCACTCTGTTATCTACCACGGCACAAAGAAAACATGCACTCTGTGATCTACCACGGCACAACGTAAACATGCATTCTGTGCTCTACCACGGCACAACGAAAACATGCACTCTGTACTCTACCACGGCACAACGAAAACATGCACTCTGTGATCTACCACGGCACAACGAAAACATGCACTCTATGATCTACCACGGCACAACGAAAACATGCACTCTGTGCTCTACCACGGCACAACGAAAACATGCACTCTGTGATCTACCACGGCACAACGAAAACATGCACTCTGTGATCTACCACGGCACAACGAAAACATGCACTCTCTGCTCTACCACGGCACAACGAAAACATGCACTCTGTGGTCTACCACTGCACAACGAAAACATGCACTCTGTGCTCTACCACGTCACAACGAAAACATGCACTCTGTGATCTACCACGGCACAACGAAAACATGCACTCTGTGATCTACCACGGCACAACGAAAACATGCACTCTGTGATCTACCACGGCACAACGAAAACATGCACTCTGTGATCTACCACGGCACAACGAAAACATGCACTCTGTACTCTACCACGGCACAACGAAAACATGCACTCTGTGATCTACCACGGCACAACGAAAACATGCACTCTATGATCTACCACGGCACAACGAAAACATGCACTCTGTGCTCTACCACGGCACAACGAAAACATGCACTCTGTGATCTACCACGGCACAACGAAAACATGCACTCTGTGATCTACCACGGCACAACGAAAACATGCACTCTCTGCTCTACCACGGCACAACGAAAACATGCACTCTGTGGTCTACCACTGCACAACGAAAACATGCACTCTGTGCTCTACCACGTCACAACGAAAACATGCACTCTGTGATCTACCACGGCACAACGAAAACGTGCACTCTGTGATCTACCACGGCACAACGAAAACATGCACTCTGTGATCTACCACGGCACAACGAAAACATGCACTCTGTGATCTACCACGGCACAACGAAAACATGCACTCTGTGATCTACCACGGCACAACGAAAACATGCACTCTGTGATCTACCACGGCACAACGAAAACATGCACTCTGTGATCTACCACGGCACAACGAAAACATGCACTCTGTGATCTACCACGGCACAACGAAAACATGCACTCTGTGATCTATCACGGCACAACAAAAACATGCACTCTGTGATCTACCACGGCACAACGAAAACATGCACTCTGTGATCTACCACGGCACAACGAAAACATGCACTCTGTGATCTACCACGGCACAACGAAAACATGCACTCTGTGCTCTACCACGGCACAACGAAAACATGCACTCTGTGCTCTACCACGGCACAACGAAAACATGCACTCTGTGCTCTACCACGGAACAACGAAAACATGCACTCTGTGATCTACCACGGCACAACGAAAACATGCACTCTGTGATTTACCACGGCACAACGAAAACATGCACTCTGTGATCTACCACGGCACAACGAAAACATGCACTCTGTGATCTACCACGGCACAACGAAAACATGCACTCTGTGATCTACCACGGCACAACAAAAACATGCACTCTGTGATCTACCACGGCACAACGAAAACATGCACTCTGTGATCTACCACGGCACAACGAACACAGCTATGAGTAGTAGAAGACGGCGGTGTCTTTAGCACAAGGTAACATGTATTTTACATTTTGCGTAAATTTGTTTCGATATTTTCTACTAGGTCGAGTTCGACCAACAACCCAAGCCAAGCCAGGCCCAACGCCAAGGCGAGTCAACAGCATAGTTTTATCTAATCTATATATTTCCTGTAAATTTTAAGATTTATAAGGATATAATTTCTGCTGCCAACTGAAATGCGAGGAGACGGTTTTAGCGGGACTAATTTCCCACAATTATCAATTAAAATACAAAGAATTGGCTAAGCAAAATAGAAAACAGATACGTAAAAGCTAAAGTCATCTTTATAAATGACCTTCCTGGTGAGACAGAAAGCACTACCATGATCTTTGCAGATGACACAAAGATATTCAGAGAAGTCATAAACCATACAAATCAAGACAAACTACAAGAATACCTGAACAAACTCAAAAACTGGTCAACCAAGTGGCAGCTAAATGTCAACGAAGCGAAGTGTAAAGTCCTTCACCTGGGGAATAAGAACCAGAAACTACTTTACACCATGAACAACATAACAATGACAGCCACTGAAGTTGAGAAAGATCTGGGAGTCCAAGTAGACCAGGACATGATGTTCCGAGCCCACGTTAAGAGTGCAATTAACAAATCGACAAGGATGTTAGGACTGATTCGAAAATCATTAACATGCCTGGACATAACAACCATTCCAACACTGTTCAAAACAATGGTCCGTCCCCACCTCGAATACGGAAATGTTATCTGGGCACCGCATACGAAGAGGGACTTTTATGAAATTAAAAAAATCCAACCCCGAGCTACAAAACTAGTGCCAACATTGAAAGACAAGCCATACGAAGACCGTCTGAAGGCACTCAATCTACCATCACTTCATCACAGAAGACGACGAGGCGACGTGATATAACTATACAAGATAAAACACTAAATTGATCGTGTGGATCAAACCCTCTTCTTCACTGCCCCTACAACGTTGAACACCAGAGGGCACAGTTAAAAACTATTCATGAAAAGAGCAAACATTCAGCTAAAAAAATTCCTTCAGTTCCAGAATTGTAGACGATTGGAACTCACTACCCGAAAATGTCATCGCTAGCATTTCTCTAAACTGCTTCAAAAATAGACTTGACAAGCACTGGACTAAAGACTGCTATATCCTCCCTTAGGCGTAAAATACATGATACATCAACAAAACAATACTCAAATCTGAAAAGAAGATTCGGTTACGCAATGCAATAGTTTTGACCGGGAATAAAACAGGCAGTAGCCTTCAAGTTCCGTATATATGATGATGGTGATAATAAAGTAAAGGCTAAAGCTCACTGCCACGGCACTGGCACTGGCAGCACCTGAATGGTATTTTAAAGACTGCTCAGGATAACGGTAACCTAAAACCATTTTGGCGTTATATAAAGTCTCAACAGCATGTTTCAGTTGGTATATCCCCTCTAAAAACTGGTGGTCAACTTTATTCTGATTCTAGCAGTAAAGCCTCCATTTTATCTAGGCAATTCAAATCAGTTTTCACTAAAGATACCGATTGTCCTAATAGAAATATGAAACTTGATGGTCCTCATTTTCCGGATATTGATACTCTCATATTTAATGTGGTGGGTATTGGTAAGCTACTAAGGGATATAAACCCTAGTAAATCCAGTGAGCCAGATAAGATTCCAGGTAGAATATTGAAAGAACTTCTGAGCTAGTTTCTGAGCTAGCTCCTTTTTAAAAATGTTTGTTCCGAAAGTCGTTGCATTCTGGGGAAGTACCAGCTGAATGGTGTAAGCAATGGATCACACCAATATTTAAGAAAGGTGTAAAATGTGATCCAAGCAATTACAGACCTGTATCACTAACATGTATTTTTTTCAAAAATAATGGAACGTTATTTGTTCCCATATTCGTCAACATCTAGATGACCACAATATTCTATCTCCCTTTCAGCATGGTTTTATAAAGAAACATTCTTGTGAAACCCAACTGTTACTAACAACAAATGACATTGCAAAATTACATGATCAGAATCTACAAGTGGATTTTGCTATTCTTGATTTTTCTAAAGCTTTTGATGTTGTACCACACAACAGACTGTTAAATAAGTAGAATTATTTTTGTATAAATGGAAATGTTCAAAATTGGATAAAGTCATTCTTAATGGATCGAACTCAACGTGTATTGGTAAACAGTGAATTTTCTGATGATGAAGAAGCAGCACCCGGTGTTCCTCAGGGTACAGTAATGGGACCACTTTTGTTTTTATTATACTGTAATGATCTTCCAGGTGTTATTTCTCCAGGTACAAGAGAGAGACTCTTTGCTGATGATTGTTTGATTTATAGACCAGTTCAGTGTTTACAAGATCAACTAATATTGCAACAAGAATTAGACAGCCTTGTTAAGTGGAGTGTTGATTGGGGCATGAAATTTAATATTTCTAAATGCAATATAATGAGCACAACTTCTGGTCTTCATTTACATCGTTTTTATCCCATGGGCGGGCACATTTTGAAAGAGGTCAGTGATACAAAATATTTGGGGGTTATTTTATCAAATGATTTAACTTGGTCTAAGCACATTGCTGAAGTGGTTAAGAAAGGTAATCAAAAACTTGGATTTTTACTTAGAAATCTTAGGGGCTGTTCACAAAAATGCTAAACAATTGCATGTATTTCATTAGTAAGAGCTGGAATGGAATATGCAGCAACAATCTGGGATCTATTCCTAATGAAAGAAATGAACAGCCTTGAAGTAATTCAAAGACGTGCAGTGAGATGGATACAATCTAAATATTCATATGAGATAAGTGTGACAGAATTGCTAAAAGACTTACATTGGGTACAATTAACAGATCGGAGACGTATTATGCGTTTAACTCTGTTTTATAAAATAAATAATAATTAATTGCCAATAACATTTTCAGCTTAATAGAGCTACACGGGCAGGATCATCGATGGGTCAAGATGGGAATATTTTATTTAATAATAAATTAAGTAGACCTAGTTGTAATAAAACCATTTTGTCTAAATTTGTAAGTTTAAGAACTATACCAGATTGGAATAAATTATCCAGCAATATTCTTGCGGCCTGCTCCAGTACATCATTTTGGAGTAGGCTAGAGGCGCTACCCTGAACGTATTGCCTCTCATCAACCATCCATGTGTTGTCCCTTCTGGGAATTTATGGATTATTTATTAAGATAAGATAAGATCAGTTACTAAAACAATATCGCAGTGTTCACATATGACAAGCCTGCATGGCCATGGCATGGGGTCAGGTGATGCTCCCACTTCGGCCGGCGTAAAGCGATCTAAATGTATGCTTTCATATTTAAAATGTGAATTTGTGTGTGTAAGCGTAGGCTAGAATACATCGGTACACAAAATAACCAGAATGTCAATAACATGACAATGTCACACTACAGTATTTAATAACGCTAACAGAACACAATGACATGTTGTTTTAAAAACTCTGGGACTAGGAAGTTGCGTGGATGTTTTTTAAAACTATCATTGACTCGTTGCACTAAACGATTATTTAGAAACATGTTTGTTATATCCACACATAACCATTAATTAACTTATTTCAAATGTTGCTTGTTTGAACATATAAGGTATGTTTATCTGTTTTTGTGTATCTTTGTATGCCAACAATTGTACAGTCCAAAAAGACACCAATATGTGGTACCCTCACGCTTGTTATTTTCTTCTGCTGATATGGAAAACGTTTCAGATATGAAATTATCCAATTAATTAAATTAATCATCTAGACTGAGTGATAACATATAAGGCTGGGTACAGTTAGAACGGTCAATTACCCTGGTATACAGCATCATAATATATAACTACTCCATACAACTGTCCAAACAACATCTGTGACCTGCCACAGCGAACCAGGTATTCAATCGCAACGGCCTATTCTGCACACCAGCCAAAATAGCTCTCTTTCTATGTCATGTTTATTTTCCTCTACAAATAATCCAAACTAATAACATACACAATTTACGAAACCATAGATTAAAAAACAATAGACAATGTGATTAAAAATCACCTAATTTCTCAAAATTATAGTTTTGTTTATATAAAATTAAGGCTACACAATGAGTGGCTTCCAGTTGTTTGTGTGTAGGATTAATTGATATCTTGTAAAGGAATATTATGTTAGCTTTGTATAATTACATTGTTATTGTAATTAACTAGAAATGACATAATTACAATTGAACCCAACTCTGGATATATGTATATATTATGGCAGATGTCATATGCATAATGCATTAACAAAATGTGTAATGTTAGGGTTCATAAATTGCTTACATAGTATTTTAACATAATACATTTGATTTCAGGTCAGACAACCTGGATCGATCTATTGGAAAGTGAGTACAGACAAGTGCACACATGTATGACACTGAAGCTGCAATATTCTGTGACGATCGACACACTTCACCGGCATGGATATAATATTATACACAGGGACAACAAACTGTGGACATTGTAAACATAAGAATTTCTACTGTCCTGCGACCAATTTGTATATGATTTCATGTTGATGAAACATTAAAATATTGTTGTCATGAGCCTGCAGGATTATGCCAACATTGATGCACTACATTGGCATGGATTGTGAGGCAGTGAACTGTGAATATTACTTTGTCTTAGCTGAGTGACTTTGCGGGTCTACGCCTGAAATGTATTGTGAATAGTCATCATATGCTTTGCGCACAGAGGGAGCAATGTAGAAACTGTCAGGAGTCCTGCATTTGGCACAGGAGATGTTGGGTTCATCTACAAAATACTGTGAACATTCTATAAAGAATACCTGATACTTCATGTTGAAGTGCTGGATAATATAGTAAACTTCGCCTAAAGGCGGCGATACACGGTACAATTGTCTCGGATGAAACCGTCCGTTTACCACGTAAACGATGAAATCATATCGTGTGATTTAATCCGAGTTACGCGAAAATCCGACTTAATCGAAGATGCCATATCCCAGCGCCAAAGGCAACCCTCTAAAAGCCCTTAGGTAACTGTGAATAACGCTTGAAAGTGACTGTATACTGTGGTAATTCTACATATGTTGATGTTCACAAACAACATACAACATTATGCAGTATTAGAACATTTTTGTGATCCATTTTGGCACGAATCTCTTATAGCTTAGTAATTATTATTGATTGTAAATGTCAGTCATCTTGCTTTGCGTAAGTCTTTGTTGCGACTATATCATGATAATGGCCTCTACTTGTCGGTCAACTCTTCGATTTCACGAGCGTCGAACTAGAGTGTCTTAATTAGCGTCCATAAAGCAGCATGTGTGTCACTGAGTATAGTTATCTTATCTTCAGACACCGAGATTTTGTCGCTCTCTTCATCGCTCAGTAAACCAACCGTCTGCGTAGGGGTGTTGTACGGTTCCAATGATCTGCTCGTTATTTTGGAGTAGTCAACCTTTCCCCTGTCTCGTCCATGCCAACACAGTCGTCCATCGTGCAAACAACATCGCTATACATCTCGTGGAGCTTATTCCGTAAGTTTCTGAACGAAGGAGTTGCTTCGTCTTCATCCTCGTCTCGACGCTCAACACTTTAGACGAATCCTGTTTTTGTAGGAGTTCAGAAGTGTTTCCGGTTTCAGTTTGTTCCACGCTGGTTTCAGGGCAATGACGACGTCCAACATAGTTCAACTTCTAGAGAAATTGGTGCGATTCCTTCTGATACCTCTAGTCTCTTGGTGGTTAGGATGTACCGATAATGGAACGTCGTGCTCTTGGGTATAACAGCGTCCATTGGCTTGGTGATACTAATTGTATTATATGAGTGAAGACGTGACGCCTACGTATGTAAGTTGTCTGGCTTGTCTAGCTGGTGTGAGCATTGAGTGTAAATGACTAGGTTGTTTTGCTGAAAGGGCTTAGTAGGTGATTGTGCAGATCTTAAATATAATGCGATGTCGCACGGGGAGCCAATGCAGTGATTTTAGAAGTGGCACTGAGCGGGAGAATCGAAGAGATTGTGTGACTACCCTTGCTAAACAATTTTGGACACATTGTAGTTTTTGCCAATATCCTTGATAGCAATATTATGAAGGAGGGAATTGCAATAATCTAATCTGCTGCTAACAAGAACTGTTGTGATAATCTTAGCGACAGAAAGCGACATATGTCGGCGAATGCGGCGAAGATCACGGATATGATAAAAACAGCAACAGTGCTGTCTGAAATTGAAGTCGCAATCAAAGGTCACTCCTAGATTCCGTACTACTGCTGCTGGTGTGATATTTTGACTCAGGATGCATGTTGGAAAAAAGTCATTAAGTTTACCTCGCTGCATTGGAGTACCAATGATGAGGAATTCAGTTTTGTCTGCATTTAACTTTAATTTGCATCGGTCATCCATGAGAAAACATATTGGAGACAATCGATGAGTCGGTTTAGGGAGTGACTTGTATTGGGCGTGGCCAAGGAAATGTAGATCTGTGTGTCATCTGCATAAAGGTGATGATCCAAATGATGACTGGATTACAGAGCTGAGTGGCGTAGTGTAGATAGTTAAAAGCAAAGGCCCAAGAACGAAACCCTGGGGAATGCCACATGAAATGGGGAGTGAGTTTGAAAAGTAATCATCTATCTTTATACATTGATGTATATTGGTTAGATATGAAGAAAACCAGGTCAGATCTGTGCCAGATATGCCATACCACATTGATAAACGTTTGACAAGAGTGTTGTGATCAATGGTATCAAAGGCGGCAGACAGATCAAGCAAGGTAAGTGCAGTTACTTTGCCTTTATCAATGTTTAATATAACATCATTGTGTACTTTTAGGAGAGCAGTCTCTGTAGAATGAAATTGTTTGTATGCTGATTGGAGCACACTGGATAAACAAGTTGAGCTGATATGACACCTTAGGCGGCTTGCTACGACTTTCTCAAGTATCTTAGAAATAAAGCTAAGATTAGAAATTGGCCTATAATTTTTGAAATCATCTTTTGGCAGAGAAGTCTTTTTGAGAACAGGATTTACATGTACGTGTTTAAAATCATCTGGAAATTTACCCGAACTCAGTGATAAATTTATGATATTTGTAGAGGACATTATTATTTTCCTCACTTCATCAACTGTGGCTGACTCAAACAATACAAGTGGAGAATTGACTGACTTTTATTGACTGCAAGGATGTCTATTGTCTTGGAAGTTAATAAATCGGTAAGCGAGGCTGTTTTGTCTCGAATAGATCGAACGTTAGTGTTGGCTACTCGAATATTGCGCCTGATAGCAGGTCCAGGATTAAGACTTACATCTCCTGCTAGTAGTATAATAATTGCCAATTTAAACGTTGGCTTAGAGCGGGGGATTGGCAGTAACTTTCTATTAAAGCAAAGATTAAGACATGGCAAACTGTGAAGATGTGACAAGGAAATGTGTGTTCTCATGTACAAATGACAGCCGACCGTTGGGGACTAAGTGGCTTGCACAGCGTAAAATCGTGACCTCTCGAAGCAACAGAACAGGATAAAAATAAAACACACAATAAAAATGCTGGTGACATTGTCTTGGTGACAGTGTAATTTCCTCAAAATGGTGAAGAATAAAATTATAATGTCTCATAAAAATAATAAATAATTGAAAATAATAAAATATTCTAAAATAATGTAAATTTCTTGATTATTAAATAGTGTCATAAACCCATTTCTACCAATTGTCCAATATCTCGAGACTTAAATGATATTTTGAAAAGTTTTTAAAGGCTGCTTTATACATGAATCACTTCTTTCCAGAGGATGATTTACTAATTTGCATAAATTCAACATGGCCGCCAAATGAACAAAAACATATATATTGTCTTTTTTATCAGAGCAATTTCCAGAGAGGCCCCAAGCAAAATATTTTGCATACGTATACTTTATGACCATATATAACTTTTGAGAGGGGAATGCCAGGTTTTGAAGGCCAAAGTCAAGGTCAGATGAAGGTCAAAAGTCAAATAATGTCGCAATTCCATTTCTATCATATAGTAAGACTCAAACAATATTTATTTGTGTTTCGGAAATTTATAGTATGTTTGCACAAATATACTTCCTCTCGTATACTTTATTAAATTTGCATAAATCCAAAATGGCTGCTATAGTGCGCTAAGCTAATTACGTTTGCTGGCAGTTTCACATATAACTTTCACATAAAGGGCTACTAAGTATACATTTTAAGCTTGCTTATCTAGATCATACGCATTTTCTATTGGTACAATTACTACTAGTTATTTAAGCACTATAATGAATCGACAAAATTCGACAAATGATGTCCAAAGAGCAAGCGCGTGTATTATATCTACCGTCAGATTAACACGAGAATGATTTCAAAGGAGACATGCAGCTGAATGTGTGTAATATAACATTGAACACCTCCATTGCTGACAATACTAACTAATTCCTCATTGGCGGTTGACATGAGCGTGTTCTTAACCCTCACAAAGTCCGCGGCAGAGACAAAGCGCTGTGCATGTGAGTCCGGCGTTTTTGCATTTCTTCGCACAAGTGGGTTCAGCCTTGCAACTACACTTGATCAGTTCTCTACAGCCAATAGCAGCAGCTGGCAGTGTTGTCCAGACTGGACGCCATCCGGTGTCTCTTCTTGTCCACCCGAAACCGTCAGGGTTGGGTGCTATGACTCTCGGTTGGGAGAGGCTTCTCCATCATCTTCACCCTCCTTGGGAACAGCTCGTGTCGAAGGTCGTTCACCTTGACATGCGATGTAGTGCTGTCATACATGATATATGTAAAACGCTCAATCAGCTTGAATGCTGTAGATGTAAATTCCAAAGGAACAAATCCAGTCTGAGACGCGATGATGAACCCAACTGTGGCTGTGGAATATGCTTTACATGCCTTCCAAGCTGACTTCATGCCTTTACCGCTGAACTGAGATGTTGCATCAGAACCTGAGAAAGTGTGAAAAACTGAAAAGCGCGAGATTGAATTGATGCGGTAGTAGCAGAAGTACTTTCCTGTACCAAAGCCAACCCACAACTGCATTATTGGATGGTGCTGGACAAGATCGTGAAAGACTCCCACCAAAATGACAACCACATCGGTGTCTACGGTTCTGACGAGAACAGTAGTTGCCCCCTCATTTAGCGCATCGTCTACATGTAGACACATTCTACTGTCTGCCTCTTCGTGGTCATTCGTCGACATTGATATGTCAGCGCGATTCACTTTACACTTGTTTAGTTGGTGGGTAGTCAGGTTTGACTACATCTTCCGTCAGAAGTTTGAAGAGCTCTTCTTTGTTTGTGGCATCCTGTAAGAAGCCTGCAGGGTACACGAGCAATATGGCATTGTCCCAGACGATGTAAATCCTAGAACAACCTTGAAGTTGTCTTTCAGTCCAGGGAAAGAAGCTGGTATTACTCTATTCACCGAATGTCGATGTTTTCTAGTGGTAAGGTGTGCATTATCGTAACACCATCAAATATGTTGGCATCAAAATGAGAGGGTGCCTCTTGCTGGAAATTTGGTTCAATGCAATGCAATAACTGATGTTTGGTGCTTGTTAGTCGAAGTTTCCCATGCAGGGACAATGCCTGCGGCCACGGGGGGGGGGGGGGGGGGGGTTTGTGTGCAAAAAACACCTCTAGTTTGGTGTTACGGACTTATGCAGCGATGAACAGCTGGCTGAAGAGGTTGCAATCACTCTTCATATGTTGGAATTGTTGTTTCGCTGCGACGTTGTAGTGGAATGAGCACGCTTGAATAGGAACAGTTGTTTTTTCTTGCTGGCCTTGTGGATGGAGGTCTTCCTTTCAACAAGCACATCCTTGGCGTATTTGGAATACTGCTCTTCCCGAAACGTTCCATTGAGTGTAGTGCTTGCACTACCATAGCGTTCGTGCAATCATGGATGTCCAGGGTCATTACTTCGTTGGGTGAATCCATGAATGGATTGATTTCCAATTGTCACGATGACATCGCACATGTTGTTAACCTGTTTCTAAAATTGTCCTGGGTTGCATGTCCTTGCTCATGATTCAGAGATGGTTGGTCGGGCGAGTAATACATTTCCTCAAAATCAGTGAGGATCCTGGCCTGCTCAGGACCTGCCACCATCCAACGTTTAGGAGTGTAACATATGCTAAATTTGGTTGCCTAGTATAGGGATTATTCTGAAAGTCAAAACGAAATCAATGTTCGTATGGCGGCCATCTTTAAATCTAATATGGCCGACACTTGATGGCATTCTCATAACAGAAGTGGATTCCTAGATTCTACAAATGTTGGTTTATACACCATGAGCATGTTTTGGGTTGAATATAAGCTTGAAAAGACAAATTCCTGATAAACACATATTTTTTTCTTTGGCCTTGACTTGACCTTGATCTTGGCATTCAAAATCGGGCAGCCCCCTCTCAAAAAGTGATGTATGGTCATAAGATATATGTGTGCAAAATATTTTGTTTGGAGCCTCTGTGGAAATTGCCCTGATAAAAAGAAGACGATATATACATATATATTTGCTCATTTGGCGGCCATTTTGAATTTATGCCAATTACTAAATCATCCCGTGGAAAGGATTGTTTTCAAAATATAAAGCAGTCTTTCAAAACATTTAAAAAGATCATTTATATGTCGAGATATTGGACAGTAGTAAAAATGGACTTTTAACGTTACTAATCTTTGACCTTGGCCTGACCTTGACCTTTAAAATTGGGCAGTCCCCGCGCAAACGTTTTGCATGGTCCTGAGGTACATCTGTGCCAAATTTGGTGCTTTGTTCCAGGGTGTTACGATATCACTAAAATTTAGACTTAAGCGATTCCACTATCACCAGGTATGACACATTAAATCATATTTAAATTCAGATTTTTTGCATGCAAGAAATTGCAAGTTTCCCAGAATATATAATAAATGGTGTTATTTCTGTGCACAATCTCCACTAACCTTGTTTGTTCTTCATTAAGACGCTTAGCGCTCAAGGGAAACCAACTCAATTAAATAACATAGACTTATCAAATAATTCTTTCACCATCCATAATTGCTATGGAAGATTATTTTTATATGATGTTAATATATTATTATTTGATAGGGATTTAGACATGTTAAAAACACATGTTTGCATTGTGTCTAACGCCCATGCTCTGCAGAAATATACAAACATATTTTTAAACATGGACGTTAATGTATGAGTATGTTGAGTTTGCTTGCTAATTACTTAATATTGACTAATTAATTGATTTGTTTAATGATAAAAGACAGGATGATGTATATTAAGAAAACACACACAAAACTCTGTTTTTTAATATATATATATAATTATAATAATACCGTCAGAGTTAATTATTGTATATTATTACATATTTTAATAAAAATTAATAATGTAAATATTAGTTAATTTGATCTGTAATCTTTAATTTAAGTCAGATGCCAGTATTCTTTCATGACAATTATATTGAACTGCCTAGTATAACAGTTGCAAGAAAACACAGCACCATTGGGCGACGGAAATTACCCAAAGCTTTCACATAAAAAAAGCATCGTTATTGGTAAAATGGCTTGTTAACACGCACACACAAATAATATGTTTCCACACACAACATTGTTTTGTAAACAACGAAGCTACGTAGCTACGTAACTAAGCTAGTTTGATAATCAATACGGGTTTAGACCTAACCAGTCAACAGAATATGCATCACTCGAACTGGTAGATAGAATAATTACTCAAATGGACAAACAATTACAAATTAGTATTTTTGTTGACCTTACCAAGGCTTTTGACATTATTGACCATTCGATATTACTAAACAAGTTAAGATATTATGGCATAGATGGCAAGACTCTTCTTTTAACCAACCGGAAACAGTATACGGAATTTGAAGATAAGTACTGCATCTGATACTTTACCTTTAAAAGTAGGTGTGCCACAAGGGCACTCTTATTTACTATGTATGTAAATGACTTTCACAAGCAAGCCAAATGGTTAAATAAAAAATTAAGGAATATTAAAACATAGGTTACCATTATAAATAAAAATTATATTATTTTATATAATGCACTGCTATTATCTCATATTAATTATTGTATTATGACATGAGAATGCCAAGGAAACAGATTAAAACGAAAAGAAAGCGGTGCGAATTATAACATTAAGTAAATATTTTTTATTTTAGCTTTTTAAACAACTCAACATACTAAACTAAAATGTTATTACAAATACAAACATCAAAATTTATCCGTTTCCATATTCAATTGTCAGATAACCCCAAATACAAGCATACACAAATATGACACTCGAAGAGCAACTGAACAACACACCTTCAGAACTAAACATTAATTTGCAAAAAAGTGTCTTAAATAAACTTACCACATGTTATAAATAATATCCCTGATTATGTGAAAGACAAGATAGTGATCCATACTTTGAGAGGTTTATCAAGTTATGCTAAAAACCACATGCTACAACATACAACGTCACGTGCAATATATATTAAATTGCTACATATGCCAACTAAATGAATAAAATATAAATGAGAAACACAGTTAATAAAAATGCAACTTCTAAATCTGTAGAGTCGCATATATGTGTTCATACACACGAACTCACTACTTTACTAAGCACATTACATCAACAAAACAACTATCATATACATTATGTAAGAGAAGACAATTACATTTCTTCATAATAATTATTTGTTGTTATAAAACCTAGGATTAGATTCATCAAGCATATATTTCTTTCTGGGTGGCTCCTATGATAGCGATCAGTTTTAATCTTAACAGGATTCTCCCATCCCACGGCAACTGTTTTCCTTTCTTTTGTTTCAATATGTATACTGTGTTCTGTTGGTTACATATTTTCAGTTGTATTGTATATTTCACATTTCACTATTACTGCATGTGCCAGTATGTATGTATATGTATATAATACGTGTATGTGTGTATATATACATAATTTTTATTTTTTTATGCTGTAGGGATAATGCTAATATCCTTTATGCTTTATTTTATTTTTATCGTAGACACGGAACACTCCTGTCGATTTAGTTTCTGTTTCTTTTACCCGAGAGCTCAAAATCGTAAGTAGTCGCAGTCGAGGTTAAGGTTGCAATTGTTCCCTGTGTCGAGATCTGCCACACGTATAAACGAACACATAAAGGTTGTCGGATCAGTTGGGCAACACCGAGTTGGCCAAATAGTCCGCCAACTAGTTGTTCGTGTAAACGGGCCTTAACTGCATATGTAGTGCACGTATCTTAGTAAAGTGCTATTAAGTATTTTGTGTATATGTAGAGAACGCAGAGAAGCTATGTGTGCACATTGTGTTCAAAATGCAGGATGGCATTTTCTAAGTAAAGTTTGTAGGTGGTATCTAATATATTTTTTGGCTCTCGAAGTATGACAATATGGGATAATATATTGATAACTTTGCCTTGTAGGACAATCATGATAAGCAGAGCTTTGTAAAAAATAGCGATTGAAAAAAATATAGGAACGCTTTTTAATGCACACATTTATTAATGAAAGTCAAACTTTGACGAGTGAAGATTTAACAAGATTTAACACGATTGCCATCTAGAAAATAAATTCTAGATGTCAGGTGGACAAGGAAGCCTTTTGGCTTATCGAGAGTCCAATACGTTTTTTATGTACGTGTATCCCGCCTTTTTAAGGTAGGTGTCGATTTTATTAAAAAAAATATTCACACTTCTAGCACCAACACAATCACGAGATAATCTGTTCCATTTATTTACAATCCTTTGTGAGAGTGAGAACTTTCTTATATGTAATCTACACTGCTCCATTACTAATGTAACTTCATGTCCTCTGGTCCTTCTATCTTTCTTAACTGAGACAAAAAAATTCTAGCAATATTTTCATAACCAATTAATATTTTAAGCACTTTTATCTGATCTCCTCTTAATCTCCTGGTCTATAGCGTTGTTAAACCACATTCGTTTAGGCGTATTTCGTAACTAAGATCCTCAGTTTTGGTATAATTTTAGTATCATGTTAGCTCTCCTCTCTACTCTTTCTAGCATATATATGTCCTTCCTGCGATATGGCTTCCACGCTTGAATACAATATTCTAAATGAGGCCTAACTATTGTCTTGTACAACGGTATTATTAGCTCTTTTTTTATACGTTATATCATGCGTAATTATTCCAAGTAATTGATTTCCCTTTGAAGCGGCAATACCTTCATATCAGCACTAATGGTTAACTCTAAGTCTTTTCTTTTATACTACTACTTAGTACATAACCTCCCCTTCGTTCCCATGTCCTGTGTGGAGGCATTTATATTTCCCAAAATTTTATAACATTTGCCATTTTCAGACCATTTTCTCAACCTGATCATCTTGTAAATGCTGTCTATCTCCATCACGTTTAATCCTTCTAAACACTTTTGTATCATCCGCAAATTTCAACACCTTGCTTGTTATATCATCGTCCAAACCGTTGCTATATATTAAGAATAATATAGGTCCCAGTACTAATCACTGTGGTATCCCATTCAAAAGCTACCCGTTGTCGTCTGTCAGTTTACCCATTTTCTATCCACTTAATTAAACCATTTCCTATGCCAAGGAACTTTAGTTTAAGCAGCAATCTTTGATGTGGCACTTTGTCGATAGCTTTCTGAAAATCTAAGTAGATGATATCTACTGGTGATCCCTCGTCTACCCACTTAATGATATCTTCAAAAAACATAACATAATTGTCAAGCATGACCCCACTTTTAGAAAGCCATGTTCAGATGGATTTACTAAGTTATGTTTAAGAAGAACATTCACCATGTGATCTTTAATTAATCTTTCTAATAATTTGCAAATTACTGATGTTAAACTAACTGGTCTGTAGTTCTCTGACTTGTTTCTGGAACGTTTTTAAAATAACGGTATAATGGTTGCTTCTTTCTATTCTAATGGAACCACTCCCTCGCCTATAATAACAAGTTGAAAACTGTTGCAAGTGGTATGCTAATTTGTTCTACAATTTCCAAAAGTAGTTTAGGCGGAATCCCATCCACTCCAGGTGATTTAGTATCCTTCACAACCCTTATTTTTTGTAGCTACTATTGTGTGCAGCACCTACTTAGGCAAGCACAATGTTGGCGTAGCCCGCAGCGGAGACCGAAGGCCGACGGGAGCGTTTCCTCGACGAGGGGCTGTGCTTCACGGCGGCGGCGGCAATATGGACTGCTGACTATTGTGTAGCACGGATATTTATAGGGTGTGTGTGTGAGTATATTGTTAGGGTGTAATGTAGATGTGCCTACTTATCTTGGATGTGCGAACTATTTATAGTGTAGCTCCGCACTACACTACCATTTCCTAGGTTACAATTAACTGTCCTAAATAGTTTGATTTCGCCCCCTTGAACTTAACCTCTGGTACTGGCAGTGAACTAATAACTTTTCTGGTTAACACCTAAGTAAAATACTCATTCAGGTCTTCTGCCATTAAGAATCCCTCTGATATTATATTTTCAGCACTATCTTTTAGAGGACCGACCTTATCCTGAACTTTGTGTTTGCTCTGAACATATCCATAACAAATCTTGCTTCTTGTTTTATATTACAAGCAATTTTTCTTCTAATTTCGAATTTCAGTTGTAGTTTGGTTCAGTGCTTCTTTAGAAATGTTGTAGTCATCGTCATTTCCAGTACGTCTATATGACTTCCACATCATTTATTTGTACTTAATTTTGCTAATGTTTTTTTTGATAAGTATTTCTTTCTGGACCGTTTCCCTTGCTTTTTAAGGGAACAAATGTATCGGCGATGCACGCAATTTCATTCCTTAAGATATTCCAACATTCTGTTGCTGTCTTATTCTTCAGTGTGTTGTTCCAGTCTATATTTGCTAAATGTATCGTCATTTCCTTATATCTTCTGTTGTGGACATTTCTCCAGTACTGCTTTTATTATTTCTTTCTGATTTTACTTTGATGGCAAAACAATTATCTGGTTGTGATCATTACTTCCCAGTGGCTCACATGATTTGTAAAATATTTCATTCTGTGAGGACAAAACTATGTCTAACACATTCTACCCCCAGGTTGGCTCTAGCACATGTTGAGAAAGGAAACTGTCTTGTACTAAAATAAAAAAAACTTGTGGTCCTCACTCCCCGTATTCTGTAGAGATTACCATTGTATATGACCATGGTTAAAATGGCCCATAATTATACAGTCCCCTTTGCTAACTTCCCATATCGCGTTTTGTATTTTCTCATTCTGTTCTATGCTTGTGTTTGGACTTCAATAAACTAACCCCACCGTTAACGTTGAATGTCCTGTAACTATGTTACACCAAACAGCTTCTTCGCAATCTGCTTCTCTTTCTAATTTTATCTCATAAGCCTGGATATATTCTTTAACATATAAAATAACTCCACCTCCCCTTCTTCCTAGTCTATCTTTTCTAAACATTACATCTCCTGTTAGATCCAATTCGGCATCTGATATATCAGTGGTGGCCCGTGATTCGATTATACATATTATGTGACGGTCAATATCTTCTACCATAATGTTTAGTTCAGTTCTTTTGATTACTATTCTCCTTGGATTTAAACAAACGCATTTATATCCTGATTCAGAACAGTTTTCCAGGCTGTTCTTTGTTTATTTATTTAGTTATCCATGCCTTCCCTTATTCACCCCTGCGAATCTATTTTAAATAGATGCAGCCAATCCCACTGTCAACAGATTGCAACAGGTTCTCGGAGAAAACTGCTGCACCCTTTCCAATTAGATGGAGGCCATCTCTCATGTGCACATCAGCCCTCCCAACAAGGTATCCCCATCAATCTAAGTATCCCACCCCGTCTTCTTTACACATCTGCCCAACTTATGCGTTGATCGCCATCCTCTTGCAGTTTCTATACGTTGGTCCCCTTTCCCCCATTACTGGCAAATGCCTGAGAGAATAGTATGTTCCACTCTTGTCCTCTTTAACTTTCTCACTAACTGTCTGTTCTTCTGTACTATCCCAGTTATTCCACCGGTGTGTGCATTATTTGTCCCCACGTGTACTAGTATAGACCCTCCCTTGCCATGCCCCAATACATTCTCTACCCTTTCAGTCACATGTTCTCTCTAAGCCCCCGGCAAAAAAAATGACGTCGTCCCCTTTGCCTAGTGTCTTATCTGTTTTTGTCAGAATAGAGTCGCCCATGAACACTCTCTATTTTCTCAATGCCCCCTCAAACATTGCCTCAGTGTAACTCCTTCTCCGGTTTGCATCTGTCTGGTTGCAGTCTTGTTCCCCTGTCTTCTGCTCTCCTGTCACAATCTCTTCTGTTCCATTCTTTTATAACACTGTTTCTATTGCCACCTTTCCTCCTGTCATCGTCCCTCTAAACTTCTCTTCTGTCACATTTACTCTCATTTCCTTTCTTCCCGTCATCTTTCCTCCCATTGCATTTTATTCTCTCCTCTCCTCCTATCCCCCTGCCGTCTATCTCCATTCCACCTGTCTCTTTGTTGATTCTCATTTACATCCCCTGTATAATAACTACCAACCTAGCTACCTCCTTCTTCAGACATTTCACCTTCCAACACCTCACGCACTGAAAAGTGAACCCCTCTTCCTTGGTCTCTGCCCATGATTTCCCACTGCCGGATAGGGCAAAATCCACCCAACTGTGGCAGTCGTCTCACACCAAATGTCGCATTGCTTTGACTTGTTTTTGTAAGGCGTCATGTAGGAATTTTTTTAATGACAATAACCTAATTAGCTATTTAAAATAATTTAGTGAATTACGTTTACTCTATTTACTATCTCTATGTACTCTTTAAGAAGACTGTTTACTGTGCACAAATGTTAAACTTTAGGTATGATCGCCTTGTTTATTTCTGTTACAGTTTTTGGTTATAGTCACAGCTGACTATCTATCCTATCACAAATGCTAACGTTACCGGTAGTGACCTAATTTAAATACAATCAATTACTTTACGCTAGACAGCCTTGTTTATTTAGGTTATACCGCACCCTAGCGTATACGTGAGAAACTAGCTACATAAACAAATTTAATTCGTCCGGTTATCACAAACGTTTAATTTTAACAACAATGCTACCTAATCAAAGTGTCTAGCAGGTTCTGGCTTACCCAGATATTACCTTATGCAAGTAGTTTTATGTGACTTTATCACCTATATTATATCACATAATGATGTTTGTTAAATCTTGTTTAGAAACTTATCATAGGCTAACTTACCCTATTATCACTCACTAGACTAAAGTCTTCTAAAATACTTTGTCTAACTAACTTTAAGCACAACTGCCACTGAATATATATTGCTGCTGCTTTATGAATGATGTTAAGGCAAGAATAATACTTATCCAACAATAATTCCACTTGTTTAGTTACATTGACCGAGTGAAATTTTTAGGATTATCCTTTTCTGCAATTTAAAAAGTATATTATTCCAAAACCCCACATAAAATGAAAAAATGAAAACTTATTATATATTTTTTAAATGTATGGAGTCCAGTCTAACGTTCCATGCATAGTGTTGCCTAGAATGTTAAATGTGTGTACATACTGTATTGGTTGACCATCTATTTTTAAGGATAATTTATGCCGGAAGTATTACGCTGTGGAAAATGAGCCAGCATATATTTAGTTTCACTTATTATATATAATATACACACAGAGAGAGAGAGAGAGAGAGAGAGAGAGAGAGAGAGAGAGAGAGAGAGAGAGAGAGAGAGAGAGAGAGAGAGAGAGAGAGAGAGAGAGAGAGAGAGAGAGAGAGAGAGAGAGAGAGAGAGAGAGAGAGAGAGAGAGAGAGAGAGAGAGAGAGAGAGAGAGAGAGAGAGAGAGAGAGAGAGAGAGAGAGAGAGAGAGAGAGAGAGAGAGAGAGAGAGAGAGAGAGAGAGAGAGAGAGAGAGAGAGAGAGAGAGAGAGAGAGCTTGTTTACATATAACCATTCACTGATATGGTTTAGTTCAACTTTATAGTTTTGTATATTACAATTGCAATTGAAAGAACAGAGTGGTCAGACGAGGATGGTATCACCAGCGTAAAGTATGGCCTTGAATTTATTTGTTGCAAGATGAATATCATTTATATACAGAGCAAATAGCAAAGTTCCTAATACTAACCCCTGCGAGACGCCAGTTGAATCAGATAATGTGTCAGATATTACGTCATCGAATTGGACAAACTGACGTCTTTTGGAAAGGTAGCTCATTAGCCAAATTAGTACAAGGGGAGTACCGTTTAAGTTTTAAAAATAAAATATTGTTGTGTATTGTATCAAAAACGTTTGATAGATCAAACAAATGACAATGGAAATTTGTCTCTTATCTAAGTTTTGAAGAATAGTGTATGTTAGTTCTAGGGCAGCCATGTCCTTTTATGTACTTTCTTAAACCCGTATTGACTTTTGTATAATAATTTGATGGTATAAAATTGTTTCAAAGGCTCTTGAAGGTAGTAATGGAATTAGTCTGTAGTTGTTGAGGAAGCAGTTATCTTTTTTGTTAAAATATACTTGTGCAAAGAGATTGGTAAATAATAAGGGACACAGGTTTATCAATGTATATATACAACTATATATATATATATATATATATATATATATATATGTGTGTGTGTGTGTGTGTGTGTGTGTGTGTGTGTGTGTGTGTGTGTGTGTGTGTGTGTGTGTGTGTGTGTGTGTGTGTGTGTGTGTGTGTGTGTGTGTGTAATGCAAACGTTTAACTAGTATTAACACAAAACTGCTGACATTCGTGTTTCCTAGTTGTCTGTCGTGTTTGACTAAAATTGATGATTTGTGGTATCAGCAACATCTGAATATTCATTTTCATAATATATATTCATATTATCGGTGTTAAGACTGTGTGCCTGCGCTAAACCCGACACAACATTTCCAAAGTTCCACCATCACCATCGATCGAGCACAGATGTGATTTAAATGACATAGGTGCTGCAATACTCGCAGTATGGTCAAAATGACGAAGGTCGGAGAAAAAGTGAAATTCACGTCCATCGATATACACTACTAGTGATAATGTAGCATTGTCAACTAATATTCGTATTGCTATGGTATTTACATGAGGGTAGACGTAAGCCTATTGTGCTAGCGTCTATGTCATGTTGTAAAGCAACGTAGTCCATGGCTCAGGGGCCGGTTCCCAAAGTATTCGCCGCGCACGCGTGCTTTCTGCGATTGTTAAGTGTAACGTTTTACTTTGCAAATAAATTCATTTACCCTAAAACCAAATAAGAACCCTTGACATACGTGTCCAGGAGGAAACCATTAACAAAAATACATCCGCTCGATTCTAGGTAGATATAACACCCAGCACACAATCAAAAGCGTTCTTACTCTGTATTGTACTGGATTTGTTTACGCCCTATACATTTCAAACAAATTAATTCCTCTATTTAAAACCACAGCCTATAAATGTTGTGGTCAATGCACACTTTTCGTATTCATGATCTGAGCCTTGGACTTACGGAAAGTGCAATGGTTGTTTCCACCTGTGTGTGACAATCCCTTGCGCAAAACTTGAATACCAAATTTTAATGATACCACATTACTAGCATTCAAGTAATTCTGTATTTCTTAACCCCCGGTTCGACAAGCGATTTTGAGTGGGTCGCCCAGAATCTCCAGTGACCTGTGTCCGAACTTTCTTTATGTTGCCGCTAGTCCGTACCAAATGTACGCAAAACGAATACTACACATATGCCACATGTTGCATTGTATTGAAAAGGCGTGTGACATGCTGCAATTCAAACTCACACGACATCTGGCGTTAACTGTTCGTCTCGCATGCTCTAAGGCCACGTTTTATTTTCATTGATGCCACCGTAATAACAATATGTGCATTAACTTCACTAGCCCATCCTTCGGATGGCGCTACTGGCGTCGGAACGAAATTACTATTATATTGAGGGGGCTGAGCCCGGAGCTTCAGTTAAGCATTACTCCGCTGTCGGTTCGGTCGGACGGGGAACCGTAGAAGATTGTTTTATATCACTATATCAACCTACGTTGTCGCTGGGTTGTGTTGTGGCAACAAGGATGTAGGCGAGACTCTTGGCCATGGTTAGATCACGCCGCATTTCCGCAGAGAGGTCAATGGCTATAACAATGTCCTTCAGAGTCGTTGCAACTGCAATGTACCAGGATCTGTAAAAAACGTAAAAGTAAAGGTAAGTTCTAATATAGTGCAGTATCCAGTCCTCAGGACTGCTCAAAGCCCTTTACATTGTACTCCCTGGCAGACCTGTTCAATCGAACACCATCGCGACTTCTCTGGGAAGCATCCAGCCACGCTGCAATTAATGCGCGAAGACTATTCGAGCACAAATATCCAACACTGTCTATAGCCAGGTAGTCATTCATACAGCTGAGTGAACTGGAGCAACGTTTAGTGAACGAACTTGTCCAAGGTTCGATACCGCCGCACAGGATTCGAACCCGGGTTCTCTCGGTTGAGAGTCCGAAGCTCTACTTCCACTGCGCTACGTGGCATCTACCTCACACACAAAATTAATGTTCATCGTTTAGAGAAACGACAATGGTACTACAAAGAAAACTGTTTAGATATAGCATACTCACAAGTCACACCACGACAGCTTTGTAGTTATAATTCATGTAATATAAACGCGTACATAAGATATGCGTTTGAATAAACACAATTATTATAACACGTTTCTGTATAGTTTGATCCCACATTCCCCCTGCTTGAGTACATAAGCTTTGTGACCTGCATACGTCATCTATTTATTATGGAACTTAAAGCTCATGCATGCGCGGGCGTGCATGCATGAGATTGTAGGCGCGTGTGTGCTCTTGCGCTAAGTAAAACAATCTATACAATTATATTGAATTCTACAGAATGTTCAATTTTCTAAAGAATTATGCAGAATATTCTATAGAGCCCTGGTTTGTATGATGCCGATAACCAGTTCTGGACAGCTTTGTTGTGCTGTCGTCGCTCAGCTGGAAGAGTTAGAAACATGTTACTGTGAGAATCTGAAGAATTGCAGTTGCTTAGTTTTCATTCAATACAAAGTAATATCGTCGAGCAGAAACACTAATGTGCCCGGGTGACGTATACACAATTGAAGGAAGACAAAGAAGGACCATTGAAAGCCAACATGCACAAAATGAAGCCAATAAGTGGATGCCGTATGTTGGTGATTGAAACAAACGTGTTTGACTAATGTAATAGAGCGTTTAGCTGAATCACAATCATGCACATTGTGCACGGTATATAGCCGCAATGTGATACACGAAAACGTGCAATAACACAACGCGTACTATTTGTTATTCAAATAATAAAAGCATCCGCTATGTTAGTTTGAACGTTTGTATTTCTCGACTTACAGCCACTGACCACAATCATTGTTGATATTTGTTGCTAGCACTGCTTGTATTAGTTGCCTCCTTACTATGGCTTGCACGCGCAAATAAGATACAGGCTCTGAATGCTTACCGGAATCGTACTTCGATGTTTGTGTACAGGCTTTTATCGTACCGGAATGCTGGATAGAGGTAACCGATACCCGTGGCCGCTCCAAACATCTGCCAATGGTCTTGGCCTTGAAATATGTGATTATCCATGAATGTCTCAACCAGCTCCTTCGGGGCGTACCGCAAGTGATCGCCGGTCATCTCCGACATCCCGTAATATAAGCAAGTGTCTTCGTAGTTTACCTGGTCTCACAACGAACAACGAACAACAGTGAACACGATCTGGCCCAGATAAAACTGCGTACTTAAAATAATATACTTTGCAAATATTGGGTAGTCGTTTTACACACGTACCTTGGCGTTGTGGAGCGCCTTGCTCTTACGGAGTTTACGACGATCATAATCATTGCACCTTTTGAAGGAAGTCGATCCCTTAAAGTTCTTGTACTCCTTCGCAATCATATCGCGTAAATTTCTCACCATGTGAAAGCGACTTTCCAGAGTTGTACGAATTACAAACGCTACCTGTCATGACAACAATGCTGGTTGACACACACCATGGCAATGCCCATGTATCGCCAATTTCTTAATACAATGTACGATGGCAATACACAAGTAAAACGCATATTATGCTATACATTCCATGACAATATCAAGATACACATATCATGTCAGCGATGACCATGTAACACTAATCTCTAGCAAGGAACCAGAGCTCGATATATACGTGCTTAGCTCGATATATATGTGCTTAGCTCGATATATATATGTGCTTGTATGAGTGTATATATATATATATATATATATATATATATATACAAGTGATGATCCATTGAAAATCATGCTGTGAACGTGACATACTTACAATCGTGAGATATAGCGTCTACAAATATTACTACTCTCCCAGGCAATAATATCATGGCAATGCTTGTGTGACACACGTGCAATGCTATAAGTAGTGTTCAACATAACTGTGAGCCAGCTGGCGCAGGGCCGGCGAATCAGCTGTCCGGTCAGCAACTGCCACAAGTCAAACGCCCGGTTGGCTCGCGCGGTTTTTGGATATATCTGCCGATCTTGTCATAGTGACGGAAAACAAACAGTAATTCCTAGACGCGTTATCAGAGTAGTATGCGTTACAGAAACATTGGCTGCCGATTAACCTGACCACGACAACAACTGTGTTGTTGGATATCAGAAACATGTAAGTATCATATCAATAGATCAATGCAGGTTCTTTATGTGAATTGGTGGAATGGCTCTCGATGATGTGCGTTTATAGGGAAGAGTGTGCCGAATGAGTGACACAATGCGATGCGAATGAGGAAGGTAGAGGGAGTAATGACAAACAGGAATATTCAAAAGATATTGACAGAGAAAGTAGTAAGATAGCGTATACAATTTGGCTACCAATATAAGCTAGATACGGTGTCTTTGACAGAGCAGCAGCAAGTTAAATCATAAATGGTACGTTTGTGATAACAACGCGTTTGCAGAAATACAGGAGCAAAGAGGATGGACGCCTTGAGGGAACAGATTTGGGTACATTTGAGCTCAGAAAGAAGAATAGGAAGAAACCAAAAAGCCGACTATCAAAGGAACGGAGGCGGTGAAAAAGCAAAGCACCGAGAAAAGAGGCATATTACAACTCGCAACATTTTGCGGTTACAGGCATGGTTGGCCCTTGACATGTTACTTATTGTTAGATCCGATGTCGCACACTAGCTGCATGTCATAACAACTCTCGTTTGACGTCCATCTCATGTTCCCAGTATGCAGTGATCACAACCAAAGTAGTTAGTAGGTCCATCTCATATCTTAAGTCAGGAGCCATGACCTCAGGGAGTGAACATTTTGACTCTGTTCCCGCTAGTGAGCGCCCCTAGCGTCACTTCCGGTGACGTTACATCCTTAGTTATCGCCCACTCTAGCGTCTGGTACAGGGTGGTGGGTATGTGTGTAAGGGTAGGGCTGACTTCTGGACGGCCCTCTTAGCGGGGGATGGGTAGGATGGGGCGGGTTGATGGACACCTAATTTGTTTTTCAAGTTTTTTCACAATTGTTTTTAATTAAAAAAATATTGTTTAATGGCGTGTTGTTTGTTGTCCCTACCAAGAAGCATGTGACTTTACATGTCAGTTTGGGAGAGACCACTTCGCATAAGTAACTAGCATGGGTGTTTAGCGTTGTATGTCTGTTGAAAATGTGCGATTTTACTTCTTTGAGTGGAATTTCATCATGTGTGTTTGTTGTTTCGTGTTTCATGTGTTCATCTGTTGAATGTTAGATTTTTTATAGATGTTTGTCTTTTGAACGTGTTGACTTTGGACCCCGTTTGCATACATTTTATAGTCTTACCCATCATTCGTGTCATAGTTTGATCCCACGTAGTGGCGGGATGTAACCTTTTCCATTCTTAATTCCCCTCCGTTACGTTATCATTCACGTGCATGCATACACATATTTAGCACCCATAAGTCTATCATAGGCGCAACTAATGGACAGGATGTAACTTTTTTTCTTCTGAATTCCCCACGCAATTACCGTTCCTTAGTCCACCATATCACCTTCACGCACTTCCGACATGTCACGTTCGCGCATGCGCATCCACACACCTACCAATAATTTGTTCCTTCATTTCCGCGTTCACGCATGTATAATATTATAATGTCTACTCGCGCATGAATACATGTCCACTCACGCATTGTTATACAGACACATGCAAGGGACCGTGTTCGTTCACTTGTAGACATGACTTCCGTCATGAATGTAGGGTAGTTACCTACATCATCGCTTAGACGTTCTGAGACAAGTTATGGAGAAGACGACTATACGAGTTGATGAACCAGTGGTATAGAGACAGAGATATGATGGATATGGTTATGCGGTTTGGTGGATCAGCTTCTTTCCTGTCGAACTTTTACCCGTGCCGAGTCGAAGCATACGGTTGGGTGTTTAAGTCTGTTGAACATCAGTATAGAAAGGCGATGTTTAATGAAGAAAAGTATCAAAGAGGCAAGGTCAGCGTACATGGCGAAATGGAGAAGTAGAGCTACAAGGAAGACGAGAAGAACATCCGGGTGGGATGCTAGCCGGGTCGACGGTATGCGGAACTCATTGATGACAAAGCTCACGACCTCGAAAGAGTCGAGAGTTTTTTTTTGGGTCGATTACGGTGGTGAAAAGGTCGAAACACGCTCAGAAAATTATTGATGGAGGTGAGTGGTAAATGCAGAATATAAAACGGGGTTACGTACATCGCGCGCGCCTTCGCTGACATGGATACATCGTTGAAGCATGCTTTTATTGTATCGTAGCCGGTTCTACGGTGTGTGGTAACATGGTGGATCTTGTGAACTACGCCCTGAGTAAAGGAAAACGACTCCACAGTTGGAGTGGGAAGCGTTCGCTCGTCATATGAGACGTCTGAACAACTGAACATATATGAGCATGAGGAGCATCCCCACCCCCACAAAGCGCCCCGTGTGGGCCCCTCGTGGGGGACCCGTCAACCATACCCAACAACCTCCCGGCATGCATCGCGCTACGACGGTCTCCACTTCATCATCTTCGTTAACCCTAAACCAAAACACCACTCACCGCACTGACACAAGAAAACAGAAACACCTCATTGGTCAAATATTCCCCCCTTCTTTTTTCACGCCTTTTGATAAGTAATGGGTCTGTTCATGGAACATGATCTTCAAAGGAATATCGTGTGTAGGATGGGTGGGATGGAAGATGCCCTTCTCTTAGCGGGTGCATGCGCGTGTGTAAGGTTAGGACGGGCTGGTGGACGGCTAATGACAGCCTCTTGTTGGGTATATCATCGTGTGAGCATGCGTTTGTGTGTATGAAAAACGAACAAAAAACACGGCAGTATACGAGTGCACACGTATTTTATTGATGACATGAATTATGGGTAAGACTATACTATGTATCCACTAGGGGTCCAAAATCAGCACGTTCCAAAGATAAACATCTAAAAAAATTGTACGTACAGCGTAAAATCACTAGGTCGCGCTTCTTGGTAGGTCAAACTATAACACGAAGGATGGGTAAGACTCTAAAATGTATGCACACGGGTACAAAGTCAGCAAGTTCAAAAGACAAACATCTAGAAGAATCTAACATTCAACAGATATGAAGCACGAAACATGAGATATACAAAACAAAATACCACTCAAAGAAGCAAAATCGACATGTTTCAGAGCAACATCTCCAAAAAATATCATATTTTTAACAGATACACAAGGCAAAGCAGCAAAGTGAATACATTCAATGGACAAGCATGTTTCTTATTTAATGCGAAGTGGTCACTCACAAACTGACATGTAAAGTCACTAGGTGGCGCTTCTTTGTAGGGAAGATAAACAACACGCCATTAATAAGTATATATATATAAACATTAAAAAAATGTGAAAAAAAATTGAAAAAAAATTGTGAAAAAAATTAGGCGTCCATCAACCCACCCCATCCTATGTACCCCCGGTAGACGGCCGCCCACCAGTCCGTCCTTCTCTCTCTCTCTCTCTCTCTCTCTCTCTCTCTCTCTCTCTCTCTCTCTCTCTCTCTCTCTCTCTCTCTCTCTCTCTCCTCTCTCTCTCTCTCTCTCTCTCTCTCTCTCTCTCTCTCTCTCTCTCTCTCACTCTCTCTCTCTCTCTCTCTCTCTCTCTCTTCTCTCTCTCTCTCACTCTCTCTCTCTCTCTCTCTCTCTCTCTCTCTCTCTCTCTCTCTCTCTCTCTCTCTCTCTCTCTCTCTCTCTCACTCACTCTCTCTCTCTCTCCTCTCCTCTCTCTCTCTCTCTCTCTCTCTCTCTCTCTCTCTCTCTCTCTCACACACACACACACACACACACACACACACACACACACACACACACACACACACACACACACACACACACGCACATACACCCAGCAAAGGTGGGCGATAACTATGGATGTTACGTCACCGTAAGTGAGGAAACAGTCGCTATGGGCGCTCACTAACCGGATCTGAGTCTGCATTTTCACTTCCTGATTTCATAGCCCCTTATTTGAGGTATGAAATGGACCTACGAATTACTAATCAAGACAATGCAAACATTATATGAATTCTTCCAGAAATCAACTAGACATCGCATTTCCTCGATAATTGTGAGGTTGCACTCGAGAGGGAATACCATCTTTGGATATCACGCTCTTCACCTATGCTTTCAAAACATCATGTAGAAATAATAATTATTCGTGCATGAAAGGATACTTACATTATATAGATGCTTTTTGGCATGGTACATATCAGGGATCACTTTGAGTCTCTTTCCAAGTGTATTCTGCAACACATGCTTGAGCCGTAATGCTAAGGTTATACATGGAAATTTCCAGAATAATGGGGAACTGTATCTTAGGTAGGTCAAATATTGAAGACTAAATTAATTTGTTTTACGGTTATGAAATCCATTAAAGTTTAAACATACAAACAGGCACGCGCGCGCGCGCACATACGCACACACACACACACACACACACACACACACACTCACATATATATGATATATTCATGTTGGAAAGGTTGTACAATTTTAAAAAGACGCACTTCTGGAAATAATATTTATCTAAACATTAAATCTCATCAAAATATATTTCAAATAAGCAAAACAAAGAACAACAAATTATTTCACGTTCTTCCCATGTTCTGCCTGAAATAATCAAACTATAGATTTCCATTTACTTAGTAAGGAAGAAGGTGAGAGATTCAAAAGAGGAATAGACCGAGGATTTACAAGAACAAGGATTATCAGCAAGACACAGCAAAAAGGCGTATGACACTCTCAAGACCCTAGCCAAGACCCAACAGCACAAAGCAACTCCTGACGGAAAGCAGTCTTGTATTGAATCGGTGGACATAATACTACAATGACCTCTACAACTATGATCTCCAGCCAGACGCCAGCATAACCCAGATATACCTGACCCAGAACAAAGTCACTGAAAGCCTACCTGTCTTAAGGGAAGAGGTTTAGAAGCATTGCGATGTCTGAAAACGGGAAAAATCGCCTGTGTGGGACAACATCCTCGCCGAGCTGCTGATAAAGGGAAGAGAAACAATAACAACATTCCTCGCAGTCTCGTGCCAGAAGACATGAGAAACCAACGAGTGGTCGCATGAGTGGAAACAGTTGCTCATCATTCCGCTGCCCAATGAAGGCAACTTCAAAACAGTGTAAGAACAGAAGTGGATTTATTTATCCAGACTGTACATCCAGTAATAATATGACAAAATATAATATAAAAAGGTGTACAATGAGGATGATGGAGACTCCCACTAAGACTTGAAAAGAAGTCGCTACCGTGGGAGCCACACATAGTATAATTATAGTTCAGTTTCTGTAGAAAGAAACAATATGTTGTCTATTATGTAAGACATAAGTAGTAACATAAAATATGATATATCGTCAGTGAAAAAACCAGGATATATTATTTTATTATAAGATGCATGTTCATAGAATATGGTGGGGTAAGCAGGTAAAAGTATTTTATGGTGTTTGGGTGTGGTCATTGTGGTTGATTGCGTGTTTACAAGCAGGCATAACAGTTAATGTTTGTGCACGTGTTGTTGTAATTTTGAATGAAATGGTTCTTAGCGTAGTTAAAAAAAACATGTAAACTGTGTGTATACAGTTTAGATGTCACTCTAAGGGAAGTGTTGTTAATTGTGTTTGATAAATTGTATTTAAGACATAGTTTTGCAAATGAATGATTTGTATCGTAAATGTGAATTTTGTGTTGGTTGCGTGTATTGTGACCATGAATCATGGTATTTGTAGCTATTTTCCAATGTAGAAGGTGAGCATGTAATTTGCTATGTATAAATTTATACTAAAATTTCAATTCTTGAAGGGGTAAAATATCATTCACTTTCAGTAAGTTTAATGTTTTTAATAACGGGTCAACATGAGCATAAAAATGACTCAAAGTTATTATGCGTACAGCCCTTTTCTGAAGTTGATTAATTCTTTGAGAGTGGTATCCCCATGTTGTTAAACAGTAAGTTATATGTGGTACTAATAATGTATTATATAATACTATTTTATTCCCATTGGCAGAATTTTTTTAAGGTGGCTGCACCACTGCTGTGTTGAACTGGTTGTGGTAGACAAGATTGATTGACACCTGCTGGGGTCAGTCACGTGTCATTGCAAATGGCGGCTGGGGTCGGGTATAATCGGAGAATAAACAAAACTACCGCCAGTATTTGGTGATGTGACAGCGTGATGCATTTAGGTAATTATAATACAACAGCATAGTGGCATGTGAATAACCAGACTATATGATTTGCATTCATGGTGAATGAATTTATGTTTGAACTGGGCTGACGCACACGTGATCGTCACTATGGAAACATCGTCAGTTTCCAAGAATCTGAAAAGGGACTTTCCACAAACACACTAAAAATACAAGTTTTTAAAGGACTGATTAGTGACATATGGTGATAGTGCCTTGGTTTTTTAATAGTACACATGTTCTTACTGACACCTACTAATGTTTTATGAAGAAAAAAATAAAGAAATCAACTGACACGATACCCGGTGCAGCTACCTTAAGTCTATTTAGTATACCGATTATTCTGGGACATTTGTTTGATAAATTTTCAGAGTGGTTTTTCCAGTTTAGATGTGTATCCAATGTTAATCCCACGAAAATAAAATTTTCAACTTTTGTAATTATACTATTATTGATTTTAGGAATAGGTGTTACATGTTTTTTGGTGTGTGGAAAACCAAGAATTTGGATTTAGTTACGTTAAGAGAAAGTTTATTTATTTCTAGCTATTCATTAATTTTCTTTCTTCATTAATCAATGTTTCAGCATCATCGGTGTGTGAGATTGTGAAATTGCTCATTGTAACATTACCACATGAAAAATAAAAACTGCATTACCTAAACATGTTTTGTTATGCATGTAAGGAGCTTCTTCTTCTTAAGTAAATGTTTTTTATTTCATGAAAATCGGACAACTACTGACAAAGTTATTAAGTTGGAAATGTTACTACCCCAGGGGTTTTCGTTGGAAAGGTGAACATGAAAAATAACACAGAAAGAATAGGGTCACAGTATTTCCAGGGTGTACCCCTATTTTACAAATTGTGTCATTGTTTTCACAACAGATAAGTAATTAATTGAGGTAATTACTTCAAAATTTGCATATACAGGTATTTTCACACGAGGAATTCATTTTTTGTATTTTCGATGACCTAATTTGCATATTTCATGTCCTAATTAGCATAATATGGCTGACATATTGAATCATAGACTGTAACAAGATGCAATTCAGTCATGTCATTAATTGTTTAGAGGATATTTACAGGGTATCAGAAAATGTAATATATCTTGTTTCATTATAGTTAAATTCAATCGCAATTTTTGGTCAAAATTGGTGCATCATTAGCATAATTATTACAAAATGGCGGCCATATTGAATGAGGATTCCCAAGGTTTTGTGAAGAAATTGTTATTTTGAGCATGTAATTAACTCAGTAATGGCGTTTACAATAGTACAGCATAAACTGTTTCATTGCTATCAATTAATTACCACAATTTGAATAATTTGTGGAGTAATTTGCATAAAATAAAATGGCGGACATATTAAATGTAGAATCCCAATTTTTGAATAATTTTTTTATCCAAAAGCACATCTTTACTATTTGAGGCATGTTGTAAAATATTACAGCACAAACATTTTCATTAGAACTCACTTATTTGCCATTTACATAATTGATTAAAGTAATTATCATAAAATAAAATGGCGAACATAGTAAATTTGGTATCCTCATTCGTGTTATACAAAATTTGTATGACAGCTAGGCGCCAAATCCGCCTAGCGGACAACCAGCGCAACGCGATTGTCCGCCTGGCGGATATCCAGCAGCATGCTGACGTTACCAGGCGGATGTTACTATTTTTAGCACAGCGTCACCGTCTGCGGTGGCGTTCTCGAAAACCGTTCAACTAGGTCGCACAAAATGCGATTTCCGCACTTGTAAACCTTTTAAAAATATCACATAACACATATCACCTGAACAGTCTGAAACTGACGCGTAGGTGTGTATATACACGAACTTGAATTTTAGGCGATAACATTGCCAAAAATTCATGTTTATACGATAATTCGACATAACTTTCGTTTGGTTTAATGCAGAAACTTCGTGCAACGACTGCAGTGAAGACGAACACGTCTTCTAATTGGTCGAGCAGATCTCATGACGATCCAAATAGGTTTACAAGTGCGGGTTTTTAATTTGCCGCGACCTGTTTTTGCGAAAACCGTACCGTCGCGGAGCGCCGTCGGCGTGACACTTTTGGCGTGTATCATCGCTCAATCACGAATGATAAGTTCGTCAAATAAAGGAATACTTTTTAAAACTTTATGCCATTGTAAAGAACATTATCTTGCCGTTCCAGTGATATTAAATATGTAGTATTTAACGCGGACATAATGATGTAAGGGCTGACCGGTGACCTGCCGTAGTTTAGCGTCAAAACTGGCCAGATCCAACAGCCGCGGCGGCCGCTGTGGTAATGCTACTCATTGTACTTAACAAAGTAGTGTCGTCTGTATAGGATATAAAATTGAACAATTAGCTCGCTTGAGAAAAGTCATTAATATAAATAATAAACAGAATTGGTCCAAGAATGGAGCCTTGGGGTACTCCGGTTTCTATAGATAATATATCAGATTTTTCAGAATTAATTTCTACATATTGTGTTCTATTTGATCGATAACTTTCGTATAGTTTCGGAGACACCCCTTCAATGCCGTAATGTGTTAATTTATAAAGTAATGTATTGTGGTCTAAGGTGTCAAATGCTTTAGAGAGATAAAAAAATATGCTAATTTTTTTTTCGAACGGTCTGCTTAATCAGCCGTCCCAGCAAGAACATGATCAGAGTAATTCTCAACTGGTTGAAGTCCATGGCCGAAGAACCCCTAGCTGAAGAACAAGGAGGTTTCAGAACGGGCTGGAGTACAGTCGATCAGATCTTCAACAACATAGTCATCACAGAGAAACATATATGACACCAGCGGGATCTCTCATTTGATAGAGTATGGCATGTTGTACTATGGCAGGTCTTCAGAGAATTCAACATCAAGGAAAGACTCCTTTCGACAGGGATGCTTGCTCTCTCTAATGCTCATCAACACATTCCTGGAGAAGACCATGCAAGACACCCTACACACCCACTGTAGCCCATCTCCCTCGATGGCAAACCCATCTCTAACCTTAGATTCGTAATATAAAAGTAAAACCAATATGATATATACTTGTAATAAACAAGAAGTGTAAAATGACTGATTTAAGCACTATGGTTGAACAAACTATATACATAACATCATAATTATAGTGCATAACTATCTAAACACACGAATACATATTACAAGTATATATACATACATACATACAAACATACATAGATATACATAATCCGGAATAAAAATAGAAACCATTGAAAATGGTGCAGTCACGTTAGTTGAATGCCAGTTTCTAAAGACATATTTCCGGTGCCGATCCATTTAGCACCTTATAGATGTAGGTTTTGACCTTGAAGCGGGGGCCCGTATTTCACAGGAAGCCAGTGCAGGTCGCATAACACAGGCGTAATATGTTCGCTCTTGCGCTCGAAGATAATGTTCTGTGTGTCTCAAGTCGTCTGAATACATACCATTGGGTATTCGGCCTCAGAGTTATCGTTGTTCATTGCAATGGGGCATGTTGAAAGACAAGTTTTGATTCATGCAGTGCAGGCGTGAACGAGTTCGTTCAGCGCCTTATCAATATTGTTCAACACTGATGCTAGATCGTTGATACATTCCGGTGTGTTGATAACCAGTAGTCTCCAAGAAGTGATAACCTGGCGAACGCTGTCTGGCTTCGTTAGCTTGATTCTAAATTGTACAGCGAGATGGTTGCCAGAAGGATGACCTTTTTAATCACACAGGCATGGGTCACAAACCGTGGACGTCCCAAGCAAAATGGTGCAAATGTCCCGGAAAAGTCGAGATGGTGTTCGATTGAACAGGTCTGCCAGGGAGTAATGTGTAAAGCCCTTTGAGCAGTCCTGAGGACTGGATACTGCTATATATACCAACTTACATTTAATGTGTTGGACAAATCCGTGAATATCCTATGTGCTCATGAAGTGTAGCGCATTTGCATCGTTCACATCGTGCAGGTGGAAGTTGAGGTCACCCGTTATAATTACTCCGTTTATTAAGGCAGCGAGTTGGTTTAAGTATAGATGCCATTCCTCGAAAAATACACTGTTCTTAAATCCCTTCCGTCAGGCGTACGATCAATGACACACGAATGTAGATACATTCGGAAATGACCGAACAATCTAAGCGATCGAAGTGAGTAAACGTTTTATTCGAAATGTTATTCAGGGTCTTAGCTGCCAAGCCGGAATTGTATAGTATAGAATCACTTTCTCGTTGCTTCTCATTCGATCGAGAGGTGTGTTGAATCGTGTAGCCTGATGACACGAGTTCATTAATCTCCTGTTTGTAAGTGTTAGTTCCCAGCCAAGATTCAGTCAATGCCAGCACGTCAATGTCCCAGTAAATGACCAGTTCTGCCAGCGACAGAGCTTTATTCCTAAAGCCGGGTTTACACTAAACAACGCGGTTGCAAACAACGAGGCGATGTTTACGTCATTGAGAGAGGTCAAGGCCCAATGATGTTGCTTGCGACGTGGTTGCATGCGATACCTCTTGCGTCACTATACGCGACACGGTTGCTCCGACGGGACGTTAACTGGTCCCCAGCCCACAGTGTGGCGCCACTTTTACATAGTAACAAAAGTCTGCGGAGCGCCTCTGGGAAAATATTTGGGAACGAGCTTATGTGGGACGCGGATTCCTTTTATCAGTTATATCATGTGGATACCACCGAGGAAGAAATCAGTTTCATCCTAAACCTTATGATCTTTCAGTGATTTAAATTGTTGACGCTAATTTAATATAAAATAATCTCAAAACGTTAGCTCATTTAATATCTGATATGACAAGTGATTGAGTAAAAATATATTGGTGGGGGTTGAGGCAATTTTATGGCATCTCTATGGGGCAACAACATTAACAAACTTATTACAGATTAATACAAAAATGCACTTTTTATTAAACTAACTGCATACAGTACTTGAAAGTAGTCTGAAAAAAGTAACTTTATGTGCAAGAAGTTCACAGATCTAATGGAATAAATGAAGTGTGGGTACAGCTTTAAAGTTGCCGAGATCATACATCCACAATTGTTTTAATGTGTAATATACAATAACAATTTGCGGTGTAAGTTCTAAGAAATATAAATATATTCCTATGTGCGTATATTTCATTATTGAAACTATGTTAAATATGCCGCAAATGCTACAATTTGCTGATGTTCATAATACCTTACAAGCACGCTTTATGTGCATCAAAGTTTATTATTTCTTTTATCTTGTAAGATGAGCGTGTAGTGTAGCAAGGCAAATAATTTCCAATGATCATAATATAACTTTTAACAGTTGTCGAAACAAGAGTTGAACACCTTGTTGTCAACCAGCAGTGGGTGATGAATATGTTTCAAGCTGCCACTGCAGCAAGGAAACAATTGTCCACGGGGGAGATGGCGATTTATCACACCCACTCTTTCTACATGAAGTTGTAGCAGTTCGTATAGTGTAATCCAAAATATCCACCATTTGCAAACTTGGCTTGCTTGCTGGAACATCACTACCTGCAACACAAACTGTAAGAATGTAATTAGTTCACAATTTACCCCTAGTTTAAATTGTGTGAGGAGTAAATATTTGCATATGAACATGCGTGACAGTGTTAGAACATTATCTGTTTAGTTAATATTATTTTGTATTACTAGTACACATATACTTAGATATTTTGTTTTGAAAATGTGAAGTCGTATTTTATATTTACAATGTTTATATAGAGTGTATATTGGCTCAAATGGCTTAGCCCAAAACTACCCATTCTTGGACCAATACAAGAGTTTCAGTGCTTTGTGAGCATGTGTTGAAGGGGTTATGTAACAATTATTCAGTATATAATTTAGTGTTGGCCAAACTTTGATTATACATACACGCACGCACGCACGCACGCACGCACACACAGTGACATATTGTTTTCAAATGATATGCTATTGCCTAGTCTAATCACTATTGTATTCACTGGGCCTTTAAATTGAAGTTTCAGAAACCGAGTTTTACTTTGCGAAGTGTCAACATAAACTTTAGTTTGATCAATACACCGTTCTTAATAGAGGCTACGTCTTCAATCAATGTAAGCTGCCGTGATGTTTTTATCGGCGGTTGAATAGTGATCATAACAGTATTGATGATCTCATTATACAATCATTATATTCATAAGGAACTTACACTCACTCTATAACTTTATGCATATTGGCATAAGATGATGTGGGCGATACAACAAGTAAGCGCCCGCTTTAAATATTGTCAGTGATACCTACCGCCCAAAACGTATCGGTTCTTCCATGCAATGTAGCTGACATGACCCGCAACGATGGTACTCTTCATGAATGTATAAATCAACAAATATTAGTGTTCGTAGAATAGGCAAATTAAACAAATTGTTTAGTAATCTGCCAAACAACAACTTGCCGCCATGTTTTCAAATGCGGCACGTCACTCACGCTCCCTGCCTGTGATTAAACAAATTACATGCAACCAAGAGACGCGGTTGCACGGAATAGAACATTCCCTATTGTAAGAGACACGTTGCAAGCAACATGAGACGCAGTTGGTTGCGACCAGGTTGCAAGCGACCGTGTCTCCTCTCGCATACAACCGCGATGCATAGTGTAATGCCGGCTTAACTATCCGAGCGTTAAGACAACACATATTCAGTGCAACGTCACCTTCATTGTGTTTTATGCAATGTAAACTGACCCGGCGGGCGACATTATTTGCTCTGGCAATATTTACAGCTTTGAAGCATCTTCAAAACGGTGAGTATCCTAATCCGCGTTTGGATCGCGCGCTGTTTGCGCGTGCCTCCTGGCCTGCCACGGAGGGTTGGAAGCGTCATCGAAGACACCCCCAGGCGTCTGATCAAGAACTATGTTGTATGCAGTAATATATAGTGATATGACAGGTGCCAGGACAATGGACCCGATTGAAGCACAGAACAACGTCTGGCTAATTATGGTCTACGAAATTAGGTAACTCACGGGTGTTGCAGGTTTGTGGGGACCTGCGTTACACCACCTACTTCATCACATCACGGATGGCTGACGGCATTAAACTAATTTAAACCTGTAGACAAAGTACAATATCTACACATATAAAAAGCGTACAGAGACATTCACTGTAGTTTCACGAGAAAATGGTGATATTTTAAGACTTATTAACTACATCTTCTCATAACGTATGGGACATTACCTTCATTTGTGTGAAACCTGCATTATCTATGATGTTCTTGAGGTGTTCTTGCAAGCGCTTTGGGGAGATTGTTTCGTTGAATGTATCCTGGTGTTTCAAGTCTTGGTCGGCACAACACCAAATGCACAGCAAGACCAAGTGAAGATATATCTACATTCATCAAACATTTATGTTATTATAACTTCATAGTTAGCATAAATGTATTACATTAAACAAAGAGCAACCAATTACAAATATGTTGACTGATTTGATTGTACTAGCGTTTCTTCGATATGGCAATTGATATGGCGTATCAATCGCCTCCATAATTGTCCGTCCTATGTGTTGGATTCTCCTTTGTTAAGATTAGAATATCGGTTGATGAAAAAATTTTTGCTCAATGTTTTATTTTATAATATTTTAATTTGATCTATACTGTGTTACTATTGTTGTTTATGCATTTATTTGTTTTTAGAATAATAATTGATGCAATTTGGTCTTGTCGGCCATCTTGATCAGCTATTTTATCAGTTTCTTCCGTTTTAACAAAAACGCTAACACATGAATTCCGCAAAAGATTTTGCGATGACATTTGTACATTTCTGGCCCTCAGTGGTGTTCTCAAAATAACGGGGGGTTCTAACATATTATTATTTTCTAAAATATTCACTTTTTTAAGCAGTTTTGCTGGAATGTGGGGGAAAGTATAAAAATAAATATTTTCTTCTTCAAAAGCTCCCAATATTTTATTAATAATATAACGATCATGCTTTGCTTAACGTCTGACAGGCATAGTTATACTATTCTCAGACAATTAAGAATTTGAAACTGCCTCTTACTTTTTCATCAACGGTCAGAAATTCTGTTAATGCGGAAACACAGTGTTACCTTTTTGAATTCCCATTAGATATATGATAGTTGGATTGTAGGGTTTATTAGCTTTTTAAAAATGTGTAGGTTTGCATATGTGTCACATATACGTAACCCATTGCAAGCATCCAAAGTCGACTACCCTCATTTGTGCAAAAACAACAGTATGCTAACATCAACAGTGATGTGTGAGGCTTTGAGATGTCTGTTTTTGTCACACATTTTTGTAAAGCAAACGCTGTCCACCAAAGAAGGTATTTCCCGTTAAATAATTCCCCATAGAACACAGCCGTCAGGAGTCTATCGCTGCACATTCATGACCAGCACAGCGAACCAGCGATGCAATCGGAATAGCTACTATGCTTTTTATGTTAGCCGGTCTCAACACACCTACGTTTGAAATACAGTAAATCTCTTCTAACTCGGACTCGCCTAAGTAGGATCTTCGTCTAACTCAGACATAATTCTGAGGATCGTTTGATTTGTAATGTTTCCCATAAAAAATAATGCCTAAGTCGGACTAAATGGGTCGGTCCACTTGATCCGAGGTAATGTGTATTTCCTCACCTAAGTCGGATTGCAGTATTATAAACAATCACTTGGTTGCTTGGAGTACAAGTACCAACTAAAAATGAAACAGCTATTCCAAGAAATGACCTACGCAGTCACAGTAAAGTGCGTGGGCGTCACGTCTTTACTCACCTAATACAACCAGCGTCACCCAACCAATAGACGCTGTTATTGTTTATAATTTGAAGTTCCATTACGAGTACGTCCTAGCCACCAGGAGAATAGAGGCATCAGAAGGAGTCGTAGATTCTTTTGGAATAATTTGGACACCGTCATTGTCTTGAAGTCAACGTGGAACAAAGTGAAACCGAAAACATTTCAAAACTGCTACAAGTAAGCCGGATTCGTCCAAGGCGTTGAACATCAAGACGGTGGCGTCGATGAAGCAGCTGCTTGGTTCAGAAACGAATGGGACAATCTCCGCGAGGTGTATAGAGATACTGTATACACGTACGATGGACGATTATTTTTGGTGTACGCAGTTACTTCCCCTCGGTGCCTCCGACAATCTCGCCATACTCTGCCTTCCCACCTACAGCCAGAAACTGGTGTAACTCAAACCCATGGTAGTTGAGACCAAATAACTTCCATCCAGGGTTGCTTCGTATGCACCGGCTGGGACGTTTTCAAGGAAGAAGATCAATCCTTGGATGCGTTCACTAATACAGTATCCAACTACATCACCTTTTATAAGGATCAGTACATTTTAACCAAGCAGATCAAAATCTATCCAAATCAAAAACCCTGGCTAACTCAAGAATTGAGTCAATTGCTAAAAGAAAATCACAAAGCCCTGAAATCAAATATGACCCGGTACAGCTTAAAGAAAAACAAAAACAAGTGAACAATCTTGTCAAAAAGAAAATGCAAAGAAGAATATTGAAACTACATAGACAAAGATTTTGAGACAAATTCCACACAAATGTCATGGAAAAGACTGCAGCCCATCAAAGGATGCTTTAGGAAAAAATCAGCCTCAGTCAACCAGGAGAATGCACAGGAACATTCCAACAAACTGGACATCTGTAGCCACCCAGAGGACAGCACGAACATGACCACTCACACCAATATTTCAAAGCCTGAAGGAAATGCGGTGATATTCGTCTCAGAGATAGATGTCAGAAACTCACTGAAGCGCCAGAATTCTAAAAAACTTCTTCAAGACTTTTGAAACCCTATGCATATAATAATAATAAGGTAACTTCTTTTGCGCCTAAATCCTCGGAAACCAAACAGAAAGGTTTTGTATGTCATTGTTAGTGGGGTCAGATCAATCCTGTCCACTGGCATTGGTTGTGTTTTCTCTACAGTGCCACGCACAGTCTATACCAATGACATTGCATCTCAGTGATGAGGGTGACAACATACTAGAAATAATGGTCTCGTTGTGAACTGGAGCAACCAGCACAAACTGTCCAGAAACAAAACCAAAGAGCTCATCATTGACTTCAGGAAATGGAAATAAAAACATGGCCCAGTAAACATAGATACTGAAATCATTGAAACACTGAACAGTGCTGTATATTTAGGCACTACCATCACAGTTGATCTTACCTGGTCTGATAAATATGTATCCACAATGAACAAATGTCAAATTACTTCTTCATGCAGCTCAAGAAGTTTTAAAGTCAACAGTAATAGAGAGCTCACTAGTCTTTGGGCTCCTGAATTGGTATACTGGACTGTCAGTGAATGACAAGAAGACAGTGGAGAGGATTGTCTTTGAGGCAGGAAAGATTAGCGCCTCATCTCTTCTTCCCTTATAAGAACAACTGTACAAGGATCGAACCTCAAAGAAAGCACTAAAAATCATGAAAGATGAATTTTCATCTTATGAATCACGTGCTCCAAGCCCTGCCCTCATGGAAGCACCTCAGCTCAGTATATGCAAAAACAGAAAGATAAAAAAGAAACTTCCTACATAATGCCATTTCCCTATGCAACAATCAATGAGCCGATAATCTTGCCTTTTTTAATATTGCCTTTTTCAAACCTTGCCTTTTCCGATTATTCGTTCATTCGTCACTCACATGCCTCATTTCCATCCACCCACCCATCACTTGTCCATCTACATCACCATTCTGTGATATGCTTCTCTATGAGAGCATGTTGTAGAAAGAATTATTCCCTGGAAGCATTAAAGATTGTGTTATATTATGTTAATGTGGACGAGACAGCAGACAATTCGGCTACTATATGTGACGAGGAGATCATCGCCACCGTACGATACCTCAACGAAGACTTGTTACGGACCGATGACGAAAGCGACGAAGTTTTGGTGTCTGAAGATAAGATACCGAAATTCAGTGACACGTGCTACGTTACGGCTAAGACACTTCGGTTTGACGTTCGTCAGCGGTGAGATTGAAGAGTTGACCAGCAAGTGCTAGGCCAATCCCTGGAACGCTCAAGTGCACACGACACATGACACGATAGCCAAAAATCTGTTACTTCTCTGCAGAATAAAGAAATACCTTCCGTACCAAGCAAGGAAGACGTTCTACAAAAGCTACGTCTTACCAGACATGGACTATACAGCACAATCTGGGGAAATGCAAACTCGTCAGAGCGCATCTACAAATTACAAAGAAAGAATCATAACAGATTCTGAATACAGAGCCCCAAGTGCTCCACTATTGAAACAACTAAATTGGCTGCCACTACCAGAGTGCCTGAAATACAGACAAGCGCAGTTCGTGTTCAAGACAGTAAAGGGACCGGCTCCAAATTACACACGTGCGTCTGTCTCGAACATTTCGACAAGAACAACACATTCGAATGTAAGAGGTGACTTGTATATTCCAAAGGCGTGTTGATGGCGCATATGTGTGAGACAATCTCAATCCAGAAACAAGAAACTGTAATTCTGTAAGTGCTTTTAAAGCCTCAAGTAGTAACTAGTAGTAGTAGTAGTCATGTATGTTCATATCAACCCCCAAATCAGCAAAACTGAATAAATTTGCATAAATGTTGCCATATGTTCGTATCTTTTAACATGGCGTCAATTCGGCTGATTTAGTTTTATTCAACTTGTCTTTTGCTCATCCTACCCTGTAATATAGGTGTATACGGAGTTAGTACTTAGTACAACTGCCACTCCCGCCACAGCCGACGTTGTCCCAGACGCAACAACGCCAACTAGGGCGCATCACACACTGTCGACTCCTGACCGACGGAGGCCTACTACTATTCGGAGTTAGTACTGTGTGTGGGTGTGTCTGTAGGATAGGGTAGTTTTTCCGCGTTGATGCGTGTGGGTAAAACGTCTATCTGCATTTGTCGGTTAAGATTCCAATAGCGGTTAGCGCGATTTTTTTTAAATTATGGTGACGTCATGACCGTGGGAAAATTCTCTGATTCGGCATGAGGGGCAGGGCCCTTAGTTGTTGGTGTGAGCGGTAGATCGACGTGTCTGTGATTTTGGGAGGTCCCAGTAGGACCCCCTAACATCACTACGCCACTCCAGAGATGTTGGGGCGTGGGAAGATAGTGTTTGATGTCGTCGCCTGCCGATGTCGGTATTTGTGGCTGGCGCTTTGGAGTGGCGGCGCCGCCTATCGGTGTTGGTCGGTTAAGATTCCGACGGTTAGTGAGGGGGGGGGCGAGCGGTTTGATGCGTAGAACCATGTTGGAATACGTATAGGTCTGTGTCATAGTGTATTGTTCTCGCGATATATCGTAGTTCTCGCTCATGTTGCATTGGCGTCCCCCCTACATTGTCGTCGGTGGTGATGGTGGTGACGTCACTATTGGTAACTATTAAAACGTTGTGACATTCTTTTTTTGGTTAGATGTTCGGAGGTAAGGGAACCGTGTGCGTCGTCGTTGTCGTCGTTGTCGTCGTTGTCGTCGTTGTCGTCGTTGTCGTCGTTGTCGTCGTTGTCGTCGTCGTCGTCGTGTTGGAACAGAAGATACGTATAGATTCCAGTGGATCAGCTTCCTCGCTGTCGAAGTTTTACTTGTCGAGTTGAGGCGTTCGGTCGAGTATTTAAATCTGTCGAACATGGCTATCAGTATTGGAAGGCAATGTTTAATGAAGACGTCGGATGCGCAGCACGGCATACGTAGCAAAACTTTTTAGTAGACAGATAAGGGAGATGAGATCGACCGCCGAATGGGACGCTGTCCGCGTCGACTGTATGCAGCAGTTATTGATCGCAAAATTCAACAGGTCGGATACGGGTATAATAATGTCGATATGTTCTGCGCGTTGTTGTAACACGCGCGCGACAAGTCTTTGACATACTAGTAGATCAAAACGGACGACGTGCCTGGTGCGTGTCAGTCGTCGAGATGGACACGTCGCTGACGCATCCTATTACGTGTATTGTAGTCAGTCCGACAGGGTGCGATAAGACCACTTTCCTGACAAATCTCTTGCGTTTTGTCTCGTCTATGATCGACCGACTGCCCGAGAAGGTCTTGTGGTACTACGGTCAGTGGCAGACAGAGTTCGCCTCTCTGGCGGAGACTAGGTCGATCTGAAGCAGGAGACGCCGGAATTCGTGCGCCTGCGTACAAACATCTTCCCCGCCGACGTTGTTCAGTACGTGTACGTGCCGAGAGCATAAAAGTCCAGGCGCGTCGCGATAGCTATCAGTAGTGAGATATCCGCGCACGCGAAGAGACATATATTTTGCCTAATCTAATTGAAAAAAGCCGTCCTCGCCAACGCCGACCTTATTTGCAGTATGTGCGAGTGCGCTTACAATATTCCGAAAGGGAATGTGACGTTGACTCCTAAGCAGAAAAATACACTGAAAAAGTACAGGAGTCACCAGCGCCAATTGTCGAAGAAAGTGACTACCGGAAAGAAGAGGAAAATCCTGCAGACACGTAGTTTCCTGCCGGCCTTGCTGGCTTCGTTGGTCGGTTTGATCCGATGCCGTTGCCCGGAGAGCTCGTGAGGGTAGTGGTATAAACGGAGCACGCAAGGAAGATGGCCTTGGTAGACCCACGTTTAGTGGAGAGCATGCTCGCTCAGCAGCAGCAGCAGCAGCAGCAGCAGCAGCAGCAGCAGCAGCAGCAGTCGACGTCGAGGACGACCGTAGCGCGTGTCATGAGTAGCCTGGACGCTGAATTGAAGAGCATCGTTGTGCGTGTTGATCTGACCGAACGGGAAAAGGTGGTGTTGTACAACGAGCTGTTGTCTCGTTACAACACGCCGCCGAAGAGGCCGTCAAGTCGGCGACGGCGACGGTGACGGTGACGGTGACGGCGGCGTCAGCGGAGCCGGTGTTGAGTGGGTTAGAGGCCGAAGTCGTGGAAAGCGCAGGTAAACGTATTACGAGAAGAACCCGCCTCCTGACGGAGAAACTGAAGTCGGATAACTTGAAGCAGTGGAACAATCGTGGAGAGTTCGTGTACAACGACTTCCCTATTCGATAAAGCAACATGGTGGACCTCGTCAACGACGTCCTGCGAAATTGGAAATTGGCGAGTTTTCCGGTGAGGTGGGCGCCCTTCGCGCGTCATCTGAGATGCCCCAACATGCCCATGGAGTTCGTCTGGAACTCGGACCGGCGGGCGTACATGCTGGCTCGATCGATTGCTGTCGATGACGACGACGACGCCGACGACGCCGACGCGTGAACCTATGAAGCCGGCTGGCGGCGTCGATGCCACCACTACCTCCACCGTCCCTCGTCTTCGAGCTCGTTCACCTTAAAGAGATACGAAGCGAGGTAGAGCGGTAGTCGTGTCAGCAGTATCAGCAGCTGCTGTGACGGTATACAAGGACAGTATACCGCTATGAGCCGACGACACCATCGTCCCCCCGCGACACCGAACGCGACCTACTAAACCGTGTCAACTTCGTCCCGAAACGTGTGGGAAGTTACGGCGGCGTCAATGCGTTGCATCGGGTGACCACCACCACAGCCACCACCATCACCCGTGCGGTACCGAAGCACACCGCCGAGCAGTGGTTGTCGGAGCAGGATGCCTACACCGATCACAAGCCCGTGCGACATCATTTCGAGGGTCGTCGCGTCGTAGTAAGCTGCCGAGATTAGCAGTGGCAAGCCGATCTCGTTGAAGTGGCGAGCCTGAAAAAGCACAACCTCGGTACGATGTTCAATCTGACGGTCATCGACGTCTTTTCCAAGTGGGCATGGTGCGTTCCATTGAAGAATAAAACCGGTGCGGCACTCGTGATGGCGTTTGAGAGTTTGGTGAAGGAGGGGGAGCCGACGCCGCCGACCGCTCTACTGACCGACAAGGATACGGAATTCCTCAATCGACCTTTTCAAAACCTTTCGAAGACGCTCGGTATGCTACACTTCATCACGCTCAACGAGGAGACAAAAGCGAGCATCGTGGAACATTTTAAGCACACGATGAAGATCCGCATGTGGCGGTACTTCACAAAACACCAAACGTTACGATACCTCGAGGCGTTGCCCTGGTACGTGAGATCGTACAACACCTACCACCGACGCATCGGAATGGCACCGGCGAACGTCGACGCCTCAAACCAGGAGACAGTGTGATAGCGGTTGTACGGTAGAGACTCTTGCGGACGATGCAAGTCCAAACTTTGAGTGAGAGAACGCGAATGCATCAGAAAAGCGAAGAGACGATTCAGGAAATGGTATATGGCGAGCTGAAGCGAAGATCTGTTCATCGTGGGAGAGGCACACCCATCCAATCCGCCCATGTGTCGGATAATCGACGACGCCGGAACGATGCTGGACGGAACGTTCTACGACCCGAAACTGACTAAAGTATCCGTCTCGAAGGACAAACTCTGCGTCGTGGAGATAATCCTGCAGCGTTGAAAGACGGGAAAGCGGGATGAGGTGCTAGTGAAATGGTTCGGTTATCCGACGTCCTTCAACAGCTGGATTGACACAAAACGTATAAAGACTAGCGGTGCGACCTCTGAGCTCCAGTCTAGACGTGAACGAGGGGGCCGCAGACCTGAGCAGTAACGTCGGGAGCACCGGGTGGTTGGACGAACCGGACGTCGTGTCGACGACGTCATCGTCGCGTCGCTGGCGTGTCTGTGGTAACAAGTGTCATAAGGCGGCAATCGTCTTCCTGTGCCAGATCGTCGTCCTTTACACGGTCATCGTGGTCAGTATATACAATCTGACGCATAACCGAAGGGGTTTCTAACCTGTGAACGGCCCTGTTGAGTAGCTGTCTCGGTTACCGACTATCGAGCTCGTCTATGAAACGCGATGGTTTTATCTACCTTTTACCTGACGCTGCCTAGCAACGCGTCTACGAAAGCACACCCCAAAAACACGCTGACCAAGTACATCATAACGCTAACGCAAAGCATCGACCTGTCGGGTCGATGGGTGTGCGTTGTGGTGGAGATACAATACCCGCACAGTTGGTAGAACGTGAGAGACGAGGACAAGTGGTTCAGTAAAGTGATAACAAAACGAGCAGAACAAAGAAGAGGAGTCCCCACCATGTCGGAAACAAGCAGGTGCCAGGTCGGATATTGTAGCGAGAATGACGATGCGTCGCGGCGGACCGGTATGACGATAAGAATAATACACGAGAACAGTGAGTCTACCGTCGTAAAGAGAACCAGGAGCGATGTCGGATATAATGCCAAACCCTTGATGCTTGTCCAATCAAGCAATGCTCCCGTAAGACGTGTCGTGCCGGATGAGACCGTGTGCCTGACCTACAGTCCCATCCAGCACAAGGTAACGGCGGACGTGACGGCGAAGGTAGTGTCAGTCGGGTACATTCACGAGAACGTCTACCTCGGCGTGCTACCGAATCGGGTGGTCCTGTGTCTGATCAACAACGACACCTACAACGGAACCTAAAATAAAAATTCATTCAAGTCGGTGCACAACGGCATAAACTTCCTCTCCCTCTACGTGGACGGTCGACAGATACCGAGCAACTTCGACGTAGATGCGTACGTCAGACGTTACCAGGACCTGTTCGCATCGAACGGCAAGGCTTTCGAAAACGAGGGTAACGACGTGACACGCGCCGATTTCGGCGCCGACTACACCTTCTTCGGGTTCGATCTGTCACCCAACCTTTGATGTACCGATGTCGCGGCGTGTCGCTGAAGGTATTCAAGAACCTGTTCGGCCCTTACTTTGCAGACGACTGTCGTGTATTCGACTGGCTGAAAGCGAGGATCCAAGCCTTTAGGAAATAAGAGATCGTATCTTTATGTACTACGTTTGTTCGATAAAATATAAATATGAAAACGTGACATAGTGTTGGTGTTCAACTTTTTTTCTCCAGAAAATTCGGGTGAATCCTACTCGCGCGAAAACGACTAAATCCGGAGAGTACCTCGCGAAAAGTAAATCCCGACTATATCTGAGCAGCTTTTGTGTTTTATTTATGTTTCGTAAGGACGGTATAGTAATACAAAATTAATAAGTAGGCAAATAGTTTTCAACGTTTTATTCACGATTACAAAGCATACAATATACTAGAACGCGGTGTTTATAATACATATAAAAATAACGCTTAAAGCACTATTCCATTAAGAACGATCGACTACCTAAGCTATAAACTAATAAGTATTTATTCTTAAATGACATAACAAGGAAAAAACCGATAATTATAAGCGAACATCGGCCGGCGCGCCGTTCTCCAAAAGTCTCCCCATCCAAGACCGGGCGCTTGTTTACGTCATTGTCACGCTCGTCAGCCGACGACGCTAAGAAAAACAACATCGGTTGCTTTTTCGGTAGATCGAGTTTAGAAAAATAAGGCATTTCTTGTTTCATTAAAGGAAAACATAAAGGAACTGTTTGGTGTTATGCACCTAACAGAGTTAATGCAAACTAACTATTTACAACTATAATCAAATTTTTAATGTCAGTGGTTTACTGGTAATATTATCTCAAAGTGGAACATTCTAATGAAATCTTCGATAACACGAAGGCAGCCATCTTACTGATGACGACCAAAAGCAACCAATAAACGAGCAGCATTATTTTTATCACGGTGTTCCCATGGTGCAAGCAATGTTGTCAACACATGTACACAGTTCATTCTGTTCGGCTCATTTTGAAGAAACGTGTTTCGAAGTGGATATATATTTGTAATGCTATGGGACAAGACCCGTCGAAACGTCGGCGACGTCGGGTTTTGAAGCTTGGAGCAATGCCGACGATATTTAGTTACAGACCACAGCCGTCGAAACGCCGCACATTCTCCGTCTAGCGCGCTGTCAGATGAAGTCAGATCGCAAGAAGGTTAGTATTGAGTATTCAGTACCTAAATGACAATCTTGTACCATTTCATATTGCAGGATCTGACGTTATATACGTTAGTTAGTTAATTAACTTTCTAGTTTGGGAATGGTGTCGGCAGGAACTGAACCTCAGACAGACTTAGCTAGCCTCGGCTCTGGCTCTGAGGAATGCATGCCTTCCACCGGGAATTTGACTTACTTTGATTGGTATCACGGCCGCGTGAACAAAGGCATAGATATGCTGGAAATAATCTAGAACTACATGACACATTGAAGACTAGAAGAAAGCCGACGACTAGCAAAAGTTAACGGCAATCAATTCGCGTGAGCGATAGTATAGCACTTTGATTAACGTCACCGGGCAGAGTCTGGAATTGTCGCTATGACCCCATCAGAATGTTCTGTAATAACATTAGGCGGAATGTGTTTGTGTGTTAAAATGAATTTGTTGTAAATACATTATGTTGAACATTTGTCTTATAAAAATCACTGACTGATGACCATTGATAAAGGTTCCACTAACTACCCATCAATCAGCAGCAGGGAAATGCTGGATAATCAGCTCCCATTACATAACAGTGACATAACAGTTTTTATTTCATTAAAAGTGAGTGACAATTCTACTGGAGTATTTGGAATGATAATTGACAATTTGACAACTTTGATTTGATTTTACAAACATTATTAGGCTCCAGATGCACAGCTATCTTGTTATAGTTAGAGGAAAGAAAGTAACGGACACAGTGTAACGGTATAAAAAGTAACACACTGTTTATATTATTATTACTATTTTATATATTATAAAAGTACTTTTATGTTAAAATAAAGTGTGTGAGGTAAATCTTAGATTTTTTAAATTTGGTGTCTTATAATTTATTTAAATGCCAGTGAATAAGTGTCACTTTTATGTTGTTGAAATTCAATCAATATATATACATTAAAATGTGTTATGTTTTGTATTCGCAAATTCACCACCTGTTTCTAATTTTAACAAATCATTAAAACTAATTACTTTGAAAGCCTAATCTGCAATACAGGTAATTAGCTAATCCATCACTTGAGATGCCACAAAGATCAAGCCCTTCAAACCCACTTCTCCATAAACCACTTGGTAGGCAGGTACCAATTGCAATTACCAGGCAGGTTTTAGGCTGGTAATAAAACTGGTGTAAATAGAGAATTTAGGGACTGAAAGAGCAGATAAGAGAAATTATGAACAAAGGAAACCAACCTGGGTTATGTAAAGGGGCAGTACAGAAGGGTTTTTCACCCAGGTGTTGTCAGGTAATAAACCATTTATGTGTGTACTGGGACTGTTACCATTTATAAATGTAAATTTCTATAAGAAATCATTGTAAATGCAGTAAACCTCGCATAAGTCGGATTCACCTAAGTCGGATCTTCGCTCAACTTGGACAGAATTCCGAGGAACGGTTGATTTGTAATGAATTTCCCATAAAAATCTTTGTGTAAGTCGGATCTTTGCCTAACTCGGAATAACTGAGTCGGTCCATTTGTTCCGAGATAATGTGTTTTTCCTCGCCTAAGTCGAATTGCAGTATTCAACAAAATCACTTCGTAAGCTATAACCTTAGAGATCCATGCCAAAATTAAGCATAAAACTGTTGTAATACTGTATGATGTGGCTTGTGGACATCAACATTTATAGAGTTACCGCATTATTTACAGTTACCTAAGGGCTTTTAGAGGGTTGCCTTTGGCGCTGGGATATGTCATCTAAGGCTAAGTCAGATTTTTGCACAACTCGGATTAAATCACTCGGTTCGATTGAATCCAACTTAGGCGAGGTTTACTGTAATTTGTTTTGATCAGTTGATTCAATTCCAATTCAATCTGTTTTGATTTTTTATTCAAATGTATGTGTATGTTTTATCAGTTCAATTCCAAATCAAATAAGAATTGATAGTGTGTCTGCGACAAACTATCCTTTTCACATAAGACGGGTTTAGTGGCTGCTTGCAGACTATTGAACCTAAACTCCCATTGGTGTAAAAAATATCACAATATTATTTTTGTACTGATTTTACAATTTGTACTTGAACTGATACTTATCTGTCAACCAAGCAGCAGTGTAGCAGTGTAACAGTGTAGCAGTATGGTTTAATTGGTTGTCGAAAACTACATAAAAAAGTAACAAGAATTAAAGTAACACAAAAGTAACATTATTGATATTATGATTTCATTTATTCATTATAAAAAAACTACAAATTGAATAAGGCAATATATATTAACATTTGAAATATTGATTTAATTTAATTTATTTTTATTTAATTCTTAAACTCGACGTAATTATAAATTTAAGTTATAAATGTCAAATCCAAATAGCCCAAAAATTACTGGAGTTGAGAGGCTCCTATTTTGGTTTCATGTTCATATTCTCAAGGGATATCACCAAATTGATTATTAAAAAACTGAAGAGTTGAGTGCAACCAATTTCAGAATTATTGGTTACCTTCACATAGAATGACCCGCTATATGACCATATTATTAATGATAACAAACACTCCATAATTAATCCAGACATGAGCTTTATTCAGTGTTTGTCTCTATTGCAGACCATTACACAACCATTGTCCACTCGCATTCCGCTGTCCCCAGGGCCTACTACATCTAGCAAGTCCACTGCACATCACATCAAGTCGGTATGTACTGCATTATTCACATGGAAACTTATTGATTTCTCACTTGAAAAAAAAAATTCTACGTTATCTTTTTTTTATAATGTGATAATTTAGCAAATGCTTTACCGTAATAGTGCACAAACACAATGTCATGTTTTACAGATTCCACGAAAGAGGGTTGCTCCTACTTCCACCATTACACCACGACATGTTCTGCCAGCTCTTCCCCACCTGACAAATTACTGCCACACTGGTCAACTTGAAGTAGTTCACAGTTACCTGCTCAAGTACTGCTTCAAAAGACAGCACTTCTTCTATGAAGGTAGGACAGAAGTCATACATTGCAATAGGTATTTAGTTGTAAAAAATCGACCTCAGTCATTCTAATAATAGCACCACTAACGTATTGTGGCATGGTAACATAGTGGTTAGATCATCGGAATCTTTTAAGTCTCTGCCATTTCAAAGCTTGTGGAGTTTTGCTAACTCCACATTGCTCAAGTTCACTCTGATAAATAAATGAGTACCTGACAGTGATAGTAGTAAGTAAGTGGTTGAGGCCCCCGTGCACGGAGCCGACATCAAAGGAACATCAAAGGAATTGTGGAGTAGTGGCTCCATTTGGAGTCTTTAGGAATTCTACTTATAAAAAGTGAACGAGTAATGACCTGTCAAAGAAATGTACTTGTAAAAAACCCTCTTATCTTAATTGGCTTTTGACAGCTGTACTTATAAAAAAAAGTTTGACTGATGACCGTGCCGCCGACCCACCGCGGTACGCCGCCAGCGGTTCTAAGTACTTTGGAGCTACCCTCTAGCGGTGGCGATTTCGTTACGTTGTTAGAGCCGCGCCTCAGCCGCTTACTTACTACTAGTGATACTATTTTCGTAGTATATGCTGTGTGGAGCTGAATACTTCCCAGAGGAGGATGGTAGTTGAATGGACAGGACTGTCAGGTGTTAACTATGTCACAGAGATGGCGCGAATACTTCACAACTGTATTCACTAATTTTAGTGTAATAAATTCTCCATGTAATAGTAACGATAACAAAATACGGTCACTGTATATACCATATATAAGATACATGACAAAAACGAGTGATGATAAATGCAACTGTGGAGGACTGTCATAATGGGATGCCTTGTTTGTAAGGATAAACATTACTTTTTCAATGTCTGATTATGAATACTTGGCCATTTGAGTATGATTCAAACAGTCAACATTTTTAACACGTTTACTGAGTGCAATTATAGAAGACATATTTATACATTATTGTCATTTGGAAAATGGCGTTTCAAAGTTCACTGAAAGCCAACCAGTCGTAAGGAAAGTAATTAACAGCAGCTTATTAACAAGATATAGATGCTGATGGGTCTGTTGCTAAGAATTTTATTACAATACTGTATGTCCTGTTTATTATAGGGACGAAAGCACGGCTCATACTATCTGCTCTGGTATGGAAGTTCTGGCCAAGCCCTAGCGCAGACAACCCTGTTAACGTGGCGGATGTCTGGTCAAGAAGGCGCAAGCAGTGAGTGCTGCGAACGACAAAACACAGCAGCAGATTTACCTGCAAACCCAAATGTCCATGGAAAGAGTGAATGATGTCTTTGTGAGAAATCTGAAACAGCCAGGAATCACTGTCCCAACTGGAATTGCAGTCCTTGGGGGAGATGTGCCCAAGCCAATGAAACATGATCTGCTGGCACCAAGAGGCAGTCGATTTGTAAATAAATAGTCTATCCAACTGACAATTGACAAGGACGTTTCAAGGGACTGGCTGTTTTGTTTGCATTTCCACCTACAGCCATAGTTTTGTATAAGGTGACAAATGCATCCTCTAGTTTAGTCTAGTTCAGTCCTCCAGTGCCAAGTGGAATCCCTCATGTTGTGTCCCATCGAGTGCAAGGAAGTGGGATCGTATTTGATGGCTGGCACACGCTGGTATAACTCTCCATACCTTTCGGTCCAGCCTGCCATGGTTCCACCAGATGAACTGTCTATATGCAGCCCACCTCAGACGTGAAATAAAATAAGGCGCAAATAAATTTACTAACATTGTCAGCAGGTGATGTATGAAAATAGGTTTGAGGTAGTTCATTTCCTTATCAAATTGGTATATATCAACAAGCAGTGATTTTATGAAATCATTTGAACCTTTCTTAAATTCTCGCATAGGCATGCTACTCAAAATGTTCTAGAATGATCCTATGTTGTTTACTATTCAACATTAACAAATGTTGGCAGATTTCTACTAACTATGCCTAGTATATACAGTTTATGAAACGTCATACATATTCTATGTTTATACATTTTAAAATTGCTGTTGCTTTGCTTGATGTTCTGGTTACTGTAGTATTATAGTCATTGTTGATATATGTCAAAAAATATTTAACAACACATTTCACTGCTGTTATAACACATGAATATATACTTACTTGTTCGTTGGCGGGTCTAGTTGCCAGTTATCTAACCGAATGTGATTCATAGCAACTAGTATATTTCCTTGGCCATTCGTAACGCATCGTAGTCCACCTGCAACAAAGAACCAAGCGTTTAAATGAAAGTGTTACATGAATGATAAACAACTGAGATTGTTATTACTACAGTGGAACCTCGCTATATGGTGACCTTGGTAATACAGCCTCGGTATAGTATAGGATATAAGTACTACCGCTGGTAAGATAACTTTTATCCAGTCCCAAGGGTGACCTTAAAAGTGAGGTTCCACTGTTCCATTCTGAATGAAGCCAATGTCACAAGCAGCATGAATTAGGATTGTCTTTCTGTATTTATACAATAATTATGCCCCGTCTCTATAAAATTAAATTCAAGCCTATTAAAAGAACAATTAATACTGCCACACATTTTTCTCATACGGTGATACACATGCATAGTCGTTACTGTAAATATAATAATGGGGACACAACAGTTAACCTGTTTGTTTTCTATCATAGCCGTGGACAATTTTGAACTCGGTTCTTGGAACCGTTTTTAAAACGGCGAAGGTATAACCTTAGGTAATATTCCCATAAAATGTAAAACTGGACACTCGGACACCGAGCCCACGGCACTGGCATGAGAACTGAGGACTGTCGTCGAATCGAGGTGCCACCGACCGAGCGATCGACTCACTCAGTTCATACGTTTATTTAAATTATTACCCAGCCCGGACCTCATAATGAGCAGTTTTTTTTTATACTAGACATAAATAATTACCTCCATCGACATGCTCCGCGTGCTGACGAGTCGCAGCCGTTTTCTGACAGCAGACACTCCTTTCTGAACCAAAAAATTTACTTGACACTTTCCACAGCGACACCATCACCACGGCACCAGTCGCCAGTCAGTTACGTCTCGGCTTGTTAGTCGCCTCTGCATTTATACTTCCCGCGCGTCTTCGTTATCATGCTTACGGTCACCAGAACGCTCTGGTCCATCTTGCAATACTGGCCTATGTCTTTGCGGTTGAAACCGATATCCAGCTACTTCTGAATCTATTTCATCAGACGAAGAATCAGAACCGCAACGACACGCCATCTTGTCTAAACTCAATGGGTAACATCGCACAGCGCCACCTGACGTTTTTTGGAAACACTAGTACACGCAAAATCCAGAAAAGTACACAGCATTGCTTACGTCATTTTCTGTTCAAAATGGCGGAATTCATGAAATTCGATACAGGGTGTGTTCAAATATTGTTTACTACTAAACCACTGACGTTAAAAATATTATTATAGTTGGAAATAGTTAGTTTGCATTAACTCTTTTAGGTGCTTAATCCCAAAAAGTTCTTTATGTTTCCCTTAAAATTTGCTTATAATTATCGTTTTTTTTCGCAATTAAATCTGCACCATAGAATTAATAAGCGCGAGACGATGATCCACCTACTTCGGTATAAAGATATAATAGCCGATTTCGACATTTCATGCTTGTATACGATATATAAATATGTGCCCATTCTCAAAACGTCTCCCCATGCCTCCAAGATCAGGCGCTTGGTTACGCCATCGCCACGGGCGTTATTCGGCTAGCGCGCGCGCAGGCTACGAGCACCGCTTACCAAAAAAAATAACAAGGCGTCAATGTTTTAAGTTTGCGGGCGAATTTCTACGCCCTACTTTATAATCATAGTTATCTCACAATAAAAACCACACACCATATATTCATTTTAAAACACGCCGAAGGTCCACGAACTTCTAAATAACGATGTAACAGCCGATTTCGCTATTTATTGACTAAACATTTACACATTTCTTGTTTCCCTTACAATTATTGATTTTTCGCAATAAAATTCTCAGCACAGGGTTAGTTAGCCCAATCCGATCATACACGACCTTCGAAATAAGGAATTTTTCATTGCCGATTTCTGTATATTTCACGCCTAATCGACCAGTTATTGCACCCCCACCGTCACGAACGATAACACGTCACATTCTGCCGGCGCGCGCTCGTTCAGGCGACGAGTACCGCTTAGTTGAAAAAAATTAGAAGACGTCGATTTTTAATTTAGCGGGAGATTTTCCACAGAAAAATCCCGAATTTATAATTATAGGTCTCTCACAATAAAAAACCTATATTCATTTTTAAACATACCGACCGTCCACGCACTTCTAAATAAACATCTAATGCCAGATCTCGCTATCTCTCACTCCCTATCCACAAGAGGACCAACACAGTACCAACCTTCCCACGGGCTATCAAACACACATACGGGTTCCATTATAACACCATCGTGTACGTATTCCAGCTCCTACACCACGTCGCATAAATACCGATTCGTCGATTCCTAAACCTCTCATTCATCGAGCCTTATTTTAATACCTTATTCTAGCCTCGTCTCCACCCATCAAACCGGTCCTTCCCTTCGCGAACACCTGTCGGATTATTCTTAATCGATCAACGCCGATAGGCAGCGAAATCACTCCAAAGCGTCACAAAACAAACACCATACCGTAATCAAGCCAACTGCTCGGCCACGTGGACTGAAACAAGTTCGTTTTAGGTCACGTGACCTCAAAGGTAACCATCCAAAGACGAGGTGTATTCACACCACATAGTTAGTTAGCACGAACCGATCAACCACGATCAACCACGATCAACCACGATCAACCACGATCAACCACGATCAACCACGATCAACCACGATCAACCACGATCAACCACGACCTTCGAAATAATGATTCTCATTGTCGATTTCTGTATATTTCACCATTATGGACACCAACAAACTCCACTATTAGCATCTCTGGAGTGGCATAGTGATGTTGGGGGTCTCCCAGGGACCCTACAACATCACAGCCACGTTGATCTACCACTCATGCCAATAACTAAGGGAGGGCCTTCACACCGAATCAGCGAACCAGCGAGGTCACGACGTCATCATCTCCGAAACAAATTCGCGCTAACCGCTTTCGGAATCTTAACCAACCAACGTCGATGGGTGGCGTGCCACGATTCGTCTTACCCACACGCATCATCGCGGGAAAACTACCCTATCCAACAGACACACCCACTCACAATACTAACTCCGAAAATACCTATATTATCAAAAGAAAAGCTGAATAAAAAAGTAAATCAGCTAAATTTAGGACATTAAAAATAATACGAAAACATGGCAAAATTTTAATTTTATTTGGCTGATTTGGGTGTTGTTATGAAGCTACATTACTATTGCCTCATATATGCGCAACACCTTCGAAGAGACAACAGTGACCCGAAACACAATGAACACTTTAAAAGCGGTTTTTTACTTTATGAATTAATACTGTGTATTTTATCAGTATTCTTTATACAGTTCTAATTTTTTAAATGTAATCTATTAATTATTAATATTACGATACTGCAGATAGCGGTTAACTTTATCAATTGCGTTTAAAGCACTGGTTAGTTTATTTTTGTGTACATTTATGTGTTCCTGCCAATCAAGTCTTTCATTAATATGAAGGCCCAGAAATTGTACACATGTTATATGTAGAATTAAGATACGTCCAATTAATTTGACGGAGAGCAGATGTTAGGTGTCGAATGGACATGTTCAATAAAGGTCCATGTTCGAATATTAACTGCTCGTTTGATTTTTTAGGAGGCTTCCGCTTGCCAATTAAACAAAATATAGGTAATTGATTGGATATATCACCGTACAGAATGCCAGAGTAAACAAATTGAGGGTTTATAGGTCTCAATCTTTAGGTATTCGAAATTTTTAGCAGTTCTTGTTATGACCTGATTGTTTGAACTTTGAGTCTTATGTAATATTTACTCATATCGTTGAATATATGATGTAGCATTTGTATTAGAATAATGTTTTAAGTTTATTACATTTTTATGACAGTCCTTGAATGTTTAGATGGAGTACTTTGTACTGAAACTTATCATGACCAAATGTGTCAGGAAGTATATTGTTAACATCATGGTAATTACTATTTATATCACCTAAATTAAAATGGTTTATTTCTATATATATATATATATATATATATCGTACAAGTGCCTGAGATCTGGCTCATAATAATTAACAACAATTATCATCCACATTGTATTGGGACTAATTAGCTTTCTATGCACATCGTGCAAAATCATTGTCAACAAAAAGGCTAAACGAGAAGAAAATCGTTAAATAAGAGAACATCACATATGTTGAGAAGTTCACAAATAAAACATATGTCTGGTGTAAATAATGGTGAAGTAGTTTAATATATACCATTGTAATAGTTGTGTTTGCATACATATTTCAGAAGGTTACACAGTGCGAATTTATGAGAATTATACAAGGATGGACAAATTGTAAACATATGCCACATAAATTAGTCACCTTTAATACATATAAACACAAAAACTCCTTATAGATATCAATTGGCGTACAAAAACGTTTAATTGTATCTTAAAAAAAGAAGTATCAGAGCAGCTAAACTGATATATTATTAACAACTGTCTAACAAATATAAAAATGACACAAGGAGAACGTGGAAACGTATAATTGACATTTTGTAAAGATCCAACAAAAAGATCATTACCTATATATTTTAGAAAAGGAGATCGCAAAATAACTTATACTGTAGAAATTGCAAATACATTTCATTAATTTTTTCTACAAACATAGCAGAACATCTTGCAAACAAAATCAAATGCACGAGTAATACAAATCATAGTTTCTATCTAGGAAAGTTTGAAAGGCGTTTCCAATTCCAAGAAATAAATGAAGAGCCAATACTCTCAATAATTGATGATTTCCCTACAAAAACGAGAAGTGGTCATGATGATGTGTGGTCATGATTAACTGAAACAATTAAAAGATTTAAAAATTATTTTAATTAAACCCTTAACGTTGCTTCTTAATCAAATATTACATACTGGAATATTCCCAGATAGGATGAAAATTGCGAAAGTAATTCTTATCTTTACTGATCACGAAACTGTTTTGTAACTATAGACCGATATCTCTGCTACCTATAATCTTTAATGGTATTGACAAATATATGCACATTCAGATATATTCATATTTTACAGAACATCAACTTTTTAATGCTAACCAGTACGGCTTCTACAGTTCGGCCATTCAACCGAATATGCCGTTTTGGAAGTCATCGACAGAACAATAACCGCATTGGATTCAAATGAAACACATATCAATATATTTTTAGATTTATCAAAAGCGTTTGATACTTTAGATCATACAATTCTATAAAGAAACTACCTGCAATGTCGCATATAACACAACTTCGGTATGGAATATGCGACATTGCTCTAAAGCTAGTGGAAAGTTATTGAAAAATAGAAAACAATACGTTATTTATAATAATAATATTTCTCAAACTTTGTCTATTACCAAAGGTGTGCCACAAGGCTCTATACTAGGCCCACTTCTGTTTGTAATATACATAAAGGAGATATTTAAATATGTAATGTATGCAGATTATACAACTATATTTACTAATCTTTAAAAATATGTCCTACAGATGTTGAACAACATTTAATTACATAATTAAACAAGATAAACAAATTGCTTAAAATAAATAAAATGTATTTAAATATAAAGAAATCAAAATATATAATACACAAACTGGCAAATAAACACGTAAATCCTTTTCTACTCAAGATAGATGAAACCAGAATAGAAAGAGTTCAAAACTTAAAAGAAAACGTAAGCTGGGACATTCATATTAAAAATATGTCAATCAAATGTTCTAAATTGATTGGGATATTAAATAAATAAAAATATTTTTGGCATTAAATATAACAGTTTTTTGTATAACTCATTAATGTTACCTTATATAAATTATAGCGTAATAATATATGGTTTTAAATATAACTGAATTAATGGAATTACTATTTTATTAAAATGTTTGCCCATGACATTACCAGTATATTTGTAATGAATTTGGACAATGTTGCATATCATTTATTGTGGAAATTGATGTTAAATGAGTACGCTTGTTTGATGCATAACTTAGCGCATGTCTATCGTAACTATGCGTTTTGCGTGTTAATATTGGATATGTGTTTTGCGTGGTATCACCGGTCTCTCATGATATTCCTCCTGCACGCATTTGTTAATATAGTTTAAGTACATTTAACACATAGTGAGTTTAGCTATTATGATTTTGTTGTCAGGAATATACTAAATATTAAGAGGTGTTTTTTTAATAAAACATAATGTACTAACCTTCTCATTAATGCATGTCACCATAAATTGTAGAATAAAGAGTTAGAGGAAACTGCTGTAAAGAAAGGAGTCGTATTGTGAGGCAAAAAAGCCTTCTACAACCGCTTCGTTACAAAGGAAACCAATATGACGGTTGTCCGTGCATTCTCCTTCTCATAGTGTCGGCATAGCAAACCAATTGTGCATTTTGTGATAAAACTACTAAATTTGACACACATGTAGACTCTTACATTATGAACAGATTTTGATATTGAGCCATCACAGACTGTAGCAGCCATATTCCAAAATGGCCACCAACGGTCACAATTATTGTATATACCTTCTCTACTGGGAGGACAACAGGTTGGCAGTGGAGGTTAATTCACTTATACACGTCCAAGAGTGGTTATAGAAGAGATAATTATTTGATTTTATCAAAAACGAATAAGTCAACTTGAACTAATGTGTCTAATTAGGCACATGATGCAGTTGGATTCCGAATGGTAGTCAATGATGAATGATCAATGACTGGCTTGGCACATACTTGTAGTACTAATGGTAGTATTAGTAATAATAGTACTACTGGCGGTGCAGGTAGTAGTACTAATACTAGTAACACCTGAAATAGTAACAGTCATCGTTGTAATAGAAGTGAAATATGCACAATGGCGGACATTTTACAAAACGGCGTTCAGATAATTGAATCGAATTACTTGGTGTTCAGAATTATCATCTCCAGAGGAACCAGGTGACTTCTAATGGGAACAGTTATGAGTTTCTACAACACTGTGCAACATTATTAACAAGTATTGTGGTGCTCCTTTAACGACTAATGACGTAAAAAGCAGCACGTATTTGCAGAATGAGTCTAATTGTTATTGTATGCTTTCTGAAATTGCAAGCCAGACTGTTGTACAGCTGACCTTATTTAGGCATTATGACCATGTAAAACGAATGTGAAATTTGAAAACTAAATTAATAAAAACTACAAATTATTCGAGAACACGGTTGGAATTCGGGGTTGCGTTTTGACGTTATGAATAAATTAAAAGCATGTGGCGGTTTGTTTGTAGGGCAGAACGCTCTGGCTGCAGGCGCGCAACACGGGAAATTCGTGTTTTTGTTTTGGCGCTCTCTTGAAATATACTTCACAATGCCATCAGGTTGTTGTGCTGTTGGATGTACAAATAGTTTATCAAACGTGTGTACTGTTAGATTTGATAGAATACCACTTGATTGTGAAATAAGAGCGAAATGGATCACATCTATCCATCGTATGGATTGGACGCCCACAGAACACAACAGGATTTGTAGCAACCACTTCTGCACAGGTTTTATTGAACAAGTTAAGGAATTAAATGTTTTGGGTTTAATTATAGATACACATCTAAACTGGAGAAAAAAAACACTGAAAAAATATCACATGCTTGGTCTAAAAAATGTGCATTTAAAACAAATTGAAACATGTATTACCTCTTCATATTAACATAATATTATATAATTCTTTAATAATGCTACACATTAATTATTGCATCGTGGAAGGGCTTTCAATCAAATAGAATAATAAAACTTCAAAAAAGCCCTGAGAATTATCACCTTAAGTAATTATATTTCCCACACAGAACCACATCACAAAAAACTCAACTTGTTAAAAGTAAATGACATCCTTAAATTACAACAAATAAAACTTTACTATAATTATTTACACAATGACTTACCAGTTTATTTATAAAACTGGTGGATAATGTTTAACTATGAAGTACATAATAATGATACAAAAGTCAATAATAAACTATACACTTATAAAATTAAACATGAATCTGTAAAGAAATGTCTTAGGCATAAATAACATTCCCGATTTAGTCAAAGAAAAGCTTAGTACACATAGTTCATAAGGATTTGCCAAGTATGTTAAACTTTTTTTACAAACTTGTCAAGTAGCATGCACAAGGCAAAACTGCTATATATGTATGCTAAATTAAGAACCGACAACCACCTGTCAACTTTATTTATTACCAAACAGTGCCTAAACGACAAACACAATAATCATGTAAGCTTGCTCACACTATACACATGTTCATATTCATATTATGTTTTTTCTGTAAGAATTTGATTTGGGTGATATATTTATTCAGTTAAATTTCTATCACAAAAAGTGGCTCTTCGAAGGCGACTACCATCTTAGAGGAGTCTCCTGACCCTACTTTTTTGTTAGTTACCATACACTATACCATGTTTACCATAAGGTTATATATTTGTATAATTTGTTTACATGGATGTATTGTATGTATTTATTATTTGAAATGTCTGGGTCAAATAAACCATTTTTTTTTTAAACTGGCCCTACTTATCCAGATTATGTCCCTTCATTGTTTGCGTTAAAGAAAGCTGCAGTTTGTTGCCATCGTCAAGTGGTTGAGGAGAGATTCCAGAGAGCAAAAAGATGAATGGTCCAATAAACCCAGGAAGAGAAAATACAAGAAACTGAAGAACATTTTTCCACAAAAGCAAATTCCCATGGTCTCTGTTGGTATGCCCAAGTTTTTGTTCAGTTGTTCTAGATATTATTAACCATGTCTCTGCAAAAGTCATCATCCTTTGTTACTGAAGTTATGTAAATCTTGTTGGAAACCCCTGTGTAAATGACCAGATCACACTCAGTCATACCAGCGACTTCCATGTGCAATTTAATCAGGGGGTAATGTGACCTTTCTTCAGATTCCCTTGTCTGTCAATGCAGAAGCTATTGTCACCAAATTTGGGATCTTGTCCCTTCAATGAAAATGGACACTTTATTTCAATCAGATTATCGCCGTGACAACCACATGATCTCACACTGTCTGGAGAGGCACCAGGATAGGGGTATCTCTCATTCACTAATAGACCAGTTCTCTCCAGCCTGGCCTCGTCTGACAGTTGTCTTATAAACAGTGAGGGCCTCTGCCTTGTTATCCAGTCCCCACGGTGTCTATGTCAGTGTGTAAATTAGGACGATAACGATTAAACGACACGCTGTCAGTGTGGTTTGTTTGATCAGCTAACTGCGCCATTATTCACATGTGCCCATCTGCACAAACAACTGGTAAACTACAACAAATTACAACTATGAAACTGACCTACATAACACGACAAATGCCGACTTACCGCGTCTGTTTGTTTACGTCTTTCTGCCCTACACGCATGCGCGACCTAATTCTCTTTGTTGCCAAACACAGCAACCCCGAATTGAAAGGACCGTTTAATAAACACAGACATATTTAACACCAATACATGTTGAACATTTGTATGGCAAATAGAACAGTTCATATCAAATGTCACATATTGTTCTCTTCTCATGTGTCACCAGGGTTTTTGTCACAGTTCCGTTCAGTGGTCATGAACTTTTTTGTGCACCCCCTTCTCACACCTGCACGCATGCATCTACATGTACGCACGCACATACACACTTACGCACGCACACACATACAGCAAGGCTTCACACAACCCTTCTTGAACTTGCATGAGATTTTCTCACACCAGATGTGAGCTGCCTTGGATAGTCTTGTCCAGTGCGGTTCGTATACACCGTTCTCATTCTTGACCGCAGCTGGTTGATGGAGGTAGCTCTGGTGCCTCCATCGTAGGCCGCCCTCTTGGCATGCTCCTTCAGAGATGCCTTGGTTGGCGTGATCAGTTGCACATCGTTCTTCTTTGCGAAAAGTTCCTTTCATGCCTTTTCAATGTTCGTGCATATGCTGGTTCTGTCATACTGTAGGATAATAGCATAACGAACATCTTGTTATGCATGCATCTTCTGGTATGTCACTTGGTGTGGAGGATAGTTTCAACAATATGTTTATGAGTTCTGGTAGCACGATCCAGATTGCCCAAACACTCTTCTTGATGCTGTGCTTAACTATACACAGCATTATACCCAGTCAAAGAGTGGAACATTGGCAATGCTCATGTCTTCTCCGGTCCCAGGCCAGCTGCTAGTTTGTGGGCTGTTAGGAAACACTTATGAGTTCCGAAATGTTAACCATGGGTCATCATCTGTTTGAAACCTCTGAGTCACTGATAAGGGTAATACCACGGTGTCAACACCTCGGATCGTTATCTTGTGGTGGCCATGCTAAGCTGCATGGGTTATATGCAGCGTCATGCGACTGTCAGCTTCTTTGTGACTCCATAGGGCGGGCGAGGCCTGATCTGAGAGTGGAGGCTTGCTGACGATTAGACCTCTGTCAGTGATGACAAGCTGTTTCTCCTCCATGTCAACCCACTTGAGGAGAGTTGACAGGAATATGAACAGCTCTGTATTGTTGCTTCCTCCACTCTGAGAAAATTCTGTCCGTTTCCCGGTATGGCTGCTGAAGCCACCACACATATTCGCACTCAGTTCTCTGCTTTTCTCTTGCATTGTCTTTCAGTGAATCTACACTGTAGCTGTCCCACACCAAGCCCAGGCGTGGCGATGTTTGAACAAGTATGGAATAACGTTATTTCTGGCATACTCATCAAAGTTATTGAATGCAGCTGGCTTCAGCATCTGGATGATGACATCTCCATCAAGGATTACCCTGGTTGTGGCAGGAGCCTCATATTGGACATCGCAGACGTGTTTTAAGCATGTTAGAAGGTCATTCTTCGTGCCTACATGGAGGCTTCCTCCATCAGAGAGTGACCACACCCGGGTGTTTTATTAGGAATTCAGCCGTGTCCCTCGGGTGAACAGGGACCCACCTGGTATAGTTAGTGTGACCTGAGTCATGAAAGCAGGGGTCAATTCTGTCAGGGCGTCCAAGGTATATCTGGAATGATGTCTGCCGCTGAGATTTCACGTAGACCAGTATCAACACCTCTAGTTCCAGTTCCACTGCTATCTACCTAGGATACAGCTCTGCCACGGCATTCTTCAAGACATCCATTGAGTATCGGGTCATGGTCACTCTGTGAGCACTGTCCAGGAACAGCGGAAGTAAGGCGGTGGGTGTTGATGATTCAGGCTTCTGGACGTTGGCGGCTGACATGAAATGTGGCCCATGATATATTATCCTCGGTCCCAGTTTGGTTTTTCAGGACCTGCTTCGCCTGGCCTATCCACAAATAGTCTTCATCAGTCAGCTGAATGAAGTCATGCTAGCAGCTGGGACAGGTGACTACTTGATGTTGTTTGTGACAGGATACAAATCAGTGCAGTACTGTAGCAAGTGTCCGATGGTCTTATAGCTTGTAGGCACAGATTCTCCAAATATGACAATGCTTCCATCCACTCCTTCTGCAGCGACTACGTCATTACTACTACTATTGCCACCTCTACCAGTAGTAGTAATAGTAATAGTAGTGGTAGTAGTAGTCGTTGTAGAAATAATAATCGTTATGCCAAGCAGAGTTATTTTTCATTCATTATTGACTTCCATTCGGAACCCAACCGTATCATATGCCTAATTAGACAAATTACTCTAAGTTGACTTATTTGTTTAGGTAAAATAAAATAATTAGCTCTTCCATAACCACTCCTGGACTTTTATAAGTGAATTAACCTCCATTGTCAAACCGCTGTCATACTCAAGAAAGTTGGTATGTCAAATAACAGCGACCGCTGGCGGCCATTTTGGAAAATGGCTGCTACAGCTGCCATAGGAAAACTCTGCGATGACTCAATATCCAAATTTGGTGCTTTTATCACAAAATCAGTCACAATCAGTCAATACCAGCTATGGCATCATTAATTCACAGAACACCACCCCAATTCACCGGTCTCATGACCGCTAATGCTATGGTCCCAAGTTGAGGCCAAGTGTACATGCGAAACAGGTCTCGCAGGTCTGGATGTTGCGAAGCCATATTCGTTCCAGCATATATATATATATATATATATATATATACATATATATATATATATACATATCCGGGCAGGACAGCAATATGCATCATAATGTTCAAGGTTCATACTGCTATTGCTGGCGCAGCTTCGCTGCTGACACAGCCACAACTGAGCCACCGCTAATGACATATGCACCACTGATGTCATATGAAGCGATATTACTGGTGATCTTGTTACTGTTAACCCCCATGTGTGAAAGATCATCAAATGCGCATCTGTGAAAGGTTATCAAAAGTTATGTATATAGACGACTGACTTCATTGCTGTAATTGTAAAGCATGATAACAAGTTTTATGTAGATAAGGCAGAGGACACCATCTTTGTTAAAGACACCAGTTGTGTTAAATTTATAACGTTTGTAGCAAAATGTGCAGCTAAAAGTATTTTCAACCGCGTTAGTGTACTTAATTAATAATAATAATTAGAAGAGCTGGATGTATATATATATATATATATATACATATATATATATATATATATGTATATATATATATATATGTGTATATATATATATATGTATATATATATATACATACATGTCTATGTATATATATATACTTCTAACAACAACATACGTCGACCAAATATGCATATATATATATATATGTATATATATATATAATATATAGTATTATATATATATATATAATATTATATATATATATATATATTATAAAGGAAATGTTACGGTTATCTGAAGAGTATCGATTTTCTTGGAAATGTGTGTTGTATGTCAACAATGTCACCAGCCCTACTTTGCGCAAACTCTCCCTCTGATATCTTGTCTCGAGCTACTTCGAAATGGTACATAACTGTTTGTGGGCTCTGCTGTCGAATCTCGGACGGTCAGTATTTTGTATGCAGCCATTGCTTGCCATTACGTACATTGAAAGCATTTACCAGTTAGCAATTTTGTGTTAGCTAACAACAGGAAAACTGGTTTCAGTAAAGCTGCTTCATGTATCTCGTTAGTTAATTGAGTTGTTTGTCCTGCTGTATTTGCGATACCATTACCTGACGTTATCGACAGCGATAGCGCAGTGTTGAACACTGGCACTGTTGAAGCGCCGGGCTCAAACCCTCAATATTAATTTCGTTAATTATCTTTGTTAAGAAATTAAACTAATATAGTCACCTGCTCGGTTTTTGCCCTATCTGAGTTTCTGCCTCATTACAATTATATAGCTGGAACTCACATTAAATACATCTTTAGTCAGATATATCGGACACAATGAGCGAAGGATGTCTACAAACTTGCAACAAAGTTATGTTTAGTTTTTGACAGATATTTTGATAGCGAACGCATACCACGTGACTACAGTGCACCGTATCGGTGACGGTGATGTAGACAACCGTAATATAAAAATTTATCGGACGAAATTGTAAGCAACTATTCACCCTAATCACCACAGGAAAGTTAACAAACAGCCCGTGGTGTTTATACAGTGAATGCATTGTGATTTGTCGCACAGTGATGATTTTGAACACGGTGAGGTAGAAACTGAGTGCTTCCTTTTGGCGTGTGAAGTGATTATCGTCTTACTAATAGTGCAAGTATTTCACACAAAAAAACTTATTTTACGTTTCGTTTGCATGCCATTAATGCAATAAGTGGTTTTGATTAATAATAGTGATATGTTGCTGAATGATTTCAAAACTTGTTGGTGAAAACTGCATATTATGCTTGCGTAAGCCAGGAACCGAGTGGTCCAGTGTACTGAATTGCGATAATACGGGCATTGCCACATCATATGGCATATACGGGCAGGGGACACAAGTAGTGCGTATAAACTTTAATCTTGTTGTCGTTTTAACAAAACCCTGACCAAATTAGCCTTACGATATATATGTGCTAATTCTAATACTTATTCCGTCACATTTATGTAAACAAACTAATAGAAAAGTTGTTTTGTGTGAAGTACTTACGAAAATAGACAGGCGAAATCCAAATCTTGTAAAACTAAGTCTGAGACGCCTGCGCCAAAAACCGTGCATCCTATCTTCGCTGTTTAAATCGCTTTATGGCCAGAGCGTGTCACGTGAATCAGTGTTAAATCAGCAGTGTATTAAAATAGGCCAAGAGCGTTAGAACACGATATTTTAGTGACACAATTTTGGACCTGGCACGAATTGCGCGCAATAGTGTAGTGGTGGCATGTATATTTGGTAAGAAGGTAAGAACCTGGCTCTCAACATTGGGGACAGTGTATTCCTCTTGATTCGGAGATCACGTTAATGTAGGTCCCGTCTCAATTTGACGACTAAGGCTTAGCCTTAGGCTTAGGCTAAGCTTAAGCCTAACTCTAACTTCTAAGGCATATCGTTTCGTAGACTAAACTTCTAAAGGATGCCGCCTGCATGGATTCACCGCTAACATTACTTATAGATATGTTGAACGCTAACGACTAAGAAAATAATGACCCACCTGATGAATCATATCAGTTTTGTTTCTACGCTAAAATATTGTAAGGATGCCTATCAAACTCGTCGTTTCATTGTGGTAACATTATCAACTTGTCCGCTTGGCGTTGTCGCGTCAACCAAAGGCGTCAACTTCCGGAAACTAAATTTGAGAAAATAATAATTTGGCCAGGAAGAGTCATTGTTTAGCTAAGATTGCAACTAGATGTATTTTCAACCGAGTTATGGTGGATAATGAATAATTAGAATTAGAAGCGCTGGATTTATATATATATATATATATATATATATATATATATATATATATATATATATATATATATAAGACACACACACACACACACACTATATATATATATAAGACACACACACACACACACACACACACACACACACACACACACACACACACACACACACACACACACACACACACACACACACACACACACACACACACACACACACACACACACACACACACACACACACACACACACACACACACACACACACACACATATAATATATGTATCTGATTGTGACATACTTTATTCGTGATGTGCAAAAAGTCAATGTTGTATGTTTTAGGTATAATTTATAATCATGAAAAATCAAAATATATACATCTTGTGGACAGTCACGTGTTACGTCGATTTACCTAGTAATAGGTAATTCACTTTCGTCCATTTGTGTGTTTACTTCATTCTTCAGCAAGACCTAAATAACTTTATCGGAACGTGAAACGTATCGCAATATTCGACATCATAACTTAGTGAAAGACGAAGGTAGACTCCAGGATTGGCTGACAAACATTAAACGCGGATATGGTTGACAATAATATTGTTTATTGTGTTGTGGATCTGCACAATCTGGGGATTGCAGTTGCACTGCACAATCCTCGGATACTCGCGTCGATAAATAAATGTTATTGTTAGCCTTACTATATAATATAGGCACTTCAACGAATTCTGCTAACTCGGTCGTTTTGTGTGTGTCGATTCGCGATCACCACGCAGCATCGTCTCGCTTGCCGGTACATGGGATTCTTGCTTAGCGTAAGTTGACATTTCGTTACGTCTTTTCTGGTTAAAATTTGACCAAAATTAAGCTAACTTTCATCGATTTGACGGCATAACTTATCCATAGACATAGTTGTGTTTCAATTATAACTTTTACATGATTGGGGGTATTTAGAGCGAACATTATTGCCATAGCTTGCATAGGCATAGTCTATAATATAGGTATTGAATTACTCTCACTCTGTCAGTCTGTGTTGACATTTTTGTGTAGCGCACCAACGCGAAATGTGGTTTTAGCGCCATTCAAATCATACATGTTGCCTGTATGACCTCAACAAAGCATTTAAATAAGGAAGCAGAGTCATTCAACGATACGCCATTTTGATTTTGAAATGGTAGCGTATACTCGGTTTCTGCCCTATCTGAGTTTCTGCCTCATTACGATTATACAGCTGGATTTCATATTAAATACATCTTTAGTCAGATATATCGGACACGATGAGCAAAGAACGTATACAAAAAATCTAACAAAGTTATTTGTCTCAAATTAAACTGAGGCTATTTAGCGAACGCAGGACACATGACTACATACAGTGCACCATATCGATGACGGTGATGTAAACAATCGTAATATTTAAATTTATCGGGCGAAATTGTAAGCAACTATTCACCCTAATCACCACAGCACAAGAAAGTTAGCGAACAGCCCGTGGAGTTTATACAGTGAATGCGTTGCGATTTGTCGCACAGTGATGATTTTGAACACGATGAGGCAGAAACCAAGTGCTTCCGTATGGCGCGTGAAATGATTATCGTCTTACAAATATTGTAAGTATTTCACTAAAAACAACTCATTTGACGCTTCGTTTGCATGCCATTGATGAAATAAGTGGTTCTGGTTAATAATATTGATACGTTGCTGAACGATTAAAACATGTTTGGTGAAAACTGCATATTATGCTTGTGCAAGGCAGAACCCGAGTGGTCCAGTATACAGTGTAATTACGTCTACGTCATACCAGAATAACCAAGGGCCCTGCACGAGTGACTATGCTTCCTTATTCAAAAGCCTTTGCGTCAACAACCCTGTTGATTTCGTACCTCTTTTGTCAATGGTGGGATAAAATTTGCTCAACCAATTAGCGATTTCGAGGTGTGAGGAGTCAGTTTGACTGACAAGCAATTCACTGTCTTCTTCTTCTATGTGCCATGTCCATGTCTGTCACAGGCGTTGGCGATCATGGCCCTCCAAACCGCACGGTCGTTTGTAGTTAGTAGCAGTTCTGTTGTGCTCCTTCCACACCATGTTGAGAGACTATCTATTATATTCTCTGGCGTCCTCTGGATCTTTTTCCTTCTATATTTCCTGCTGTTAGTATATGTTCTAACTTTTTCTTTCTCATGACATGGCCTGCAAATCTTGTTTGTTGTGTTCTAACTTTGTTGATGATCTTTCTTTTTGATTTGGTTGTCCTAAGGATGACTTCATTGCTTTGCGTTGCAGTCCATGGCACTCGCAGCATTCTTCTTAAGAACCATATTTCAGTGGCTTCTATGTTTTTTGTGGACTTTTGGTCATTGACCAGGATTCACATCCATGTAGCAATATGGGCTCTACGTAGCATTGCAGTAGACGTTTTCTCACTTCAATTTATATATTTTTGTTTGTTAAAATGTTTTTCGTGTTGTGAAAAGCTGTTTTGGCCTGTGCAATTCGTATCTTGATCTAATCGTTGCATCGACCGTCGGATGTTATTAGTGATCCCCGATAGTTAAGTACAGTGTACTGTACAGTGAAAAGAGGTCGGGCGATAGGACACACCCTTGTCTTATTTCTTGAAATGTACTGATTTCATTTTCTATTCGTATTGCCGCTGTTTGTTACCAATACAGATTGGACGATAGGTGGCGCCATGGGCATGGCAGATAGTTCTAATATATTTCGTTCTTTGGAAGATTTGACCGAAAACTCAAGATTGACAGAAAACAGTAGCGACGAATTGATTCTGAGAAGCACAATTGAAAATGCTGTGAAGTTGGCTATGGAGGGAACAGGTAACGCGAATGCAGGCCGAAAGAAGAAAGGTCAGAAAACCGCAAACAACAAGACAGCCATGGCGATGATAGGGGAGACAATCGGTCAAGTGGTGCAGGCCATACAACCCATGTTGGTCAGCGTAGTAACTTCGGCGGTTACTACTGCCACTAAGCAGATACTTACCGACCTCACGACGTCGCAAACTCAGTTACGAAACGAACTGCAATGTGTAAAACGACTCCAGACATTTCGATTGGACCGACTTGAACAGTATGGTTGTCGAGAGTCTGTCCGCATTCATGGACTAACGGAGGCTCCGGGTGAATGTACAAACAATGAAATTGTAAAGTTGGCGGCAGAAATTGGGGTAACGCTGAGAGAAGAGGACATCAGTATCAGACACAGACTGCCAAGTCGGGCAGGCGAGTGTAAACCATTGATAGTGAAGTTTGTTCGCAGAGACACGAAAGTACAACTGATGAAGCATAAACGTAACTTGAGAAACAACCAGGATCGACGAGGCGTGTTCGTGAACGACGATTTGACGCAAATAAGGGGAAAGATGGTCCGTGAGCTAAAGAAAGACATTGGCATCAACAAAGTATGGACCATAGACGGCAGAATTGTCTGCACAATTTACGAAAACGGCACTGAAGTGAAGAAAATTGTGGACTCGCCAGATGACTTGTTCAAATTGGGGTGGTCGGGGGAAAAGGTCACCCGGTTAGGACTTTTCCAGTAATGGACTGACTTACAAATGTGAACATTACCACTGGTAAATACACCGAACCAATGGCAGAAGTGAAACAAATTTGTTTCATATGCCAAGAATGCATTAGTAGTGATTCTATTCAGTGTGCATTATGTGAATCATGGACACAGAGAATGTACATAATTAACAAAACGTGAATTCAAATATCAAATCAAAGCCGATGTTAAATGGTACTGTTCAGACTGTATTACGGCATTACCTTTTCAAGCAATTAATGACGATGAACTGAGTTTTCTCAACACTAAACATGAGATGAATACCAATCTTTTTAATATGTACGAGCAATGCTCTGAATTCAATTTTACACTTGATTACTGAGGAAAGTTCTTACAATGTTTCAACACGGTATACTTGTGCAAGTTTCTTACTTTAACGCGTATGTATCGTAAAATTGTGTGTGCGTGTGTGTGTGTGTGCGTGTGCGTGTGCGTGTGCGTGTGCGTGTGCGTGTGCGTGTGTGTGTGTGTGTGTGTGTGTGTGTGTGTGTGTGTGTGTGTGTGTGTGTGAAGATAATCTACAAGTGTGCGAAGGTAGTCTACAACTGTTCGCAGGTGGTCAACAAATGTCCGAAGGTGGTCTACAAGTGTGTGAAGGTGGTCTACAAGTCAATTAATTGGTTCCTTCTTCCCACTGTCTTGCATGAATACATATCCACACGCGCAAGAATATACATCCAAACATGCACACTTACTGTCCACGCCCACACTGATTGGTTCCTTCATGGCTAGTTCATCAGTCACCTTCACAAACATGCACACACGATGATATACTGGTAAAGAGACGGTCACTAGCCGTCCACCAGCCCATCCTAGTCATATGTACGCACCCACTAAGAAACTCTGCATGAGGTGCCACCGTCGCCGCCCCCACCCCGCCCCCACCCCGCCCTCGCCGCCGCAGAGGCGGCGCCTCCGGCGACGAGGGCGGGGTGGGGGAAAATATATGACACACACGTGTTAAAGTAAGAACATTGTACAAGTGTACATTTTTGAAACGCTAAAATTCAAAAAACTTTCGTCGGTAATGTACTAAAGTGGTACGAATTTACAACGTTCACGCGTTCATACGCTAAACATTCACTACACTGGCACGAATTTACGACACATACTCGTTAAAGTAAGAAAATTGTAAAAGTCCAGCGTGATAGTCAATTAAATGTTTACAAACTTACCTCGGTAATGTACTAAAGTGACAAGATTTACGACTTTCACGCGTTCGTACGCTAAACATAATTAATTAAGTACATTGGCACGAATTTGCGACACATACGCATTCAAGTATAAAAAATATTATTCTAGCGCATACGTCAGCTACATTTTTATTATGTTACCTCGATAACGTACTAAAGTGACAGTAATTTACGACGTTCTCACGTACATACGTTACCAATCCACTACACTGGTACGAATTTCAGCGTATTATTCAGCTTAATGTTTACAAAGTTACCTCGGTAATGTAGTTACAAGTTACAAGAATGTACGACTTTCACGCGATCGTACGCTAACAACAACCGCCATCTTACAATTTCACCATTGGACCACCGCTCCCCGGTGATGTTTCAAATACATGACCTACGTAGAAGTATGCTAAATCTCCACGTCTCCACACGTACTGTCACATGTTTACGTACCGTTCCACATTTCATCGTTAACTGTCCCAGTCTATTGCCCTGGCTTAAACTCTTATCATGTCGCCTAGTTACGTGGTGGCTGGTTACACCACTGTGTTCCAAGTGCCTGTACCTCGTACTGACGAACTTTGTCAATGTCTGTGTTTTCAATACCCGTCCTATGTGTAAGATTTAAAGTATAATTCATACAGTCCTTTTCGACGATCCGTCAGATGGCGCTCTTCGCGATGGTGGTATACTGTAGGTATGTTCGTCAATGTAGGGTGTTGCACTTACTAGAATAAACTATACTACACTAGACTACACTAATATAGACTACCCTACACTGCATTACACTAGATTACCCTACACTAAACTACAGTAATAATAATAATGACAAACTTCTATAGCGCCTAAATCCAAGGAATCTGAGCTCAGAGACGCAACATACAAAAATCATTGGGCACAATCGTTAACAGGGACAAGTAAGAGTCGTCATTAGAGCAAGTGACCGCCGAAGGTTAGGGTGGGAATGCAATTTCAAGTAAATAAGTATTTATAAGTATTTATAGTCTTAGATGATGTTAAAGCTATAGGGAGTTGATTCCAGAGTGTGGGTGCAGCTACAGAAAAAGCACATTTGCCGATATTAAGCTTGGTTTTCGGAACAGTTTTATCTGGCTTTAGTTTCAATTTACTTGCTTCCATCCACATCAAGATGTCATTAAGACAGTCATTTAAAGTTGATAGAGATATCTGTGTGTCATTTTGTGAAAGTGATATATACACCTGTGTGTCGTCAGCGTACACATAATGATTTATATTATGATTAGTTATGACTCGACTAAGGGATGTAGTGTATAAGCTAAACAGAACAGGGCCAAAGACAGAACCTTGTGGGACATCAAAGGGATATTTAAATCACCTAGAATATATAATTCTTAATGTAATTGGAACGTTGCTTCTAGAAAATCTTGAAATTCACCAACAAATTTACTAGTGTTTCCAGGAGAACGATATATGCAAATACAATTAGCAGACATTGATGAACCTTTTATAAGAATACACAATGCCTCGAAGCTGTGGCATACAGGTGAATGAAGGATTTCTACCTTGAACAAATCAGAAACTATAAATCCGACACCACCACCCCTACCTGACTGGCGTGGATAATTGTGTAGAGAAAAGCCAGGAGGAGTGATGTCAGCAAGTCAGGAGACATTATCATTTTTTTGTCAACCATTTCTCAGTCATTGCTAAAATATCAATATGTTTTTATGCTGTTAAATCAGAAAGGGCAGCAGATTTGTGACGAACAGATCTAAGATTGGTAGTCGCACAGCGTATATTTTGAAACGTTTTGAACCAGGATTAATTGACACATCACCTGCCGGAAGGAGAGTAATATATAATTTACAAAATGGATTACAACCTGATTCTGTCACTAAGTTTGTGTGCATGCATAGACCAAGACAGGGAATATGTAAAGCAAGGATTTTGGTAAAACTGATCTGTGCACTATTTAGAACGAATAGTCTAGATTGATTGTAGGTATGGTAAATTTTATGTTCACTAGAGTAACGTTTGTCTTGAAAAAATACAGGTAGACACAAGAAACATATCGTGACCATCAAGAGAAAACACATTTTGTATAAATACTTAAATCAATGTCGACTTAAAAGGCTTACTGAGATATATTATTAATACATGACACTAAAAATAACGAATTAGAAAGAGGTTGCAAAGACCAAGACTAAATGCAGCTGCAGGGAAAGGAATCACAATATATTTATGTATGAACTAATAATGATTTCGTTAACTAGCTACTTTTGACCAGGGCCGACCCTAGTCTCTACATTGTTACTCCTATGCCTGTTACATGGAGGAATATCAGATTACAGACTACACTACATTACACTACACTAGACTAGACTACACTAGACTACAGTACAATAGACTACACTACACTACACTACACTACACTACACTACACTAGACTACAATACAATACACTAGACTACCCTACACTACACTTGCCCAAACTAAACTACTTTAAACTACACTAGACTACACTAAAACTACACTAAGACTACACTAGACTACACGCACGCATGCACACACGCACCCATACATACACTACTTACCCCTTAGTTACCCATTAGTACCCCATAATTACCTCTTAATTACCCTTAAATAGCCTTTAATGCCTCTAATTTCCCATTAATTACCCGTAGTTACCCCTTAATAGGAGGCGCTCATTACCCACCTTTCAGCCTGCCCGTACCATCAAGGGACGCTACTCCTCCATTAAATGTGGTGTTGTGTTTGTCCTACTGTATACCTCAATAAGACGCTGATGACATCTTCACCACCCCCGTCCTATAATAAACCAAAAACACCAACACGCCCGTCAGCCCGCCCGCCCGTCCGTCCGTCCAATCCGCCGGTTTAGCCAGGGAGCGCACCCTACTTCCGGTCACGTGACTACAAAGGTGCCTACATAGAAGGCTGAGTCAGCCGTCATCTTAGAATTTAAATGACGGCAACAACTAATGGAGGTCCCCCTCGACCTCGAGTCTTTATACAGAAACTTCTCAAAACGGAAAGAGGTCACATATGATGTCAACAACAACTACCCACGCAACATCGCATCCTACTCAAGCTTTTTTGAATCGCCCGCCATTTTAATGACATCCGAGCATTTTCTAAATACTTGTCGCTGATTGGTCACTTTTACCGCAACGACAGTGGCGCCTCTAGTGTGTAGGTTCACCTAAATTTTGTCACACAGAAACTTGTAGAAAAGAGCGGGACCATAACAGGCGTTTCTAAATACTCGTCGCTGATCAATTGCATGCCATTAAAATATCTTATTTACCCTTTATTACCCACAAGTAGCCCTTAGTTACCCTAATTACCCATTGTTATTACTAAATGCACACAATTACCCCTTGGACCTTTGATTACCCCTGATTTACCCTCAATTACCCCTTAATTACCCCCAATTACCCCTTACTTACACTCAATTGTCCCTTTATTCCCCCTAATTACTCATTAGTTACTCATAAATATCCACAATTACCCCTTAATTTCCCCTTATTTACCCATAGTTACCCTTAAATATTCTCAAATACCCTTAATTACGCTTATTTGTAACCTTATATACCCCTTAATTACCGCTAATTACCCTTAAACCAGCAGGAGACGCCACCTCTGGTCACGTGACTACACACAGATGACTACACCAGAAGCTGAGGCAGTCGTCATTTTGAAGTAAATCTTTTTTAATCACCCGCCATTTTAACCATATGAGAATCACGGAATGTCACCGCAATGATAGCGTTCATTATCTGTCGCCGTTGAGCTAGCCATGCGGATGTTAATTCCATTTTATGCACTTACTGAAATATTTTGTCTGTAATTCACTACGTGCAGTCTAGATTTTTCTCGCTGTGCTAACATCCCGCTTCCGCGCAACAGAAGGTTTCGCCCCATATGTAGATATTACACGGAAAGAAGTTTGACAGGTAATGTCCAGCTTCTCTAAATTTTGCGTCCATGTTCACTATAATATTACGTTGCAAACGTTAGCGCAGGCCACTGGCCACTCGCAAAGTTGTTATCTTCTCGATGCCTGGGCTTCGCGGCATATGATGGGGTTCTGTCCTCGGTAATTGTCGCCTGTTTCCAATAAGGCACGCTCACACATTTGTTATCTTCTCGATGCTTGGGCGACCCTTCATGTGATAGAGTTCTGCACTGTGTAAGTGTTGCCTGTTTCTGATAAGGCGCTTCTCCCACATAGCACGACGCTACTTGTCTATATAACTTGTACTTTGCAACTTTCTTCTACTCAATGTGTCTGCATAATAATACTATATATATCGTTCGTCGTAACGTTCAAATCATTCGACATACACAGCAATCTATAGATTGATTAATTAAAACGTTTCAAACTTTGAAATATGTTATTACTTATACACGTTTGTACATAGGAATTATTCTTTCACACGTCCAGCACACATACGCTACATCAATTACCCCTTCATACCCCTCATCACTCCTTCCGTACCCTTCATTACCCCTCATATCCGAAATCAAAAAATTTGAAATATACTGTTTCGATCATTCCTAGTTATACACGAGAGGACATAGGAATTATTGTTACACACGTCCAGCACACATACCCTACGTCAATTACCCATTGATGTTCCTTACTTATTCCTTCATTACCCTTCATTACCGCTCATGACCTAATTCTCAGTAAGAGACACTACCTCCGTTACATTCCACCAGGCCGCACTACATTCACTCACGTGATTACACGCACACACACACGCACACACGCACGCACACACACACACACAAACACATACCTGAGACAGCCGCCATCTTAGAATTTCACCATGGGGCTACCGCCACCCCCTCTAGTGAGGTCTGAGATGGACCATGCAACTACTAATGTGTCATCCTAGTACTCCTTGAAGGTATGCTAACATATGTCTTTGTAGCTTACTATTCCTTTCAAGAACACATAGCGTTAGAGTGGTGGTGTTTTAGTACATTACAAAGGTAACTTTCATATTTTAGTAAGTCAACGCAGTAACTTCTAAGGTTTCATGGCGTTACAGTGGTAATCTTTTAGTAATTCAGTACATTGCCAAGGTAATTTCCAATCATTTTATCCTTTCAAAACTATACACTTTAATAATTTTATTACGTTAACGCGCGAGTGTAGTAAATTATTTATAGTTTAATGCATCATGAAGGGAATTTCTGTGTTTTTGATCGTATCACTACTATAGACTTGTATAATATAATATAATTGTCTTACTTTAATGCGACGGAGTAGTAAATTATTGCTAGTTTAGTACATTACCAAGGTAAGTTTCCTATTTTAGTAAGTCAACGCGGTAACTTCCAAGGCTTCATGGCGTAAGACTGGTATTGTTTTTAGTAATTTAATACATCCCATAGGTAATGTATTATCATTTGATTCTTTCAACACCCCAGACTTTTATATTTTTCTAGCTTTAATGCGTGGGTGTCATAAAGAATTGTCAGTTTAGTGTATCATGGAGTAATTTTGTTATTAAAGTGCTTGGGTGTAGTAAATTATTGCTAGTTTAATACATTACCAAGGTAACTTTCGTATTTTAGTCAGCGCGGTAACATCTAACGTTTCATGGCGTTACCGTAGTAGTGTTTTAATAATTTATTACATTACCAAGGTAACTTCCTATCTGGTGAAAAAAGGTGAACCAATAAATAAGGTCAATCAGCGACCCCTGATGACTATGTGGTGAACATATATAACTAGATCGATGACGTAATGAAATAATTCAATACCATCATATATTAAGTCATTGCGCATAGGCGTTGGTATCTTTTTCTTTTGGTAGTGCTTAAATTCGTGCCTCTGATGTGGTCAAATCGGCCCAACTTTGTGATGTTTTTTTCTTACGGTATTTCTTAAATTCGTGCCTCTTATGTAGTGAAATCGGCCCAACTTTGTTATGGTTTTTTTCGTAGTTTAGTGCATAAATTCGTGCATCTTATGTGTTGAGTTATTAAAATAGGTCATGAAATATACTGTTATTTTCATTTATCTTCCCTGTTTGAGACCATTACCATGGTAACTTCCTAACCTCTTAGATTTTTAACGTGTTAGAGGGGAAAATATCCCCATTTTAGTATTTGAGTGTCATAAGACATAACGTCGTGAAGTTTGATACATCACCGCGGTAATGTAGTGGCATTTTATTCTTTCAACAATATAGACTTGTGTAATTGTCTTACTTTGCCAGTTTAGTGTATCATCAAGTAATTTGTTTTAATAGATTGCGTGGGTGTAGTAAATGATTGCTAGTTTATTGCATCATTGAATGAAATATCTTAGCATTTTATCGTTTCAACAAGACTTTGAAAATTGTCGTACTATAAAGCGTGATCGTCATACATTATTGCCACTTTGGTGTATCATCAAGTTTTTGTTCTTCTATTAAAATGCGTGGGTGTAGAAATTAATACATTATCGTCAACTTCCTAAATTTGTTGCGTTTCAGCGCGGTAGAATTGTATAATTTTCGTATTTTAGTGCGTCAATGTGGTAATTTCCTAACATATTTAAACTTTCAGCGAATTACAGTGGTAGTCTTTTATTGTATCGCCTATGGCTATGGCTATGCTGATGTTTTCAACGTTGACAGGATATATTTTGCCATTATCATGTGATTCTCATAATCCTATATAAGACCTTAGCAACTAGCTGATCGTCATTCGTACCACGACAGTGTTATGGCTAACTTTGTCTATCCTGAATTTTCCTACGTCGAGGCAGCTGCAGACGTCCCCGTATCTTTATTTTGTATATGGTCGGTGCTATCAAAACTGTTGTCGACAGTCGTGTAAATCATATTAGGTCACGTGTCGACTTCCGACATGTCTGTTCCCGTGTAGTTCTTCTTGTCAACATTCCGGTACACCTTATTCGGTCAAGTGTTAATATCCGATATTTGTATTTAGTTGTTTACTATGGAACGATTGTGACTTTCGATTATCCATTTACGCTGTTATTGTGCAATATTGTTGTCAAATAATTCATTAGAATGCCGTTTGATCAAATATCTTTGGTCAAATACGTTTGGTTGAAAACGTTTGGTCAAATAAATGTGCACACAAACGCCTGCTCAAATACGTTTGCACAAAAATTCTGCTCAAAAAAGCACTCGTTAATCTTTTTGAGCTTGTGCTGCCCCCTAGCGAACTTCACCAACTTGCAAATACTGAAGTATTCCTTACATTTTTGAATATAATTTAGGAATTTAAGTTAGGCATGTGGTGCTTCGCCACGCATATAGTTCTGTGATTAAACAATGTCAAAACATGAAAATGACACATTTTTCCGAATCAACCTGGAGGCGCTCGGGATCAACCGCGATCGCGAACAGGCCGAGCCGCCGTCCCACCCACGGGTGTGATGGCTCGGTCCGAGTTATGGGCGACGTTGCAGAATTCCCGAGGACGATTACCCTTTTAGACTTGTTTGTGGTCTGTCAATCTACGTGAATCATTGTACTCAAATAAACCATTGTCATTAGGGGCAAATAGCAATTTTTTATTTTTAGTCATCGAAACGTATTGCTGAAGGACATACTACAACTTGGTTTGCGATCGATCGATCAATATATAGACGTTGCGGGAGAGTGGGGTCACGTACACGCGTGTAACCGTAGATGTATCTATTTGTTCTTTTAATAATTTAATTTATTTAGGCGAAAATATTTTAAAATATTTATTTAATAAAAAACGTGTGAAGGAGTAAAGGGAATAAAACCACAGACGATTTTTATTCCATGCTTCTTTCCGGGAGGTTTTGTTCGGGTGGGATTTCTTCCGGGGGGGGGCTTTATTCCGAGGGTAGGGGCTTATGCTGGGTTCCAATGGGCTCGTGATGATCGTAATCACTACTCGTGTTCACCACCACGCCCACCTGCAGTGCGTTCCAATGATTGCACGTAGTGCGCATGCGCATGAATTGTTGATATTAGTAACATTTTTCTGTACGAGATAGTTAACCAAAACAAACATGATATTTTTTAACGTTGTTGCGTAGTAGTCTTTGCATACTATGTTTACATCTTCCTTCTTCTTCAGTTCAGCATATCTCTGCGAGACGTAGCTGCCCGGATGATCCCACGATAGGCTGTCGTCTTCCTGCTCTCGCGATGTCGTCTTCCAACCAGTCGCTGATGTCCTGCTCCCATCTTCTCCTTGATCTTCCCCTTTCTCTATTTCCCTCCACTTTGCCTTCTAGGATTGTTTTTTTCTAAGGAATGGTGTCTTTTGATGTGGCCAAAATAATTCAGTTTTAGTCCTTTTATTCTATTCACTTGTTGGCATTTCTTTGTCTAATTTTTAAAGGATATCTGCATTGGTTGTTCTTGTTGTCCATGGCACTCTTAGGACTTTTCTGTAACATTTCATCTCAAACGCTTGTATTCTTCTCTTGTCTTGTCTTTGTTCAGTGTCCACGTTTCGCACCCGTATATGTGGTCCCTTGTGCCTCTGTTTTTTTCTGAAGCCTGCCTGTGTACTGCTCACTTCCATTTCCATTTTATCTTGCATTCTTTTCATTACGATTTTCAGCAATATTTTGCTTGCATGGCTAATGAATGATATGGTTCTGTAGTAGAGCATAGTTGTAGTTCTCCTTTCTTTAGTAGTGGGATGTATATTGATTTCTTCCAGTCGTCTGGCCATTTTTCACTCTTCCATATTTTCTTACACAGTGCATGGTATATGTCTATTCCTTCTTCTTCCGCTGCTTTTATCATTTCTGCCTGTATGTTGTCGCACCCAGGGCTTTTTCCATCTTTTAGACTATTAATGGCCCATCTCACTTCATCTCTTAATGGTTCGAGATCGTCCTCGTCTTGGTCTTCGTTTCCCATATCAGGGGCGTCGTTGTTATCTCCATCTCGCGCGTACATAATTTTTACAATATTCTTTCCATCTTTTGGCTATGTCTTCTGCATCAGTCAGAGTTTTTTTCATTTTTATCTTTGGTGACACCGAGTTTGAGCAGGAATTTAACTGTCATGTTCTTTATTTCTTTAAACATTTCTTATTTTCGTTTTTTTGCCATACAATCCTCTATTTTCTTACACTTGGCTTAGATATACTTATGGTTGTCTCATTTGCAGAATTTTTTGATTAATTTGTTCATCTCATTATACCATAATCTGGTCGATTCCTCGTTTTTGCGTTTCTTAAGCTCTTTCCTTTCTGCTATTTTTTAAGGTATCTATACTGATTCAGGGTTGGTGCTACCTCTCTCTCTCTTCCGTAGATGTTTTTCCGGTTCTTCTCTAAAAATTGTCTTGATATAATTTGCAATTTCTTCTGGTTCTTTCTCTTCTGTCATTGTCAGTAAAGTTGTAAATCGATTCTTCACTGATATTGTGTATTCGTCTGTCAGATTTTCTCTGTGTTGTTGTCACTCCTTTTTTACTTTCAACTTAAGTTTCATCTCTGCCACCATCTTGCACCTCTTATTGCTGATATCCATCTCTTTTGTATCATGATGTAGTCTGTCTGATTTCTCGTCTTTCCATCTGGCGATGTCCACGTGTAGATTCATCTAGGATGACTTGAGAAATTTGTATTTAAGATTGTGAGGTTATTAGCGATGGCGAACTCAACAAGTGGTTCTCCCCTTTCATTTCTCTCTCCTAATTCAAATTTCCCGATTGTTCCTCTTTCTATCTCGTCTTGTCTTTGTCCTACTTTGGCGTTAAAATCACCCATGACAATGGTGATGTCCGATTTCTTGGATTCGTCTATTTTACCTTGCAAAATAGTATACAAAGCTTTTATTTCTTCCTCTTCTGCTATTGATGTCGGCACATAGACTTGTATTATTTTAATATTCTTATCTTTTCTCTGAAACTTTATGCTCAGAATTCTGTCGTTTGCTGGTTTGTATCCAAGTACTGTATTTGCTATTTGTTTACTCAGATATATTGCTATGCCTCCTTGTCCTGCCTTTGCTTGTCCGGAGTATATGAATTTTCCTCCTGTGTGTGGTGTAAAATGACTTTGTCCCGCCCATCGGTGTTCTGCTAATGCTAGGACACTCATATTGTTTTGTTTCGCTTCTTATATAACGATGTCAATTTTCTAGCCGCTATGCTGCGGACAGTCCAAGTTGCTATTCTCGTTTTGTTTTTTAGCCATCCACTGAACTTGTTTCCCTTCTCCGCACATTCAAACAAATTGCCTTCGTCAGCTTGAGTAGTCTCCCGGTTGCTTCTGGCTCTTCCCAATAACCGTTAGGGACTCTTCTGGCTTGGGGGACTCACCACCGAGTCCCATATCGATTCTCTTTGCAATCATGAGTTCATCTGGGTTTTCGGCAGTGTACATTCCAGTAGTTTGCCATTGCTTTCTGGACGATTCTGGCCGCTTATCATTCTAAATCCCTGATGCGCCCTTGGCCCAACACCAGGCCTTTTCATCTCCCGCCTTCGTAGCCGTTGACCTCTGGGGATTCTTCCGCCTACTCCGCCGACAGATGTGTGTTCTAAGCAGGGGAAGAACACTTCGGAAAAGCACTCACATATTTTGGCCGGCCAGCCAAAGCTGTCTTCATCTTTACAATGATGAAATACGCTACGGCTATTAGCGAAATCGAATGGCAGCGCAAGAGAACTATGTAGGAATCATTATTTACCAAACTGTAATATCGCCCGCTTCCATGTTCTTACGCCGCTCATGTTCTTACGCGTCTTCTTTTTCTTCAGACGTTTCATCTATAATACAGCCATTACTCGCATTATCGAAATTGTAAACTGTAAATGTAATGAGTCTAAGCGTGACGTGAGCCCTTACTTAAACATTATTTTATGTAAAAGTTTGACGAAAAAGAAACAATGCAGATTAACTACTATCTATTATTTTCCTATTCCTAATTATTTTATGCGACAAACTAAGGCCAAGGCAGAGCTACTACTGCAAATTTGAATTATTATTTTGTGTGAAAACCCTTTTTTTTATATGAGATATGAGAAGACCGGCATCCTGTGATGGTTGTGAAGACAGGCGTTCGTTCTGACCTGTTACTTGTGATGGACGAACACACCTTCAGCAGACGCATGCGTCTCAACAATGCCCAGTTCAAACATTTTGTGAACTTTCTTCTCGTCACAGTCCACGACACACCCGTTGAATGTGGAGGAATGCCACGAATACCCATTGAGAAGAAAGCTCTCGTATTCTTGTGGTAAATGGCAAACACAAACACTTTTTGCGAACTTTCGGACAAATTTTACATCTAACAGAACACAGCACATCGAATTATAGCAAATATACTAGAGGACATTCCCCACCTTTCATGTCAGCACATTCTTTGGTCGAACAGTATTTGTATACAACACAGCGCAAACATAGTCTCATCTTGTGGTATCTCAAGCATCATTGGTGCAATAGATGGAAGCCACATCAGAATATCTCGTCCGCAACGCCATGGCGATAACTATATGAACAGAAAGGATTGTTATTGTGTTCTTCTACAAGGTATTTTTGATGAAAGTGCAAAATTCATTGATGTGTTTGTTGGTCCATCGGCCAGAGAACACGATGCAAGAATGTTTCATATGCCATCCATTTACAGTGTCAGACAGCATCGCCAGAGAGATAAGTGGATGACTCTTTGGCGACAGTGCATATATTTATTATGACATTGCTACACCGCTCAGAGATAACGGTACACTGACTCATGATCAAATTCTACGAAATTCAGTTATATGTCGGTCACATGAACATCCAGATGGATGCCCAAGGTTTGATGACAATAATGAGTAAATAGGAAGTCAATGAACATTCTGAATATACCTCATGTGTCTGTCTCTACACTTGAAATGTATCACTTAGTCCACTACATATATCTTATATCTTACTTAAAATGATCTTTATAGTATTGTGTGCATTGTATACGATGGTTAACATGTCATAACCGGACAATCAAATATGGTTTGACCTTCAACGATTTATATGTATTCAATTTGCACATTAGTATTTCAATGTTTCATAAAGCCTATCTCTATTTTTGTTTCATTGTCAGTGAACAGTTGTTAAGTTCCACATGTCTCTTTCTATGTTTATTGATTTTCATGAACCACTGGCATTTCATCAGCAATATTTGATTTTTTTAATAATTATTATCATCCTTTTAATGGCCACAATCAATTCTGCCACTCTTCGGGGGTTGCGAGGAGGTCAGAATTGTTTTTGCAAAGTGAAGAATATCTAGAGAGTCAGACCAATGGAGAACATTCACTATACAAATAAAAAATTCATAATAAAATAAACCCAATAGAAAATCCAAACATTGGCAAATGAAATGTAAAAGAAATAAATACAAATGAATAAATAATGAAATGAAAAATATAAAAATCCGTACTCCTATATCTAATCTAACTATGGAAGCTCTAGATGTGTGGCACCCTTGCTTTGAAAGTGTCAAGGCTGCTGGCAGCCACAGCTATTTCGGGCAGATCGTTCCAGTCTTTGATGGTATTTAGGAGGAAAGAATGTAGTCTGTACTTGGTTCTACACTGGATCTGACAGAGCTGCTGTGAATGCCCTCTTTATTGTCTGATCGGGGCAAGAAGGAGTTTGGAACGATCGATTATTGCTTAGTTTTTAAGGATGTTATGTAACATGGTCAATTTTGCCATTTTTCTGTGGGTACTGGAGGGAAGGCCATTTCAGTATGTTGATCATTGAGGTGACACTAGATGTCTTCTTGTATTGGTTGACCATAAACGTAGAGGCTCTTCACTGGACTGCCTCGATCTTGTCTATGTTGCGCTGCGTGTAGGGGTCCCATGCAGACTGTGCAGGCATACTCTAGTATGGGAGGAACGAAGGTCTTGTATGTTGTCGTAAGAAACCTAAGGTCTTGTTGGCTTTAGTATAGATGTTGTCAATTTGCTGGTCCCAGCAGAGGTCTCGGGTGATGGTAACGCCGAAGTATTTGGCAGAGGTGACAGTTGCGAAGATAGGCCTTGGACTAGGTATTGGCACTCTGCAGTGGTCCTCTTGCGGGGGACAGGGAGAGTCGTACCTTTCCCTGGGTGGACAGCCATGTCCCATCGTTGTTCCCAGCTTTCCAGTCGGTGGAGGCCGAGTTGTAGCTGGTGTTGATAGTGGTCTGTGTTAGAGAGGCGATAGACAGCGGTGTCATCAGCAAACAGGTGTGACGGCGAGGTGAGTCGCTATGGGAGGTCATTGATATAGGCCAGGAATAGTGCTGGGCCGACAACTGACCCCTGTGGTACACCTGAGCGCACACTGACGTAGCCTGAGGTAGCATCGTTAACCACTACTGCTTGCCGCCGATTCCTGAGGAAAACCCCGAGCCACCGGTTGACTTTGCCTTGCACTCCATAGTGGTGTAGCTTATGTAGTAAGAAACTGTAATTAACCCTGTCGAAGGCATTCACAAAATCCATTATTATGATGTCGGCTTGGTGGCATTGTTCCATGTTCTCGTTGAGTTCTTCAGTGAAGTCTAGTAGTTGGGTTTCACAGGATCTTAATTTGCGGAAGCCATGTTATTCTGGCTTGAGGATTCCATTGCTTTCGAGGTGATTCATCAGAGCGATGACGATATCATGTTTAAGATCTTGCATGGAATGCTTGTGATGGATACGGGGCGCTAGTTTGCTGGATTACAGAGCTCATTGTGTTGGCTACTCTCCAGTCCAATGGGATTTCGCCTGTGTTGATTGAGGACTGGAATTTAGTAGACAAGATTGGGACCGCTTCTGTTGCCAGTTGTCTGAGTATCCGTGGACTAATATGTTCCGGGCCGCAGGCCTTGTAGGGATCTAGTTTGGTGAGAATCTTGTAAATGCCCTCCTCTGAGATAATTAGGTCATTCAGCGTGGATGAATGTTCAACATAACTCATCTGGCACCTGGCTTGGCATTCTTCATCAATATACTCCTTCCCTTCACCGAAGACGGCCGGGAACTGGTTGTTCAGAGCCTGGGCTAGGGCCATAGGGTGTGAGTAGTAATAGAGGTGGTCCAGCGTCGAGGGTTGGATTCGGAGTTGAGGATGATGAACGTACCCGGATGTAGGTCAAGGTCAAATGTCAAGTACCCGGATGTGGGTCAAGGTCAAATGTCGCCAACTGGCGAATAGATGAAGAATTAAAAAATAGCGCCACCAAGCGGAATTTTTTAAAACTAAAATAGCGCCAGCTAGCGGAATTTTTATTAACTAAAACGCTCGCGTGCAATATAGCCTCCTAACGGATAGATCAGGAACTACAAACATCATCCCAGGCGGACAATGGTGTATTTTCTTATATGTCATAGGTTGTGGACCATTTTTTGAGGTGTAGGCCTCTCCTAGTCTACACATTTACAACTTTAACATAGGACCAAACCTGACGAATCGGTAGAGATGTACGAGGTGAGTTGGTTATACAGGTAGTGATCTGATTAGCCATCATTTTGAGCTCTCGTCACAAAAGAGTATTAGCTATTCTCATAGGTTAGACATTTCGTGTTCGTTCGGCACACCCACGTGAACTTTATGTTCTGTCGAACTGTTATCAAAGTCCTGCGTCTGTTTTTTGTGGTCATTATATCTTACATTTTGGAAGATGAACAACATGACTAGTGATAACGTCCGACAAAGGATTTTGCTACCGAAGGCCCAGCCTTCTCCGGCTACGGGACCACTTGACCTCTCGACCCCGACAATCAACCCGGACCAACAGCCAACGACCAGTTCATCGACCAGTTCGACGATCAAACCAATTTCGTCTCTGTCATCAGCGCCGTCAATCAACCCAACCATCAACCTGACGCCATCACCTCCGACGAAGTGTCGGAAGCTTTCGCCTCGTTATACTTGCTGTATGTGTGGCAGTACCTTCAAGTATAAAGGGAATTGGCCCGCTCATGTGAAGCAGGGCTGCAGCCAAAGGAAGCAAGATAAACAGCGGCGACGTAAACAACAACTTGAAGAACAGCTTGAAGAGATAACAGTAAGCTTCATAGTGTTCAAATGGTATTCATACCATTTTGTTAGAACATTTTCAAAAGAACATACTATTATATTTCTCTTATACATACCAGTTGACCACTCATTATTAAGCTCATCCCTTCACTGTTTCACTTCGGCAAGAAAACGAGCCCATTGCTGCAACCGTCGCTACTTCTGCTTCTTCTCCACATGTCGCGAGATCTGGCAACCGACCGCAGTTACCATCTGTCAACCGACCACCATCACCGTTGTACCACGATAGTACTATGGCTAACGTCCAAACTTCAAAACACCCAACTTCCACGCACCTGCAGCCTTCAACGACATCAACTTAGACGAACCAATTAGCCGACCGTATGAGACGACTTCTGCCGACACGGCCGATGTGACAACTTCGACCATTAATTAATTCAACAACTACAGTGGTGAAAGACTGTTTGAGTGTTTTGTTAGACGCAGGTGTGAAGCTATCCGACGTGACAGTCGAACAGTTATGTAATATCGGGAGTTGGTTGCAAGAATCGTTTTCAGGGGAGTGGCGAAACATTATCGAACAAATGGTTCTGGCAGTAATGGAGGGTGATCTGTAAAGAACGTTCTTTTGTCTTGTATACGATTAAACTTTGCAAGACTCTGTATCAATGTCTAGTCTCTGGTTCTTTTAGTTATGGAGCGTGACATGTAAATACGTTTGTGTTGTTCACGAATAAACTGTGCCAACCTCATCTTGTGTCTTTGTCATAGTGTAATGCAAAGCTTACGTTGGGAACCTTACTAATAGTCTTACACTTCACAAGTATGTCTGTATGTAGTTCAGTAGAGATGATAGCCACTTATGTCTGTGTAGTTCAGTACAGAGATGTTAACCAGTTATGTATGTGTGTAGTTCAGTACAGAGATGATAGCCAGTTATGTCTGTGTGTAGTTCAGTACAGAGATGTTAGCCTGTTATGTCGGTGTGTATTTCAGTAAAAACGTTAGTCGGTTATGTATGTGTGTCGTTCAGTAGAGATGATAGCCAGTTACGTATGTGTGTAGTTAAGTAGAGATGACAGTCAGTTATGTCTGTGTATTGTTCAGTAGAGATGACAGCCAGTTATGTATGTGTAGTTCAGTGTGTGTGACATCATGCTACCCGACAGTAATACATACAGCAGACATAGAGATATACATAAATACATACATAGAGATAGACTATACATACATAGAGACAAACATATATACATACATAGAGACATAGATATACGGACGAGACATCATGCGAGAGTACGGACGAGACAAGAGACGAGACAACGGATGAGATATGCCACGAGACTATGGATGACACATCACACGAGACTACGGATGAAACATCACACGAGAGTACCGACGAGACAAGAGATATGCCACGAGACTACGGATGACACATCACATGAGAGTACGGACGAGACAAGAGATGAGACTATGGACGATATATGCCACGAGACTACGGATGACACATCACACGAGACTACGGATGACACAGATATGACAGTCACTTATGCCTATGTATTGTTCAGTAGAGATGACAGCCAGTTATGTATGTGTAGTTCAGTGTGAGTGACGTCATGATATGTTGTGCACGAGGTGAGTAGGTTAAACAGGTAGTGCTTTGGTTAGCCATCGTTTTCAACTTGCGCACTTGAATGTAATTTCATCATGTGACGTCATGGTCAGTGAGTGACGTCATGGTACGTGCAGTCATTTTGACCAAAACGTTGCACGAATCAAACTATAGACACAAGTTGTACAAACGAAACACTATGCTTTGACCAACACGCTGCACGAATTGAACTCAGACCAACTAGTTGTACAAACAAAAAACTATGCTTTGTGTGTGTGTGTGTGTGTGTGTGTATGAGTGTGGTGGTGGTGGTGGTGGTGTGTGTGTCTGTGTGTGGTGTGTGTGTGGTTTGTGTGTGTGCGTGTTTGTGTGTGGTGTGTGTGTTTGTGTGTGTGTATGTGTGTGTGTGTGTGTGTGTGTGTGTGTGTGTGTGTGTGTGTGTGTGTGTGTGTGTGTGTGTGTGTGTGTGTGTACTAACTATCCACCAAAAGGGAGCAAATAGACGGGTTATCGCGTGAGATTCCATCAAAAGGGGGCAAATAGACGTATTATCGCGTGACATCTCACTGCTTTCAGGCAATTCGACGGGTTATCGCGTGACATATCTACCAACCTTAGCGCACAAGACTACGGCCGAGACATTGCATGAGACTACGGACGAGACATCGCATGAGACTACGTGTTCCAAGAACCATTCCGTTGTTTACATTTGAACAGTAAACACGTGTATCATGAGCTTATGGACTAGTCTACCAGCTATTAACAAGCCTACATCATCATCATCACGTGCAGCCTTCCAGTACCCATATTGCAAGAGACATTTCACACGTCGAGACAACTTGAAACGACACAGTGTCGTCAGACCAACACCACTCAACGGACACCAATGTAATTAGTCAGAGTATTGCCATCTACTGGCCATGATAGATCTCTATTCGTTGACACACTTCCGGGAATACCGGAAGCATAGAGGCCGCCATGGCAGTCAAGTAACTTCCGGTGTGACGTTACTTCCGACGTAGCGTCCCTAGTAGAGGCTGCCATAGCAAGCGAATTTGAAAACTGCTATGATCGAAAACGACTATGTCAATAACATGTAAGGACAACCACCTGACAGGACTTCATTCAAAGAGGTGACTATCATAGTTCCCAACGCCACTTAACGGACACCAATGTAATTAGTCAGAGTATCGCCATCTACCGGCCATGATATGAGGTGACCATCATGGTTCCCAACGCCACTCAACGGACACCAATGTAATTAGTCAGAGTATTGCCATCTACCGGCCATGATAGATCTCTACTCGTTGACACACTTCTGGGAATATCGGAGGCATAGAGTCCGCCATGTCAGGTCGCCATGGCATTCAAGTAACTTCCGGTGTGACGTCACTTCCGACGTAGCGTCCCTAGTAGAGGCTGCCATAGCAAGCGAATTTGAAAACTGCTGTGATCGAAAACGACTATGTCAATAACGTGTAAGGAAAACCACCTGACAGGACTTCATTCAAAGAGGTGACCATCATGGTTCCCAACGCCACTCAACGGACACCAATTTAATTAGTCAGAGTATTGCCATCTACCGACCATGAAAAAGGTTGGGGTTAACCTCGCGAAAATTTAAACAACCACCAAATCGGTTGTATAAATTTTCTGAAAATGTTATGTTTTTGTCCCAGAGGGACAAAAAACAGAACAATTTCGCGAGGTTAACCCCAACTTTTTTTCTCTAGCTAACCTAATTATATATTTGTATCCGCTAGATGGCGCCATCATGTGACATAGTACTCCGATTATCCACTAGGGGGCGTTACGCCGGAAGTGACGTCGTACCGGAAGTTACTTGACTGTCATGGCAGCCTCTACTAGGGATGCTACGTCGGAAGTGAGGTCGCACCGGAAGTTACTTGATGCCATGGCGACCTGCGTGATGTGATGTTCGGTTCTCAGTTTACCGATGCCTTTGAAGAGAGAGAGCTGTACTGCACGCTGTACTGCACGCTGTGCTGCACGGTAGTTTGGTATCTGACTCGTTGTTTCTTGGACGTTGTCGACACGTGCGACCAAGTAAAGATCGATTCACGCTCGCCGACTGAGTAGAGAATATTCTTGGTTTCTGATGACGTACACCAGTTCATTGAGTGATTTCTTACGATAGCGCAGTTTTGCCTTGATTACTCCCATTACTGGTAGAAGTGTGCCATCCGGACCACGTAGTGATTGCTTTGTCGGTAGCAGCTTTTCTGTATTAAGCCACGCCTCTTGATCGCTGATCACAGAGACGGCTGCACCCATGTCTAGTTTGAACTTTGTTGCGTGACCATTGACCTCCACCTCAGCTGACCAGTGTTCTGTGTCGTCTATTACCCCAACATAACCGAGGTACAGCAAGTCGACACACTCGAGCTGTTGCACTTCGTTGACCTGGTTTGACGGTTGTTTGACTTCCCGAAAGACAGAGGGGAAGTGTCCTTTCTTTTGGCAATTACGACAAATGGCTTCTCTTGCAGGGCATTGTTGTCGATCGTGTCGACTGCGGCCACACCATTTGCATATGTTGTGTGTGCCTGTTGTAGCAGAATTTGTTTTTGCGTTGTTGTAGTTCATAGGTTTGTGCTTTGTACCGGCTTTGAGATGGTTTGCCGAGTTTGACAAAATCAACAGTTTTGCTTGCGACAGTGTTCTCTCTAACAAATTCTCTATTTTGTTTTCATGCCTCTGCTTGCCTGTTAATTTATATCGCTTCTAGCGTATCAGATAAAGCATCAGTGAACCCGCCTGCGACGATTCGATCCCTGATTAGATCCTCTCGCAGATTGCCGTAGTCGCAGAGTTCTGACAGCTTGTACAAGTCTTGAAGGTGTCAATCGATTCACTCGGTGATTGAGTTCTTTTATTGAAGCTCGCTCGTTCACAAATGACGTTTCGTCTTACCTTGAAGTATTCGTTCAGCGTCATCTTCACATCGTCATACGCATCGGTTTCTTCGCTTACCGTCAGCGTAGACAGTATATCGCCTGCACAGTCCCCCATACTGTAGAGTAGGATGCTGACTTGATCTGCATTCGGCTTATTGTTCAGCCCCGATGCTACTCTATATTGTTCGAACCGCTTTAGCAACTTAGGCCAAAGGTCTGCCTGTTGAGAACTATTTCCGCCATCGAACTTTCCCGGAAGTAGAATGTCAAGCTGGATGCCTGTGGGCGCAATATTCTGCGCTGGCTGAACCGTAAGATTCTCCCCTGGTATGCTCATGTTTACCTTGTTGTATTAGCGTCGACTGTGGGCGTTTTAAAACCCGCTGCATCCATACATTTGTGATGTGTTGCGCCTCTATGTGGCTGCACTTATGTATTTGGCATTTTTATCAGTTTTTAATTTCGACACAGCACTGCACTTTGTACAGTTGGTTTATTAAAGGAAAACAAAAGGCAACGTTTTGGTGTTAAGCATCTAAAAGAGTTAATACAAACTAACAATTTCCAACTACAATCAAATTTTTAACGTCAGCGGTTTACCAGGAAAAAATGTTTGAATACGCAACTACCGAATTTCTATGGACTACGCCATTGTTAGAAGAAAGTGACGTCACACTGTCGTAACTTTTCTGCGTACTATTTGTTCCCAACTCCGTTAGGTGGCGCTATGGTAAGTTTACCAATTAAACTATGTGCGCATGCGCTGTGACTGTGTAAATAAGATGGCTTTCCAATTCTTCGGAAGACAACGAAAACCAAATCGATTTCAAAGCAGCTGGTTACCGGTTTGAACCACAAAAACAATGGAAGATACGGCAGAGGCGGGTGCCGGTGGGCACGAACAGGAAGGCCCACGGGCAGTCGAAATGTCGAGGCGCATACCATGCCGAGATGAAATTGACTGGTGTCGGTGTGGAAAATGCCGCAGCGATCTCCTTGTTCAGGAACAAGAACTAAATATGTCTGCTGCCAGGAGGCGGTTGCTACTCGACAGCAACGCTGTTGGTGAAGGTAATTATTAATATGTTTAGTTTATTGTTTAAATAACCGATGAGCCTAAGTTCCGGGCTGCGTATGAACAGCGAGAGATGATCGCTCGGGCCGGGACACGTCACTTGTCTTACATTTGGGATTGGTTGACGTTTAAGTTAACGTTAGATCTCGCTCGTGCCACTGCACTCAGTGTTTGAACTTTGACATGTCCATTTTCTAATACCACCCATAGCTGTACCTTCACTTTTTAAAAGAAATGTAGTTGAATGGTTCCATGATTCATGTGAACCAAAATTGTACAGGTCAGAGCTATGATAGAGTATGAAAAATATGTGGCAGTACTACTTTTTAAACACATGGCAGGTTGATAGATTATTTTTAACTTTATGCATACTGCAATTTTTCTGCCAAAAGTATGCATTGGCTCTTATGAATAAAATGTACCTTGAACATTTTTCAGCCAGAGCCCCCATTTGTTTTGGTGACAAAGAAAATGACCACCGTTTTGTGCAAATATTGACACATTTCAAAACGGCCTTCCTTAATCTGCATGATATTTCTATGGACCCAGGTATAATACTGGGATGAATACAGTTAGAGGATCGTGATGCATTCTTTGTGAAATTTGTTCAGAATAATAATCCATGTTTGCTTAACATTCGTGTAAAACTATTATTTAAAAGCTTAATTCTTTGTTACATGTGGATTGCTGTGCATTACAAAGAGCAGGGGATTTAGAGTTCTTTGTTTGGAGTAGGTGATGCTGCAGAATGGGAATTACGCCGTCCAACAAACAAGTACGTATATATATGCATGCATTGTTACAATACCAGTGAAATGTGTTGTTAAATATTTATTGAAATGTATTAATAATGAACACAATACAACATCATAGTATCACTAGCAATACAAATATATATAGATAATGTTATCAGCAATCTCATGCCTGATGCCCAAATTATTAACAATCTTCCAGGGAAATTACTTGGTGGACTTACCATACGTCATCTACCATCCACATGCTAAGCAAATTCACATAATTGAACTGACTACCATTTGAACCTAACATCAAGAAAGATCATGTATTCAAAACTAACAAGTATGTCGCACTAATCCATAATGTAAACAATAACGGAATAAAATCAGAATTAACATGCATTGAAATAGGTTGCAGAGGCTATGTATCTGAACCCAACAAATCTAAGACTGACAACCTCCTTAAAATCTCTTGGAATAAAACCACCAACAAAACAACTATTTCAATCGTATGCTTGTTTAAACTAGCCCGGCTAACGTCATTCACCCTTTCTAAATGTAAAGACGAACCACACTGGTTTGACCCAAGACTAATTTAAATATGATGACCATCACCCTAATATGACAATAATTGCAAAATAAAATTCCCCTCAACAGCAAGTAATCCTACATAAATGTGTTCATTTTCAATATGACGTACCTTAACCATTGGTCATTATTTACCTAAGCCAGCTACAATATACTACTATACATAGTTATTTACTGTATTCACACATGTACTTGGGTTATCATTTCACACTTTATTGTATTCTACTGTAAGAATAAAGTGATACTCTCTCACTACAGAACAAATTATAAAGGTTCCACTTAAGTTATCATAACGTATAGATATGTTTGTTGCACCGTCATAATTTGTTCTGTAGTGCAAAATTATCAATATTTGCCTTATTCCAGAAGAACACATGTTTAATGGTAAACAATTTATATAAAGGAATGGTGTCGTTATAGAACCGATTTTTACATGTCATTTATTTACAATGTCAGAGTTTATTTGAGCCTAATTTATTTCAGGTCTCCCAGGTGGGCTGCATACATACAGTTTACCTGGTGGATCCATGGCAAGCTGGGACGGAGGGTACAGAGAGTTCTACCAGCATGCGCCAGCCATGGAATAAGATCAAGGTTCCTTGCCCCCGATGGGGGACAACACGAGGGATACCACGCTGGACTTGAAAACTAAACTAGACAATGTACATGTGACCTATGAAGGTGTAGGTTGGTGGTGGCAGTATTTACTATTTCTTTACAAATTGACTGACTCTTGCTGCCAGCAGATCCCCCTTCTCTGGTTTTGGGACATCTGCCCCAGTGACTGTGTTCGCATGCAGTGTGATATATCTTTATAAACACATCTGTCACTCAATCCGTGAGCATTTGTAGGTGGGTACGTGGGTTCACCTGTTGTGGTCTGTTATACAGCACCCATTGCTTGCGTCTTTTGGACCACATGACACCAGTCTCAACAGGTTTGTCTGGGCTGGGACGTGGTCGGTTGTTCCACGCCAGAGCAGACAGCATCAATCTAGCTTTCATTCCTACAGTGAATAATAGTGCATGCAGTATTCTAATAAAATTTCTGCAAACAACTGATGTAACACATCAGTCTATATGTTGTTAGTAAGCAGCTGTTATTTACCTTATGACTAGCATTCAGTGAATTTTAAAGTGCTTTTCCTGTGTAAAGTGTTGGTTGTTTTTAGTAAAAATACAATGGCCAATCATGGTAATCATACTGGTACATTACTAAACCGATACTGATCTTTACAAATAAGGCATTCCATCATCACATTCCTTCACATAATTTATTATAACTTGTTTTTTCTTCTTAATTTCTGTATCTACTGTATATACAGTCACTGCATTTTGATATCATGCTTTGATTTTATATTTCTTTAATAAAATTGGTGATAATGACACAAGTGCTCTTAATTATTTCATTACAGACAATTGCATTCTGGAATGTAATTATTACACGGCGATGTAATTTATTACATTCAAGTAACTGTACTCATAAATGTACACAGCAACTGATTACAAGGAATAGGTAGGGTGATACAGAATGGACACTATCCATCTGTGGATTATTCGCCCCCTCACATCTGAGTAACTAAACTACTGAAAAGTTGGTCATCAGGAACTTTGACTATGTAACATTTTTGGTCCCATTCATAAGTCGGTGGTCCACATATTAACACATAACATGTAAACAGCATTTACAGTATCACTTTTTTTGAAGTCTGAATAAACACATTTACTGATAAGGTAGTAGTCATGCTGGATGGTACTTTTGAGTAGCCATCCTGAAAAAAACGAGTTGGATGCCTATGAAATGCAGTAATTTCAAAAACTTATTATAATGTTAGTTATGCATAGGAGCTAATTTAGTGTATTTGGGATTCAAGTCGGTGACTGGAATTCACCTTACACTATTTGGGTCGTGGTCCCTACTCATCATCTACTCATTGCAAATCTAAAGGTTACTTGTTGCTTTGGACATGCCTCAGGTATAAAATGAATACATATCAAGTTTGGTACTTACTCCAGCAACTGTGCGTCACCGTTGCATGTTGCACAACACCACCACAGATGGTTTGATCCTTGCCTTGGACCTTCACAGTAAACTTGCGGTTGATGCCTTTCCCCATGTGCCACATCATGTTGGTGATCGAGCTGAAATGCAAATTACAATAATTTATATTTTTGATCCAAATTCAAGATATTTTCACAACAGCTGTTACCTGTTTTTGCTCTTAGTGTGCAAAAAAAACAAGTTAGTGAAGATGTGTGCACATGGTATATTATTAAAGATATTTAAACAATATATGATTATTGAGTGATGCCAGTATTTTTATAATACAAACATGGCGTATCTGGTGAGCTCATTGATAACTATATTTGGATCATATAATTACTCCCAGAGATATCCTTCCAAATGCAGAATTTAAATGTTTTTTTTATAGAAAATGTCCATAAAATGTGGCATAATGGATACAAATTACTTGATATTGGCACCCTTATTCCATGGATAAGAGTGGTTTAAAGGTATGTAATTGTTATAAAATTATATCTATTCACAGTAAACATAATCTGGCATAAAACAAACAATTTTGTATTTTTAAAAAAACATCCCACTTTCACCTGGGTTGTATCCCCTTAACTAAAATTGAGTAACATTATGGAATTTTACTAAATACAAATGAAGCCATTTTAAACGTTTTACAATAGAGTATATAGTGGTATTCTTCGTCACATAAACAGTAGTCACACATAATTATATACGAAGTCCAATTATATAACATCATGACATAAATAATAGGCCAAACATTTCGATATATGACAATGTCTAAAGCAATATTATTTAATGCAGAACGTATTTTTGTTCATTTAACACAAAATACAGTAAGTTTTGCAATGTTATTATAAACGACAATCATTCCAGCCCATGTTAATCCGTTACTGTAATATCGCTCACGCGACTTGATTGCCGTTAACTTTTGCTATTCGGCCATCTTCTAAAGACTAAAGTCTAAACTCTTTGTGGTGCAATATAGTACATTCTGCTACTGTTCTGGCTTGGCTCCAGCATATCTTGCATCTCAAATGTCAACAGATTTTAATTGGATACCAAGTAACTCGGTACTAACCTTCTTGCGATCGATTTCGCAGCGGCGGCGCGTTTGACCGAAAATATACGTCGTTTCGACGGCCGAGGTCCGTGACTAAATATCGTAGGCACTGCACCTGGCTTCAAACATCGACGTCGGCGACGTTTTGTCGGATCTTGTGTCATTAACTGACGATATAGATTTCCTTCGAAGCACGTTTCTTCAAAATTGTATTTCGAAGGCTTCCAACCAGCCCGTCCACAGTTGTGAATCCACTATTTCACTTCTGCCTCGTTTCAAAGGGAAACACAAAAGACAGCTCCTTATCCTTCGCTGTACTATTGTTACAACCGTATGTAGAGCAGTGTGGCATATTGCAAGTCACGTTTTCACTGTAAGCTCAACTTATACTAATGTAACGAACCGCATCCCATGAACATGAACCAACTACGCGAACAACACAAGACAAGTGTGTCGTACACAGCAAAACTAATGCTGCTCGTTTATTGGTTGCTTTCGGCCAAATGAACGCGTCAACAGTAAGATGGCAGTCTACATGTTATCGCAGATTTCATTAGAATCTTCCACTTTAAGACTACATTCCGAGTAAACCACTGAAATGAAAATTTTGATTGTAGATGCAAATGGTTAGTTTGTGCTAAATCTTTTAGGTGCTAAACACCACAGCGTTCCCTTTTGTTTTCCTTTAACGTATCAGATCGACGATGAACTTTGCTGTATTGGGAAGTGTTTAATGACTTTTTTGTATTTTTAGTAATGTTTACCTGTACAGTGAACTGCACAGTAGTACTGCACCTGTGCCACAACATTGTTGCTGATCGACCAGGCGTGACGACAACAACAGAACCACTGCGCGGCCATTCTTCACAGCATGTTCGCGTACAATCGAACTAACCTACTACGGATTGGACGCGCGATTGTGACCAGATTTCACCTTACACTACTAGACGCTTGTGCGGTACCACTTGGACCACTTGGACTTTTGAACAATCGGCGGACTCGCAGAGGCTGTAGGGCAGGGAGATTGAAGCAAAGACCAATTACTGCGCTAATCAACCATCGCCCCCCTCCATCGTTTACCGCGAGACGTAACATTTGCATGCAGAATCTGATTCGACTTACGTTTGACAGTCCAACTACGGCTACGATTGGGCTGTTGAACGTAAGGTCTCTTCGCAACAAGGCATATTTTGTCACAGACTACATATGTGAAAACAACATCGACATTCTGTGTCTAACAGAGACGGGGTTGTGCAATAATGATGAGACTTTCACTTCTGCGATGGTCCCTCACGGTTACAATTTTGAACATCTCCCGCGGAGCGATTGACGGGGTGGGGGAGGTGGGGTCTTTTTTATGACATCCTTCCACCTTTCTCTGTCCAGACCATGGCCCGCGGAATCTTTCGAATGCATTAAGGTGGTGTTACGCGGGTCGAGAGTTGCGGCAACGGCACGCATCTTTGTAAGTAGTATATAGACAACACACACCCTCGCCCCGCCCCTTTTTGACCTACTTTAGGCCTAACTACGTGCATAAAAAACGTCCTTATCTTTTTCGGGAACCTACTTATAAAAAAAGATCAAAGGGTTTTGTGTAACCCGAGAGAAATCGGGAACCTACTTATAAAAAACGTGTTTGATGGCCTGTCACTTTTGATTGATAATATTAAGGCGCCATCTAGCGGTTAATACAGTAACTGATGATATTGAGGTGCCATCTAGCGATTAACCCAGTTTACCCCTAGCGATCAACGTCCCAAGCGATCAACGACGTCCCCCTAGCGATCAAACCGAGACAGACGTCGGATTAGCTCTCCCGGGAGCGACTAGGGATCGAAAGATTTCGGGTCCGTACGTCTTTAGATGCGCCATCTATCGGCGGTGACTATATAAGCGGTGTCGGTAGCGGTTTATCGGTAGTAGTCATGTTGTCGTCGGAACCTATAAAGTTTGGCGGCTCGCGCTCCTTCTTGTCGAATATGTACAAGTGCCGATTGACGGCGTACGGTCGGGTCTTCCGATCCGTCGAGCACGCCTATCAGTATAGGAAAGCGATGTTCAACGAAGATCTCGCATGCGCCGCGTGTATCAAAAGTGCCCGATCGCCCTACGCGGTAAACGACTCAGTCACGGTATTCGAAAAAAGAGAACGGGAACCGAATGGAACGTCGTTAGGGTCGCTTGTATGAAGGGCCTGTTTATGAGTAAGTTCGGCGGGGAGTTGAAGGCCGATCTGTTGGCCACCGGGGACGCCGAATTGGTGGAGTGGGTACCGAGTAGGGAAGGTTTCTGGGGTACCAGGATTGGGGACGTTGCGGGAGAGAACAAGCTCGGTAAACTGTTGATGGAGGTGCGCGACGTTTATAAAGACGCGTAAAAAACCTCAGCCAGTATCAGTCGTGAAAATGGGCGGACCGTTGTTGAAGCATCCGTTTACGTGTATAGTATCTGGTCCTACGGGATGCGGTAAGACGACGTTCGTCGCCCGTCTGATACGACGCGCTATGATCGATCCGGCGCCCGAAAAAATCCTGTGGTGTTACGGGCAATAGAGTTCGTAGACGGCCTGCCGACTACGACGCATTTAGACGGTAAAAAGAGGACGCTTGTAGTACTCGACGACCTCATGGAGGAAGCCGACAGCGGGGTGACGGCACTATATACAAAAAAAGTCATCATTGTAATACGTCGGTCGTACAACTCCGACAGAACATGTTTCCGAAAGGGAAAGAAAACCGCACAATCAGCCTGAACGCCCAATACTTAGCGCTATTCAAGAACCCCCGAGACGCTGGTATCTTTACAACCTTGCTTATCCACCTTAGCTCCCTAGCGCCTTGACCCATCTGTTGACAACTGGAAAACTACTTATGGACTTTGAGATTGACCAACCCTTTTGTTTTGATGCGCCTCTGAGCTTGGTTTCCAAGGATTTAGGCGCAATAGAAGTTATCTTATTATTATTATTATTAAGTAGGTCCCCTAGCGAAACAGATGTATCCGGGACAGGTCAACTACATGATAGAGGCTTTCAAAGACGCGATGTCGACGGCGTACGGCTATCTCTCCGTCGATCTGAAACAGGAAACGGAAGAGTACATGCGCCTGCGTACGTGTATATTTCCGGACGACCCCCTCCAGTACGTCTACGTACGGAAGGGTGGTCAACTATAAGTAGAGAGGGACGTCGCCGCGTACGCATTAGTCGGTATGACGGGAAGACGCGCGGTGGTAGCGGCGAAGCGACGACCAAAGGCGGCGGCGACGACGGTTTCGGAGCAACGCCTGAAGAGACACATTTTCGCCCTGCAGTTGATGGATAGACATAAGCGGAACATCGATCTGCGAAAAGCCGTTCTCGCCCACTCGGAGGTCGGTCTCATATGTAGTCTGTGCGATTACGCGTACAATATTCTGAGAGGGAACGTGAAGGTGTCGCCGAAGCAGAAACGCGTGTTGACGAAATACAGAGATCACCTGCGTGACCTGGTCAACAAACGAATTCCGGTGAAGCGGAAGCGAGCCATCTTGCAAACGGGGGCGGGTGGTTTTCTGACGGCCCTGCTAGCGCCGTTAGCGAGCACCGTTCTCCTGCCACTACTCAAACAGATCATCGGGGGTTAATCGATGCAGTACGCGAAGAAGATGGCGTTGGTCGACCCGCGATTGGTGGAAAGTCTCCTTCAACCACAGCAGCCGTCGTCGAGCAGCACGCCCCGATCACGTGTACTGAGTAGCCTGGACAGCGACATGAAAGATATTCTAGAGCGATCGGATTTATCCGAACGCGATAAGGTGGCGTCGTACAATCAACTGCTGAGTCGCTACAACACTATAGAGGCGGTTCGAACGGCGCAACCGGTACGCGTGTCGATGGTCAACGCCGACGGCGGTGAGATACCACAGCCCACGGCGGCGCCATCGTCGGAGGCCGTAGAGCGCGAAATCGTAGCCAGCATGCCGAAAACGCTGAAAGGGAAGGCGAGTCTACTTATCGCGAAAATGAAAGCCGATCCCTTGTGTCGATGGAACGACCGCGGCGAATTCGTGTACGACGGTAAAACGATCGCGGGGAGTAACATGGTCGATCTAGTGAACGATCTCATGCGAACGAGAACGAAGACGACGCAGCCCCTATGATGGCGCGCTTTCGGGTTGAGTATGAAGGGTATGAACATTCCTATGGAGTTCGTCGGCAACCCGCGCTATCGGGAGTACATGGAGCGACGGCGGCGGCCGTCAAGAGAAGAGGAGGAGGCGGCGGCGGTCAGTTCAGCGGGGAAGGCGGTGCGACGACGACGTTCTAGAAAGAGAGCGTTGGACGCGTGGGAATCGATGTGACGATGCCGCCGATACAACGAACGGTCGCCGTCGTCGGCGTCATCATCATCACGGTTATCGCTCTCTATAATATTCGTCGTTCATTCGTCGTCGTCGTCGTCGTCATGGTGTCCGGGTGGAGTCGTCGTCGTCCAAAACGAAACCTTCGACAACGAAACAACGACGAACTGAATGAACTCTACTTCGATCCGAAACGGGCGGGCAGTTACGGAGGCGTCGACGCGTTGCACCGGGCGTCAAAGGGGGGACGACGACGACCGGATGTCGAGAGGTGGCTAGCGGCGCAGGACGCTTATACCCTACACAAACCGGTTAAAAGACGTTTCAAACGACGTTGCGTCATCGTGGGCGGTCAAAACCAGCAGTGGCAAGCCGATCTGGTCGATCTGACTAGGTTAAAAAAACACAACGACGGTATAACATTTCTATTGACGGTCATCGACGTGTTTTCGAAGCGGGCGTGGTGCGTTCCGTTGAAGAGTAAGTCCGGCGCGTCGCTCGTCGCGGCCTTCGCGCGTCTGCTGAACGACGCGCAACAACCGCCGAACGCGCTGCAGACCGATAAGGGGACCGAGTTTCTGAACCGACCCCTGCAAACGTTCCTAAAGAGTCACGGCGTTCATCATTTCGTGACGCATAACGAGGAGACTAAAGCGAGCTTCGTGGAACGATTCAATCGGACTTTGAAGACGCGCATGTGGCGTTATTTTACGAAACACGAGACGCTGCGCTACGTAGAGTCGTTACCGGATTTCGTGCATTCGTACAACAACGCCTATCATCGAAGTATCGGTAGGACGCCGGCGAGCGTCGACGCGACGAATCAGGAGGACGTATGACAACGCCTGTACGGCGGCGGCGACGGTAGGGGAAAAAAACCGAAACTTCGCGAAGGAGATCGCGTGCGTATCAGTAAGACGAGGGGTCAATTCAAAAAAGGATACATGCCTAACTGGAGCGAGGAGCTCTTCACCGTCGTAGAGGTGCATCCGTCCGAACCGCCCGTTTATCGCCTGAAGGACGACGCCGGGACACCGGTAGAGGGCGCCTTCTACGAACAGGAAGTACAACGCGTAGTCGTTCCGAAGGACAAACTATATCGAGTGGAGGAGGTTCTGCGGCGGCGTCGTCGTCGCGGCGGGTCGGAGGCGCTCGTAAAATGGAGCGGTTACCCGGCGTCAAAGGGGGGACGTCGACGACCGGATGTCGAGAGGTGGCTAGCGGCGCAGGACGCTTATACCCTACACAAACCGGTTAAAAGACGTTTCAAACGACGGTGCGTCATCGTGGGCGGTCAAAACCAGCAGTGGCAAGCCGATCTGGTCGATCTGACTAGGTTAAAAAAACACAACGACGGTATAACATTTCTATTGACGGTCATCGACGTGTTTTCGAAGCGGGCGTGGTGCGTTCCGTTGAAGAGTAAGTCCGGCGCGTCGCTCGTCGCGGCCTTCGCGCGTCTGCTGAACGACGCGCAACAACCGCCGAACGCGCTGCAGACCGATAAGGGGACCGAGTTTCTGAACTGACCCCTGCAAACGTTCCTAAAGAGTCACGGCGTTCATCATTTCGTGACGCATAACGAGGAGACTAAAGCGAGCGTCGTGGAACGATTCAATCGGACTTTGAAGACGCGCATGTGGCGTTATTTTACGAAACACGAGACGCTGCGCTACGTAGAGGCGTTACCGGATTTCGTGCATTCGTACAACAACGCCTATCATCGAAGTATCGGTAGGACGCCGGCGAGCGTCGACGCGACGAATCAGGAGGACGTATGGCAACGCCTGTACGGCGGCGGCGACGGTAGGGGAAAAAAACCGAAACTTCGCGAAGGAGATCGCGTGCGTATCAGTAAGACGAGGGGTCAATTCAAAAAAGGATACAAGCCTAACTGGAGCGAGGAGCTCTTCACCGTCGTAGAGGTGCATCCGTCCGAACCGCCCGTTTATCGCATGAAGGACGACGCCAGGACACCGGTAGAGGGCGCCTTCTACGAACAGGAAGTACAACGCGTTGTCGTTCCGAAGGACAAACTATATCGAGTGGAGGAGGTTCTGTCGTCGCGGCGGGTCGGAGGCGCTCGTAAAATGGAGCGGTTACCCGGCCTCCTTCAATAGTTGGATCGACGCCGCGGCGCTCGTGGACCTATAATAGCGCGGCATGCGTTGGACGCGTCACGAGGAATGCTGGCGGCTGCACGAGTCGTGTTTATGCAGGGTAACGTCGCTCCTTCCGTATAAGGGGCCCTGCTGTAGCCGCAGACCGCAGTGGTGCGACGATCGACGAGCAGCCGAAGAAGACTACCAAAGAGGACTCCGTCGACGCCGCTACCGGTTCAGAGAAGCCGACGAAGACTACCAACGAGGATTCCGTCGACGCCGTCGAGAACGCCGACGACTCCACCGTCCACGAACCCGATCCATGGCGGCTCTGCGGTAACGAATGCCCAAAGGCCGAAATCGTATTCCTCTGTCAGGTCATCGTCCTGTACTTCGTCATCGCCGTTAGTATATACAATCTGACGCGGGGGCAAGGCGACTCCAACCTGTGGACGGCGCTGTTGAGCAGCTGTCTCGGTTACCTGCTCCCGAGTCCGTCTATGAGCGGCGGCGGTCGACGACGACGAGACGATGGCGGTATCGTCTGACTTTTACCTGACGCTACCGAGCAACGCGTCTATGAAGCGGCACCCCGAAAATACGTTGACGCACTACATCACGACGCTGCCGCGACGTTTCGACCTGCCTGGTGGAGAATGGGAATGCGGTGGTGACGCTACAGTACCCGCACACGTGGTACAACGTGAGAGAGGCGGACGCCACATTCTACCTGTCGGCGCCACGAGGTGAGATGGGTCTTTTCACGACCATGGACGGTATCGGGATATACCGGCAGGGTACGATTACTCACGGTTTCTACAACAACGTATACGTGCTACTGCGCGAGCTCAACGAGGCGCTAATGAAATTGTGCAGCGATAAGGTCAAGGTGCGTCTAGAGTACAGTGGCGTCTCTAACCGAATGACGCTGCGTATGTCGGCGGGTGTCGCCTTTACCCTACCCGATACGAGCCGTCTGAAGAGCTTGCTAGGTTTCCATAAGAACGTTATCGTAAGTCCTCCGATGATGGGCCCCGAACCGGAAGTCGTCGTTATCGAGACCAGCCCCGCCGCGTACACGTTCGCGTACGAAGGTCGCAATACGGTGGATATGAAGGCGGGCGTCGACACCCTGTAGGTGTACACGGATCTCGTGGAATCGCGCGTCGTCGGCGACGTGTACGCGCCGCTCCTTCGAAACATCGCCGTCTTCGGTACGAACGGTAGCGTTATTTCGGAAACGTTCGACCGCGTCCAATACGTGAAGCTACTGCGGCATCAATTCGACACGATCGAGGTCGATATAAGAGACGATTGCGGTCAACCGATACCATTCGAGCGGGGGAAGCTAGTGGCGACGCTTCACATCAGACGCTGTAAATCGAGATTGTTTTAACCACCATGCCGAACCCGTACGAGGAGTACTACGTTCGACAGGTCGGCGGTCAACTGCCGGTCTTCGTCGGCGGTCGGGGTCAACGAGGACACGGTCTGGGTAATATTTTCGGGAGCCTGTTTCGAAGCGTCATGCCGCTTTTTAAGAGAGGCGCCATGGCGTTGGGAAAACGCGCGCTCAAAACCGGCGTGCATGTGGCGCGGGACGTCGTCGGCGGCGGCAATCTGAAAGCGTCGGTAAAACGAAGCGCGAAGGAGGCCGGCGTCGATCTTCTCGACGGCCTATTGAAAGGGCCGGCGCCGAAGAAGAGACGGTTGAAAAAAAGACCGCCTATAAAGAAGCCGCGTGGAGCGGCGACGACCGTCAGTAGACGGAAGAGAGGGCGTCGACCGGTCGATATAATCGACGCGTAACGATGGCGTTCGTAAAGACGAGGGCGTGAAGGCCGAACTGGACCTGTTCACCGGACCTGTGACGCAGAAGAGCTTCGAGAGCAGTCAGTGGACCGTCTACCAACCGCTGACGGCTCTCGACGCCGGCGGTCCCATCGAGTTCCTCATTCCGGGGTCGGGTAACGACTACACGGACCTGGCGAGCCTTCAAAAGTACGTCCGCTTCAAAGTGGTTCAGGGGGACGGTACCGATCTGGCGGCCGGCGCCAACGTGGCGCCGGTCAATAATTTCCTCCATTCGATGTTCAGTCAAATCGACGTGTCGCTGAACGGTACGCTCGTGACGCCGTCGACCAATACGTACGCGTACCGGGCCTACATCGAGACCCTGCTGAGTTACGGTAGCGACGCGATAGGATCGCATCTCACGGGTTCGTTGTGGTACAAAGACAGCGCCGGACACATGAACGCACGCGGGGGCGACAACACCGGGTTCGTAGCGCGGCGCGATCTGACGGCGGCCAGCGCCGAGGTGGAGATGATGGGACACCTGCACGTCGACGCGTTTACGCTAAACCTCCTCCTATCGAGCGGCGTCGACACGAAAATACGCATGGTCAAGTCGAAGGACGCCTTCGCGCTCATGGCCCCGGCTGCCGCGCCGGGGTGGCATATCGTGATACGCTCGATTTGCCTGCACGTACGAAAAGTGAAGTTGAACCCGGAAGTCCAGCTGGGTCACATCAAAGCGTGGACTTTGGGAACGGCTAATTTTCCGATGCGCCGCGTCGACTGCAAGTCGTTCTCGATAACCGTGGGTACGCTATCGCACACGCACGAGAACCTGTACATGGGTGCGATTCCGAAACGCATAATCCTGATGATGATCGACAACGCCGCCTACAACGGACACTACACTAGAAATCCGTTCAACGCGCAGCACAACGACATAACCTTCCTCGCGCTCGTCGTCGACGGACGTCAGGTGCCGAGCAAGCCGCTGCAGCCGGACTTCCCGCACCACCGGTGCATACGAAGCTACATGAATCTCTTCGAGGCCACCGGAAAGGCGGGCGAGGACGAGGGGAACGACATATTGCGCTCGGACTTCGAAGCCGGCTACACCGTCTTCGCTTTCGACCTGACCCCCGACTGTTGCGACGGGGACCATTTCAACGTCGTGCGTCAGGGGACCGTGGGCGCTGAAATGGAGTTCTCGACGCCGCTACCCCGACCGATGAACGTCGTCGTGTACGCTGAATTCGAGACGGTGATGGAGATCGATCGGACCCGGAACGTCCTGTACGACTGTACGTCGTAACCGCCATGGAAACGTTCCAACTGCTGCGTCGCCTCGAACTCGACGCGTACGCTAAACGCATCGTCGTCGGCGTCGTGCCTAAAGACGCGCTACTTACCACCGCCGCCGCCGCCACTTACCCGATGACATTCGTGTGCAATACCGACGACGGCGGCGAACCGGGGGAGCACTGGGTGGCCGTCTACGTCGACCGGCGAGGCGTCGGCGAGTACTTCGATTCGTACGGTCTGCCGCCGCTGCACGCCGACTTCCGCGCCTTCCTGCACCGACACTGCGGCGACGCGTGGACGTACAACGACAAGCGATTGCAGAGCGTCGTCTCTAACGTGTGCGGACAATATTGCGTCGCCTACCTACTCCTCCGATGTCGCGACGTGCCGTTGACGTCGTTCCAGAACCTATTCGGCACCAATCGGGTGAACAATGACTGTCTCGTATTCGATTGGCTAAAGCCATTGCATTAACGCTTCGCTTTTACGTGTATAGTAATAAAAAAACGATGAAATGTACGCAATTGTGTTTTATTACCCTACCTACATACATACATACATACAGAACACTACCCCTAGGCGGCTCCCCACCCCTAGGGTAGGTTTAGTTATACGAGTTAGACGAGTATCGGTGCCGTGGTGACGCCGTCGTCGAGCACGCGGCGTTTAGCGTAGAAATAGCTCAACGCCGCGCGCTCTTGAACGTACGTCAACAAGGACGAGTTTTTCACCTGGAAGCCGCGGTTCCAACCGACGCCGCTGCGTCGGTCGCGCAGTACGGCGAGGAAGGCGTGCTCGTCGATATCGTTCTGACGCTTGCTCAATCCCTTCGTGGTGTACTTCGCGCCGTCGTCGCCGCCGAAGCAGTAGTACGTCTTACTGCACAGCGCCACGATTCCGTCGCCGCGCCACTCTTCTTTGAAGAGACCCGATCGACGATCGAATAGAAGACGGCGCGCGCAGCAGCCACCACCCTCCCACGTCAGTCCGGCGACGCGGCGCCGTACGTACGCGTCCACGTGCGCGTCGCAACATTCGGCCGGAAACCAGAGCGACCGATTCCGGAAGTAGTGTTCGCGCAGCGCTTCCGGTACGAGCGCGTCGATGTCGTGACCCGCGAGGGCTATGTACGCCGAGTCGGTGTCCATAGCGCAGTACTGGAAGAGCGTGCGTGGAATGTAGGCGTCGACGAAGTCGTAATAAAATTCGAGCATTCGTAATTTCGCGTATTGATACACGAAATAACTGATTTGAATCGGCAGGCCGTAGACGACGGTGCGCTTATTCAGCGCCACCTCGTACAGCTCGTCGTCGACGACGACGTCGAGTTGCCGGAAGCGACGGTTGTTGAAGAGTTGCGAGGCGACTACAGGCGTAGCGTACTTGATATCCCGGTGCCGATCGAAGCGCTTAATCGTCTTCCCGTACGAACTGTTGCCGAGTAGTTTAAAGATGTCGGCGATGATCGCTTTGTCGGGGTCGACGTCGCCCTCGCGTCGCGCCGTCGACACCGTGTCGCCGAAACGGCGAAAGCAGGCGATCGGCGTGTACTCGATCACCTTGTAGATGCGCGCGACGACGAGCCCGTGCTCCAGATACCAGCGTAGGAGGGGCGTGGCGAGCACGATCGCCGTGCCGAAGTAGCTACCGACGAGCGTCCGTTGAGGTCGGGTGAGTAGATCGTGCGACTCGACGTAGCGGCTCATGAACGGGCTGAGATCGTCGCGCGTGATATCGACGTTCTTGTACGCGGGATGCATTTCGGCGAACTTAGCGCGCAGCGCTTCCGGCACGGCGATATCGCACTGCACGAGACCGAATAGAGAGCCGTCGCGTACACCCTCCAGTATCGTCGAATGCGTTACGCACCTCGCCGGCGCGTCGGGTGGCGCCACGGGGGGTCTCACAGCTCGCCACTGGCACTCCCACATTTCGACGACGGCATCGACGTGGCGGCGCAGGTAGGCCGTCACGGCGATCGTCGCGGCGTACAGCGTCGTCATCGGTTGACCGTTGACGGCGTTCGTCGTCACGTGCGTCTGGCATATCGGGCAGCCGTGAAAGTAACAGCCGTGAAATTGATACGCCGTTCGCGTGGCGGCGCACCAACCGTCGACTCGGTACTTACCGACGCGCTTCTAGCGTCCGTTCAACTGGTGCCGTATAGGAGTGCCGATTCGTTCCGCTTCGTACGTCAACCACTCTACGGCCATACGACCGTAGCGGTGCACACGTTCCGCTCGAAAGCCGTTCTCCGCGTGTTGGCGCGTGTACCAACCCGTCGGCATTTCCCGCATCATCGCCGATAGATAGAGGCCGTTCACGTCATAGCCGACTATCGAACGACACGGGTTGTTACCGCCTCGAATCGACGTCACGCCGGCTTCGTGATGACGCGAGAAGATGATCGATGGACCGCCGACGATCTGCGACTGCAGTAGGCGGTGCAGGTCTCTGTTCGGTTCGTTGAACAGCGAGAAATGGATTGACAGCGGCAGGTCGTTGAATAGGTACAACAACGTCAACCCCGGTACGCTGATGGCGTCCTTGAACATGTCGATGCGCTGACGGCGATAGAAGGCGAACTGCCGCTCGAGGGCCTCGAGAAACGGCGCCACATCTCGGTTATTATACCAGATTAGAAAATCGCGCATCGTCGTCATGCGCTCGTCGCGCCACGCCGTCGCACAAATTTCGTAAGCCTCCGCGGAGATTCCCTCGCGTTTCAGGTGGCTGTAGAAAGTTTCGCGCGGCGGCAGGACGGTCTCCGCGTCGATATATTCTTACGGAAAGTACCCCTTCGTCGCCGCGCAGCCGTACGCTTTCAGATAGCGCACGTAGCTGACACCGGGCGCGAGGTAATTAGTTATGTCGAGAAATGTCAACGTCGACGTCGTCAGGCACATGTAAGCGTTCTGTCGTTTAATGGTGAACGCCGACGATGTGTGCTGCGCGTCGTCGGTTATGAGCAGGGGGGTCAAGTACTTTTTGACGACATTCAAATCGTACTTACCGCTGTTGAAGCCCAGTACGGGCATTTGACGAAGGTGCGTCCACAGGCGGTCGGCTAGTGCGGCGTACGGTGACGAATCGTTGTCGTCGTCGCGTCGTCGCCGCCAGTCTTCGTCCAGCGCTTCGAGCGCCTCGAAGACCGCGTCATAGCGGGGGCGTAGAACCGCGCACGCCGCCGCGCTCACGGCTTCCAGGTCATCGATGAGGCGGCGCGCTAGGTCGGCCGATTCACCGGTCGTGACGTAACAGCGCGCCGCTTCGTGTCCGGGCACGTTCGACGCAACGCTCACGCTGAGCAGTTCGTGTCGCGCTAGCCACCGACATTTGTCGTTATCCGGCGGCAGATCGTTGGCGGCAAAATAACATTCAAAATCGAATGTCGCGCGGTACGGATAGTAGCGCAGATCGTCGTCGCCGACGTCGATACCTTCGTCGTCGAGCCGTTGAAATACGGACGGCGTCGGTCGGTAGACGCCGCCGGGGAACACGTGACGAACACCGCCCTCGAACGTCGCTTCGTGACGTCGTAATTGCGACGGGTACCGCCAGAGGGAGTTGCCGCATTTCGAGCACTTGTACGTTTTCGCGTACGCGCGCAGGTAGATTATGTACGAGAAGTGATTCTCGTACAGGTTGACGTTCAGGGTCGTGGGGTGCGTTTCGATCGACCGACGGACTAGTTCGGCGGCGCCAGTCGCCGTCAGTCGATAGACGGCGATGTTGATGCCGAAAATCGTCTCCACGCGTTCCAGTTCGTTCAGGCGCACGCCGTTCGGCGTCGTGCCGTAGCGCGCGCTCAGTTGTTTAGCTACTCGCGTTAAACGGGCCGTATTTAGGCTCCCACCGCAGCCGCCTTGCAGGTGGATGCCGATGCACCGGAAGAGGCATAGATGATCGTCGTAGGGCGTGCCTCGACGATCGTTCGTCAACGTCACGACGTGCTTGTTTTTGCACACGTAGGCGGGGAGCGCGGCGCCGACGCACCCGATAGGATGGTTTAGGATGGCGTTCACGAAGTAGGTGGCGTTCGATACGAGCTCGACCACCCACCCCGAGTCGGGACGCTGCGCGATGACGTACTGTAGTACGTCGGTCGTGCGCACGACGTCGAGGAATCGTTCGAAAGAACGGCTATCGGTTACGAGGGCGGGCGTTTCGAGAAGGCGACCGCAGCAGTTACAGAACGAATGAAAATAGCGGTAACGACCCGACACCTTGTGGCGTAACACGAAACCATAGATTACGTTTATTTTAAACGCATTCTTTTGTTCGCGAAACATAACCCTCAGACGCGGTTCGAGCACCCGCGTACTCGTACAGGCGGTCATGCGATAGTTGTAGCGGGACTGCACGGCACCGAGCGCTACCGACGTCTCTATGCTACGTCGATGCTCGTCCACGACGCGTTGAAGAGCGTCGGCTGATGGTGGCGGTGGTGGATTGGAAGAATCATCGGGAGGTGGCGACACCTCCGGACGACCGCACCGTTCCCTCAGGTGTCGTAGCATCGCGGCGCGCGTACTGTACGTTACGCCGCATTTCGGACACTCTCGTCGTTTTACGCATAGCGCTTTATCGCCGCATCGTTTCGAACTCTTCGCGTGTCGCTCTAACGTCGACTGTTTCGCGATATAAGTACCGCATTTCTGACATTGCCACCTAGTAGTAGGCGGCATACTTTTTTGTGCTGCTACTTTTTCGAACACCCCTATTTATAACAGAGGTGGTACGGACATGCGCAGTGAGTAACGTGGGGTGGTGGTTTTGTTAAGTAACGGTGGTGGTGGTACGGCAGTGGGGGTGGCGGTTTTGTTAAGTAACGATGCGCGGTATGCGCAGTGAGTGGGGTGGCGGTTTTGTTAAGTAACGATGCGCAGTTAATGACGGTTTTGTTAAGTAACTGTGTGTTGGGGGTGGCGGTTTTGTTAAGTAACGATGCGCGGTATGCGCAGTGTTTTGTTAAGTGGGGTGGCGGTTTTGTTAAGTAACGATGCGCGGTGTTTCGTTAATGACGATTTTGTTAAGTAACTGTGTGTGTGTGTGTGTGTGTGTGTGTGTGTGTGTGTGTGTGTGTGTGTGTTAACTCGGAAACGGAACGTACATTTTCAACGTTTTATTACGCGTATCGTACAACGTAAAGCGTTATTAAAAGCAAATCAACAGAATAAGCAGTAATGTTCATTCGATTTAAAGGCCGCTTCTGCACTGTATGTACACGTGCACTGCCGATTCCAGTCGAGCGCGGTTGATGAAGTCGCGCCAATCCGTGCCAAGTAGCCAATCCGACACGAACTGGACCAAATACAGTTCCCCCGCTCGCCCCGGTTGCTGTCCGTGCGCCTTAACGTGTAGTAGCTGCACGAGACGTACGAAGGTCGGTATCAGCGATCGATGTAGACACGTTTCCAACACGGCGTTGAAGTGATGCGTGACGAGGTCGGCTACGTTGTCGTAGCGCTGTGCGTACTCACGAGTAGGCCGACCCGCGCGATAGCCGACCATATGCACGTACGGACAGCCCTCATTAACTTCGCAAGCACCGCATCGATCGCGCGCCGTCTCCAGTATCAGCTCACCGAGGTGTTCAGCGAGAAGGGACATCGCATGTCGTTCATATCGACAAGCCAACTGACCCCGCCCCGGCTCGACGACGTGTCGTTGTATCACTTCCGACGGTGATGGATTCCAACAACACGATGGCACGATCTGGTGTAGACTTTCGTAAGGCGGCGGTGCACCAAGCGCCTCCTCGATGATAGCATCCAACGCGCTATCGACGACGTCCGCGCATCCCTACAGCACAAAGCAGGCGCCTACAAAAATACATTATAATTACGCTTCCCAGTCCCACGGCGATCGTGCGCACGACAGTAACGCGTACGCGCCTTAGCGTCGTACTTCAGTAGTAATCTCTCACGTTCAAGCCGTCGTGCTCTCTACAAACACACATTATTATCATTAGTCCACCTCTTTTTCAGCGGTAACACGAGCCAGCAGCGCAGCATCTTTCGTCTCACTATCCGTCACTGTCCGATCCAGCAGTGTTTGTACGAACAAGGCAACCTCCGCGTACCTTGCACGCATCCTTTCGTTATTGGCTAACATTTCCAGCAGTACTCGGCGCACCTCCTACAGACAAAACAACAAATAAATGTCATGCTTTAAATAAGCTGAGCACCGTTCTATTATGTAGCTCGACTAGTAGGCGCTCATCGCTTCGTAAGCTGAACACCAGGCCATTACGTAATTTTCCACTATCTCGTCTAGTAGGCGCGCAGCCTCATCACTCGTCGGTTTACCAGTTAGCAACGCCGTCACCAGCGGGGCCTCCTATAGCACAAGAAACCCATTAGTCGTCGTCATCGTCAACGTCTCTCTTCAGTGTGCGCACCGTATAAGACGCCTCGCCTTGCCAGGTCGTCTTACGCACACTGAGCTCCACTTTTGTACCTGTCAACTCAAGTACAGTATCGCGAAGTTCCTCCTCATTTAATTCCACCAAGTAATCAGCCCGGTACTCAACGAGCTTAGCCATTTGCGTGTCAAACAACGTCAGCCACATCTCATCTTCTTCTTCATCCCCATCTCGTATCATCACACGCAGCGCAAAGAAATTTTTCACCATATCCTGTTCCCCGTGGGTTCGACATAGCATAACGCCATCTGTGGTTTTTTGATACAGCTTGCGTCGGCAATGGGAACAGCCCCTGTACGTGCACTGGTCTTTATAAGACACCGCCTCGATGAAGGCGGGGATCTTAAGTTTATATACGCCGTTCTCAGCGCAAGCCAGCTCCCTCACACTCACCAATGTAGCCTGTGATGACGTTGCAGTGCTGCATTCTCTCTCAAGCGAAGCGCGCCGAGTCGGTTCCTCCAAAGCCGCTTCGTCAGCCTCACGTTTACGCCCAATCGGGTACGCTATAACCAACACGGGTCTCTTAGCAGGCGGTGTTGTCGCCGCCGCAGGTGGTTGCTGCTGACTTCCACTCGCCTTACACGCCTGTTTACGCATCGCCTTCAGGTTTTTCACCGGTGTCGTCATCTCATTATGGTCGGCCATTCTCGCATTGGAAGAACTTCTGCTGCTGCTGCTGTTGCTGCTGAAATCAGTCAGACCACTTGGGTTATACCACATACAAATTTTTCAACCGGTTTATATAAGCAACATACGGCGCATGCGTACTTAACACATACCGCCCTAATCGACGGTTCTATTACAACGCATAACTGCCTAGTATCCGATGTCTTTTATTTTCGGAAAAAAATTGAACGAATGTAGTGCGTTCGTTGACAAACGTTTATTTACAGCCAATTTTAATAAAATAATAACACCACATAATTCCCTACTCGCCACCGATCCCACACAACTCTTAAATTCATACTTTTAACGAGTCGGTTAGGCTTTGGAAAAAGCATTGTTCGCTCTTCACATTCCATTCACGATAAGCTACCCCATTAGCGTCACAGCTGGTTTGCGTCACCATCCGGTTTCTAGTTATCGCCAAGAAAAAAATTTACACGTTCACGTTAGTGCGTTCGTTGTCAAATGTGACTTTCACATCGAATTTCTCTATTATTAATACTCCACAATATGCCTGATCCCTAACTAAGCGTATACAACGGTTCATTTTATGCATTTAAACGTTCGTTTATTGCTATTTTGATCTCTTTGCCTTCGATGTTTTACATCACTTTTGCGCATGCGCGCTTAGCACATACCTGACTTTAGACAACAACGCAACGGTCTTCGCTCATTCGCTATCATGGCCGCCTCCCGAACACTTGCTACGCGAGAACCTGCCGCCGCAAACGAACAGCGGTACGTTGTATTTCTTATTATTTACTTTTTATAACTTATTATTATATCTGTAATTCTTTAATTATATATTACTACAGCTGTAAGTTTTCATTCTTTATTTAATTACTTTTATAACTTATATTTAGTGCTGCTACTTTTTCGAACACCCCGATTTATAATTTCTTTAATTATATATGTAATTCTTCATTAATTATTTAGTACAGCTGTCGGTTTTCATTCTTTATTAATTACTTTTCATACTTTGTTTACTTATATTTAGTACACGTTTTCATTCTTTATTAATTATTTAGTACATTTTCCTATACGTAATTAATTTTACTTAATTGCCAAATGCGTTATTCACAGAAACCACCTGCGACGCCCTATCACACTGCCGACACGACCAAACGTCTACGATAGGCCTATCTGTCGCGTCACCGGCGTGCCACGACCACCAACTCCCGTCGATCTCCAGGGGTCGGGAGACGACGAGCCAACCGTCTTCCCGGGCTTGACAGACGCTGAATGGATCAGCTCACTACACCCCACCCGTTCACAGTCGACCAGGCTTCCGACGACGCCGACGGAATCCTGTCGTCGTTTTCCGTACGCGCGGACGACGGATCGTGGTACACGCCTATCCCGGCTAATGAATTATACGAGAGACGAGGCTTTAACTCGCCTTTAGTGCCTGTAGGTCGCTCGACCTTAATGCAACGCCAATACGACTCGGACTGTTCACGAACAGCGCGACTACCGCACTTGGGGCAAGCTCAGAGCCGCCCGCCTGGTTCACGGCACCACCGTGATTTCTATTAATAAACAAAACATAACTTACACCGCATTCACTCGTCTATCTATCGCCTATAAGCAGCCTGCCTTACCGTTGAGTACAGCTTTTAAATGCTAAACGTATGCATGCGCCTCGTTTCGTTTTGATAGTATCGGCTATATAAAAACATACCACCATTTTGCGTCCATTCGTCTATCCACCGCATAAACATCCCGCTGCCTCAACAAGCCGACCGCTGAGTATAGCTTTTAAACGCGTGCATGGGATTCGTTTCAATAACGCCAGCCAGCTGAAATCAACGCCGTTACAGAACCGGCTAACAGCTGCTAGCCGTAGATCTATTTTTAACCGCCCGTACCTAGGCCGGTCGTATATCAAATTCCACCGCTGCTGCTGCTGTAATCACTCAGCGATATAGGGTACAGCGGGTATTCTCGTACACAGTGGGTTTAGTGCCTTTGTAACCACGGTGGTTTTAGCTATAATATAACCACGGTGGTTTCAGCTAAAACCATATGGCTATATCGTAACTAGGGACGCTGTTACTGGAATAATAGCTAGATGGCGTTATCACGTAACTAGGGACGCTGCTAACGTAACTAGGGACGCCGTTATAGCCGCTAGGGCTAAACTAATTACTGGGCTACTCGCTAGGTGGCACCTCTATATCATCAATCAAAAGTGACAGGCCATCAATCACGTTTTTTATAAGTAGGTTCCCGATTTCTCTCGGGTTACACAAAACCCTTTGATCTTTTTTTATAAGTAGGTTCCCGAAAAAGATAAGGACGTTTTTTATGCACGTAGTTAGGCCTAAAGTAGGTCAAAAAGGGGCGGGGCGAGGGTGTGTGTTGTCTATATACTACTTTTGTAATTTACCGACCACCATCGTCTGGTCGCAAGTCGAAGTCCTTTCGCCAATTCCTCGTAGAATTCGGCAAAGTTCTTGAATGCGTTTCACTTCGAAACACCGGAATCGTTATACTCGGTGATTTCAATGTTCGCTATGGAAACGATGTGCGACAAAGATGCACGTGACTTAACTGCATTGCTGAAAGTCACATAAAACAACATGTGATATCGGCAACACACTGCCAGGGTAACATTGTGACAGACGTATCGGCGACTTATGTGCTTCGCCATTGATTAACAACCCCGCCGACAACATTGACAGTCTGTTTGAACAGTATAATGATGAACTTCGAACGGTAATTGACAGACATGCACCAGTCATCCAACGATTAATAAATGTGCGTCCAAGACAACCATGGCGGACTGACAACTTGCAGCTGATGAGACGTCAAGTGCGACGAGCAGAGCGCAAGTGGCGTCACACGCGGCTAGCTGCCCATCGTGAAATGTACACTGACTTGCGTGACGCATTTAAGCAGAGCATCGCCACAACCAAATCTGCTTATTACTGTGCTGAAATCGAAGTTACGTCTCACGATACCAAAGCAATACATCGCATCACGAACAATTTGATGGGACATACTCATACGCCTGTGTCTCCGAATGTGACAATGACCCTGATGCGCTAGCTAAGCGATTGGTCTCTTATTTCACAGATAAGAACACTGATATCAGTATACGGCTGGTGACTGCATGCTCGTAATGCCTACTGCCCACATTCCTACACGATATCGAATGCCGTATTGAAGAACCATTGTACGACTTTCAACTTGCTACAGTCACGGACATCTGCGGTCTGGTTGAGAAGACATCTAGCAAATCTTCTTCCAGCATTGACGTCATTTCTGGAAGCATGCTTAAATCTAACATTGACATTCTTGGACCAGTGTTAACCAGCATTGTTAACATGTCCATCGTGTCGGCATCACTACATGTCGCTATGAAACATGCCGTAGTAACACCACTGTTAAAGAGGAATGGTCTTGATCCAGAACTGTTATCGAATTATCGTCCAATATCAAATATGTCTTTCGTTTCGAAGCTCGTCGAGAAATGCTTTGCAATTCAAATACGACAGCACATGGATGCGAACGGCATCTTTGGTATTTTCCAAAGTGCGTACCGTCCAATGCACAGCTGTGAAACTGCCCTAGTACGCATACAGGACGACATATTGCTTTCTCTGGATAACAAGAAGAGCGTGATACTGGTGCTACTAGATCTCAGTGCCGCTTTTGATACTGTCGACCACCATCTGTTGTTCAATCAACTGCACAGAATTGGCGTGCGTGGCAACGCACTGTGCTGGTTGAAGTCGTATCTGTCACAGCGAACATAGGCAGTTAAAGTTGGCAACTTCATTTCAAGAAGTGTCGATCTAACATGCGGTGTTCCTCAGGGTAGCGTGCTCAGACCTCTACTGTTCACGATCTACTGCCTTGGATTAAACCATTTTTGAACATCATATGTATGCTGATGATGATCATCTATGCTATCACGTGTATGCAGATTCGAGGCTATATTTAGCGGAGATAGATCGTAGAAATTGGTGGTGCAGAAAAGTTGATAAACAAGTGGAATTACTGATTGATAAGTATTATTCTTGCCTTAATATAATTCATAAAGTTGCAATAAACATATATTGAGTAACATATGTGCTTAAAGTTAGTTAGTTAAAGTACTTTAGAACACCTTAGTATAGTGAGTGATAATAGTGTAACTCACTTAGCCTTAGATAAGTTGTAAACAAGATTTAACAAACTGTAAGCCAGTACTTACTAGATATTTTGATTAGGTAGCATTGTTGTTAAAATTAAGCAAGGGCGATAGTCGGGCGGCGTAACCTAAATAAATAAAGCAGCCTAACGTAACGTAAATGATTGTATTTAAATTAGGTCACTACTGGTAATGTTAGCGTTCGTGACAGGATAAATAGTCGGCTGTGTAATTGAAATTTATAACCCAAAGTGTGCTGTAGTACACAGGAAACAGTCTTTATAAAGACTAAGTTAGTTAAGTTATTAAATAAATTAGATCGGGATATGGTCCTTGCAAGCGGCAAGTCAAGGCAAAGCGACATTTGGTGTGCGATCACTGCCACAGCTGGGTAGATTTTGCATTGTCTGGCTGTGGGAAGTCATGGGCAGAAACCATGGACGAACGATTCACCTTTCAGTACATTGGGTGTTGGAAGGTGGAGTGTCTGCAGAAGGAGATAGTGAAGGGAATGGAGATGGGAATTAGCAAGGAGGCTGGTCGAATGGAGAGAGACGACAGGGAGAGAGGTGAGAATACCGCAAGACTAAAGGAGATTAGCAGTGGCAAGAAAACCGAGGAAAGGAGATTGAGAGGAGGGAAGGTGATTGGAGGGGAAGAAATTGGAAAATCGACAACAGAAAACGTGACAAGCGTGAAGGTGACAAGGAAGAAAGTGACAGTAGAGAAGGAGGGAGGGAAGATGGGACGGGATAGAAGTAAATGAGATGGGACGAAAGATGAAGGACGAAAGGAAGTGAGAGCAAAGTGAAAGAAGAGAAGTAAAAAAAGGGACGCTTACAGGAGGAAAGGTGACAAGAGAAAAGGCGACAGGAAAGAATGGATCGGAAGAGAATGTTACAGGAGAGAAGACGACGGGAGGGGGGGGGACAACAACTAGACAGATGCAAACCGAAGAAGGAGCTATTCTAAGGCAGTGATTTAGGGGGCAATGAGGAAAGAGAGGGTGTTTATGGGCGACTCCATTATGAGAAAGACGGACAAGACAATGAGAGAGGGGAAGGACGTCGTTGTTTGTCTAGGGGGGGGGGGGGCTAGGATTGAACATATGACAGATAGGGTAGAGAAGGTATTGGGACATGGCAAGGGGGTCTATACTGGTACATGTAGGAACAAATAATGCAGACAGGGAGGGAACAACTGCGATAGTATAGAAGTATAGACAGTTAGTGAGGAAGCTAAAGAAGACAAGAGTTGAACAGGTTATTCTGTCAGGAATTTTGCCAGTAATGGGAAGAAGGGGGGCAAAGTATAGAAACTGCAAGAGGATGGCGATCAACGCATTAATTGAGCAGATGTATGAAGAAGAGGGGGTGGGATTCGCAGATTTATGGGGATACGTTGTTGGGAGGGAAGATATGTACATGAGAGATGGCCTCCATCTTAGTGGAAAGGGAGCAGCAGTTTTCTCAGAGAACCTACTGCGATCTGTTGACAGTGGGACAGGTTGCATATATTTAAACTAGATTCGCAGGGGGGACTCACAGAAAAGTCTGAAAATGGAGGCATAGATAAAGACAACACAAATAAATCAGTAAATAACAGTCTGTAAAACTGTTCTGAAGCTGGATATAAATGTGTTTGTTTAAATGCAAGGAGTATAGTAAACAAAACAAAAGAACTAAACATTATGGTAAAAGATATTGACCCTCATATAATAGGTATAACCGAATCCTGGACCACCACCGATATATCAGATGCTGAATTGGGACTGACAGGATATGTACTATTTAGAAAAGATAGAATAGGAAGAAAGGGAAGTGGAGTTATTTTATATATTAAAGAATCTATCCAGGCTTATGAAATAAAATGAGAAAGAGAAGCAGATTGCGAAGAAGCTGTTTGGTGTAACATAGTTACAGGAAACTCAACGTTAACAGTTGGGTTAGTTTATCGAAGTCGAAACATAAGCATAGAAGAGAATGAAAAAATACAAAACGCTATAAGGGAAGTAAGCAAACGGGACTGTATTATTATGGGGGATTTTAACCACGGGCATATACACTGGGAATCTCTACAAAGTATGGGGAGTGAGGACCACAAGTTTTTAGTTTTAGTTCAAGATACTTTCCTTTCTCAACACGTGCTAGAACCAACCAAGGGTGAGAATGTGTTAGACATAGTTTTGTCCTCACAGAATGAATTAGTTGACAATGTCAAGATATGTGAGCCACTGGGGAGTAGCGATCACAACCAGATACATTTTACAAATCAACATAAAATCAGAAAGGAATAGTAAAAAGCACTATAGGGGAAATTTCCACAAAGGAAGGTATAAGGGCATGAGGAAATATTTTGTAAAGATAGACTGGAATAACACACTGAAAATAAGACACCAACAGAGTACTGGAATATATTAAAGAGTGAAATTAAGTGCATAGTCCATAAATTTGTACCCTTCAAACAAGGGAAACGTAGAAAAATTAAGTATATACAATTGATGTGGAAGTCATATAGATGTACTGGGAATACCGATACCAAAGCAATACATCGCATCACGAACAATTTGATGGGACATACTCATACGCCTGTGTCTCCGAATGTGACAATGACCCTGATGCGCTAGCTAAGCGATTGGTCTCTTATTTCACAGATAAGAACACTGATATCAGTATACGGCTGGTGACTGCATGCTCGTAATGCCTACTGCCCACATTCCTACACGATATCGAATGCCGTATTGAAGAACCATTGTACGACTTTCAACTTGCTACAGTCACGGACATCTGCGGTCTGGTTGAGAAGACATCTAGCAAATCTTCTTCCAGCATTGACGTCATTTCTGGAAGCATGCTTAAATCTAACATTGACATTCTTGGACCAGTGTTAACCAGCATTGTTAACATGTCCATCGTGTCGGCATCACTACATGTCGCTATGAAACATGCCGTAGTAACACCACTGTTAAAGAGGAATGGTCTTGATCCAGAACTGTTATCGAATTATCGTCCAATATCAAATATGTCTTTCGTTTCGAAGCTCGTCGAGAAATGCTTTGCAATTCAAATACGACAGCACATGGATGCGAACGGCATCTTTGGTATTTTCCAAAGTGCGTACCGTCCAATGCACAGCTGTGAAACTGCCCTAGTACGCATACAGGACGACATATTGCTTTCTCTGGATAACAAGAAGAGCGTGATACTGGTGCTACTAGATCTCAGTGCCGCTTTTGATACTGTCGACCACCATCTGTTGTTCAATCAACTGCACAGAATTGGCGTGCGTGGCAACGCACTGTGCTGGTTGAAGTCGTATCTGTCACAGCGAACATAGGCAGTTAAAGTTGGCAACTTCATTTCAAGAAGTGTCGATCTAACATGCGGTGTTCCTCAGGGTAGCGTGCTCAGACCTCTACTGTTCACGATCTACTGCCTTGGATTAAACCATTTTTGAACATCATATGTATGCTGATGATGATCATCTATGCTATCACGTGTATGCAGATTCGAGGCTATATTTAGCGGAGATAGATCGTAGAAATTGGTGGTGCAGAAAAGTTGATAAACAAGTGGAATTACTGATTGATAAGTATTATTCTTGCCTTAATATAATTCATAAAGTTGCAATAAACATATATTGAGTAACATATGTGCTTAAAGTTAGTTAGTTAAAGTACTTTAGAACACCTTAGTATAGTGAGTGATAATAGTGTAACTCACTTAGCCTTAGATAAGTTGTAAACAAGATTTAACAAACTGTAAGCCAGTACTTACTAGATATTTTGATTAGGTAGCATTGTTGTTAAAATTAAGCAAGGGCGATAGTCGGGCGGCGTAACCTAAATAAATAAAGCAGCCTAACGTAACGTAAATGATTGTATTTAAATTAGGTCACTACTGGTAATGTTAGCGTTCGTGACAGGATAAATAGTCGGCTGTGTAATTGAAATTTATAACCCAAAGTGTGCTGTAGTACACAGGAAACAGTCTTTATAAAGACTAAGTTAGTTAAGTTATTAAATAAATTAGATCGGGATATGGTCCTTGCAAGCGGCAAGTCAAGGCAAAGCGACATTTGGTGTGCGATCACTGCCACAGCTGGGTAGATTTTGCATTGTCTGGCTGTGGGAAGTCATGGGCAGAAACCATGGACGAACGATTCACCTTTCAGTACATTGGGTGTTGGAAGGTGGAGTGTCTGCAGAAGGAGATAGTGAAGGGAATGGAGATGGGAATTAGCAAGGAGGCTGGTCGAATGGAGAGAGACGACAGGGAGAGAGGTGAGAATACCGCAAGACTAAAGGAGATTAGCAGTGGCAAGAAAACCGAGGAAAGGAGATTGAGAGGAGGGAAGGTGATTGGAGGGGAAGAAATTGGAAAATCGACAACAGAAAACGTGACAAGCGTGAAGGTGACAAGGAAGAAAGTGACAGTAGAGAAGGAGGGAGGGAAGATGGGACGGGATAGAAGTAAATGAGATGGGACGAAAGATGAAGGACGAAAGGAAGTGAGAGCAAAGTGAAAGAAGAGAAGTAAAAAAAGGGACGCTTACAGGAGGAAAGGTGACAAGAGAAAAGGCGACAGGAAAGAATGGATCGGAAGAGAATGTTACAGGAGAGAAGACGACGGGAGGGGGGGGGGACAACAACTAGACAGATGCAAACCGAAGAAGGAGCTATTCTAAGGCAGTGATTTAGGGGGCAATGAGGAAAGAGAGGGTGTTTATGGGCGACTCCATTATGAGAAAGACGGACAAGACAATGAGAGAGGGGAAGGACGTCGTTGTTTGTCTAGGGGGGGGGGGGCTAGGATTGAACATATGACAGATAGGGTAGAGAAGGTATTGGGACATGGCAAGGGGGTCTATACTGGTACATGTAGGAACAAATAATGCAGACAGGGAGGGAACAACTGCGATAGTATAGAAGTATAGACAGTTAGTGAGGAAGCTAAAGAAGACAAGAGTTGAACAGGTTATTCTGTCAGGAATTTTGCCAGTAATGGGAAGAAGGGGGGCAAAGTATAGAAACTGCAAGAGGATGGCGATCAACGCACTAATTGAGCAGATGTATGAAGAAGAGGGGGTGGGATTCGCAGATTTATGGGGATACGTTGTTGGGAGGGAAGATATGTACATGAGAGATGGCCTCCATCTTAGTGGAAAGGGAGCAGCAGTTTTCTCAGAGAACCTACTGCGATCTGTTGACAGTGGGACAGGTTGCATATATTTAAACTAGATTCGCAGGGGGGACTCACAGAAAAGTCTGAAAATGGAGGCATAGATAAAGACAACACAAATAAATCAGTAAATAACAGTCTGTAAAACTGTTCTGAAGCTGGATATAAATGTGTTTGTTTAAATGCAAGGAGTATAGTAAACAAAACAAAAGAACTAAACATTATGGTAAAAGATATTGACCCTCATATAATAGGTATAACCGAATCCTGGACCACCACCGATATATCAGATGCTGAATTGGGACTGACAGGATATGTAATATTTAGAAAAGATAGAATAGGAAGAAAGGGAAGTGGAGTTATTTTATATATTAAAGAATCTATCCAGGCTTATGAAATAAAATGAGAAAGAGAAGCAGATTGCGAAGAAGCTGTTTGGTGTAACATAGTTACAGGAAACTCAACGTTAACAGTTGGGTTAGTTTATCGAAGTCGAAACATAAGCATAGAAGAGAATGAAAAAATACAAAACGCTATAAGGGAAGTAAGCAAACGGGACTGTATTATTATGGGGGATTTTAACCACGGGCATATACACTGGGAATCTCTACAAAGTATGGGGAGTGAGGACCACAAGTTTTTAGTTTTAGTTCAAGATACTTTCCTTTCTCAACACGTGCTAGAACCAACCAAGGGTGAGAATGTGTTAGACATAGTTTTGTCCTCACAGAATGAATTAGTTGACAATGTCAAGATATGTGAGCCACTGGGGAGTAGCGATCACAACCAGATACATTTTACAAATCAACATAAAATCAGAAAGGAATAGTAAAAAGCACTATAGGGGAAATTTCCACAAAGGAAGGTATAAGGGCATGAGGAAATATTTTGTAAAGATAGACTGGAATAACACACTGAAAATAAGACACCAACAGAGTACTGGAATATATTAAAGAGTGAAATTAAGTGCATAGTCCATAAATTTGTACCCTTCAAACAAGGGAAACGTAGAAAAATTAAGTATATACAATTGATGTGGAAGTCATATAGATGTACTGGGAATGATGAAGACTACAACAGTTATAAAGAAGCACTTAACCAAGCTACAGCAGAAATTAGAAATTCAAAGAGAAGCTATGAACAACAATTAGCTAGTAATGTAAAACGTGACAGCAAGAGTTTTTATGCGTATATTCGAAGCAAACAGAACGTTCAAGATAATGTCGGTCCTCTAGAAGATAGTGCTGGAAATATAATATCAGAGGGATTCTTAATGGCAGAAGACCTGAATGAGTACTTTAGTTCAGTGTTTACCAGAGAAGATATTAGTTCACTGCCAGTACCAGAGGCTACGTTCAAGGGGGCAGATTCATACTATTTAGGACAATTAATTGTAACCCCGGAAATGGTAGCTAAGAAAATATGGGCTATGAAGGATAATAAATCACCTGGAGTGGATGGAATTCCACCCAAACTGCTATTGGAAATTGTAGAACAAATTAGCGAACCGCTTGCAACAGTTTTCAATTTGTCATTACAAGAGGGAGTAGTTCCTTTAGAATGGAAAGAGGCAAACATTATACCGTTATTTAAAAAAAGGTTCGAGAAACAAGTCAGAGAACTATAAACCAGTGAGTTTAACATCAGTGATTTGCAAATTATTAGAAAGACTAATTAAAGATCACATGGTGGATTTTCTTGTTAAAAAAAACTTGATAAACCCATCTCAACATGTGCTTTTTTAAGTAAGGTCATGCTTAACAAATATGTTATGTTTTTGGAAAACATCACTAAGTGGGTAGGTGAGGGATCACCAGTAGATATCGTCTACTTAGATTTTCAAAAAGCTTTCGACAAAGTACCACATCAAAGATTACTGCTGAAACTAAAGGCCCATGGCATAGGAAATGGTATAATAAACTGGATAGCACAATGGCTGATTGACAGAAGACAACGCGTAGTAGTTGATGGGGAGGCTTCAAACTGGACATCGGTATTGAGTGGGGCACCACAGGGATCGGTATTATGACCTATATTAATCTTAATATATATAAATGATTTTGATGGTGAAATAACAAGCAAGGTGTTGAAATTTGGGTATGATACAAACGTGTTTAGAAGGATTAAAAGTGATGGAGATAGACAGCATTTACAAGATGATCTTGACAGGTTGATCAAATGGTCTGAAAAGTGGCAAACGCTGTTCAATTTTGGGAAATGTAAATGCCTCCACACAGGACATGGGAACGAAGAGGCAGAATATACAATGGGGGGTACTGTACTAAGTACTACTGTAAAAGAAAAGGACATAGGGTTAACCATTAGTGCTGATATGAAGGTTTAAGAGCAGTGTGGAACTGCAGCTTCAAAGGGAAATCAAATCCTTGGATTAACTAGGCCAAACATAACGTATAAGGAAAAAGAGCTAACAATACCGCTGTACAAAACAATAGTTAGGCCTCATTTAGAATATTATATTCAAGCGTGGAGGCCATATCGCAGGAAGGACATATATATGATAGAAAGAGTGCAGAGGAGAGCAACTAAAATTATACAAAAACTGAGGGATCTTAGTTACGAAATACGCCGAAAAAATGCGGTTTAACAACACTAGAGACCAGGAGATTGAGAGGAGATCAGATAGAAATTTTTAAAATATTGAATGGTTATGAAAATATTGATCGAAATATTTTTTTCTCAGTTAAGAAAGATAGAAGGACTAGATGACATGAAGTTACATTAGCAAAGGAGCAGAGTAGATTATATATAAGAAAGTTTTCATTTTCAAAAAGGACTATAAATGAATGGAACAGATTATCTGCTGATTGTGTGGGTGCTAGTAGCGTGAATATGTAAAAAAATAAAATCGACACATACCTCAGACGGGCGGGATACACATAGATAAAAGGGTCGGACTCTCGATAAGCCAAAGGGCTTCCTTGTTCACCTGCCACCTAGAGTTTATTCTCTGGGTGGCAATCTTGTTAAATCTGATACGCAATTATATGTGGACTTTCCCCGTGACCAGCCACTTACAATGGCCACCGATCGAATATCTCGTTGTACCACCGATGTGAAAGCATTGATGTTTTTCCATAATCTCCTGCTTAACGAGAACAAAACCGAGGTGATTGTCATATCTGCAGAGGACAATCGGAAACTTGTTCACCCGCCTGTTGACCAAGTCATTGATGTATGTGGCTGTGCTGTTTCGTCGAAGCCGGTTATCCGCGACATCGGCGTTCTACTCGACAACACTATGTCGTCAATAACGAATCAAGTTTGCCAGGTGGCATATTGTCACCTCCGATGCATCGCGTTAATTCGGAAATGTCTTACCACTAATGCCTGCAGAACCATTGTGAACGCCTTAGTCATGTCACGTATTGATTATGGCAACGCAGTGTTATATGGTTGGCCGGAGACGCACTTGCGAAAGCTGCAGATGGTACAGAATTGCAGCACGTCTCATTACCGGGACAAGGAGACGTGCTGTACCGTCTGCACTGGTTGCTTATACCCCAGCGGATCGAATTCAAGCTGTTACTGCTGGTATATCGTGCAGTGCACCATCTCGGCCCTGCGTACATTTCATCGCTCGTGACATCCTACACGCCGACCAGATCACTTAGATCGGCCGAACAAGGTCTGCTGACTGTTCCGAGATATCACCTTGAACATTATGGCCATTCCTTTTCGGTGGCTGGCCCGAACCTGTGGAATGCCCTGCTTCATGCAGTCAGGCATGCAAACTGCGTTGCCACTTTCAAATCACTCTTAAAGACACACTTATTTCGACAGGCCTTCAAAGAACTCTGCAGTCCGCATCAGTGACATTTGTGCAATGTTGACATTCGGTAGTTAAATTGCAGTTATTTATTTATTAATTATTTTTTAATTAGCATATTATATGTATTTAGTTAATTTAATTTAAGCACATTATTTATTTTAGGTATTTAAACGGCTAATTCATTTAATTTATGTATAATATATACATTTGTAAATATATATATATTTATTTTTATTCAAGTTTATCTAACTGACATTTTATGTAATTTTTATATGCTACTTTTAAATCATAATCGTTAACCTTTCTATTCAATATTTGTAATTAATATGTTTTATGTCATTTAATGTATTTTACTTATACTCTACGATTGTCAGCGCCTTTGAGCAGATTTGTTATCAGGACACACGGCGCTCTATAAATGCTTTATACTAATAAATAATATAGAATTCGTAAGTGCGTCGTTTTTGACAGACGCTGGACCACCTTTATTCAGACATCACGTGTCGTATCCCATAATGCTTTGGGATAAATGCAAACATGAAGTATGGTGGCTGACATTGGCTGTTGCTACATTAATGGGTTTATACAAAAACGCTCAAGGGTGCCTGGGTGGCACCCGTTGGATTATTGACCTAGAGGTGTAGAAAGTCACTAAAATGAAAAACATAGTGCGGACCCTAATTCACGCTTCACTGGCTAACGCCCGGACTATAGCCGTCCCAATACAAATTGTCTCTTCTATCCCTCACAGATTACCCAAACTGATCAAATGTAAAAAAAAACCGAGAAAAGCGATTAATGGTATGATGTCATTGATGTTAATTATGTATATATATATAAGTGTTTCAAAAGTACTTATACCTATGTTACTTTAAATAACTTAACTGACGGGTTTCCTTATACTTACACCTGTGTGTAGAACACTACGAATAAATGGTTGTGTTATTTAGATGATTAAATATACACTTATCAACACATGTCTCGTGAAACGTATCAATACTTTTAATTAGTAAATTATATTTCAGTACGTACTCTTAAATATCATCTTAACTAGAACAAAGAAACTGGAAATGGTGCATTTCGTGAAATGCAGTCCAGATGGCGTACTTTATGAAATCCAGTCCGTTTGGCGTCATCCTGCTGGCAGCTTGCTTAACATTTAAGAATGATTAATATGCTGTAATACATGTTATTCAAACTTGATATCATATTTGATGTTTGTGAAAACATGAATACAGCATGTTTACTTCATGAATTCATAGCAAAGAATGTATTTAAGGTATTACGCTTATGTTGTCAAAATCTGACGTCAAGCAGTTAGGGAGGTGAGGTATATTTGGGTACATGAATGTGTGGTGTTCAGCAACATTGCACAATTGTGTAGTACTGTTCAATAGAAGAATGAATGGAGATAATTTATATATATTATACATGGATTTTGAATATAAATTAAGGTAACTAGCATTACTAGGGTACATTTAATATGATGTTGATGACGAAACCGAAATGGATTTTTCGACATGTTCAATGTTTTGTCTCTGGCTTCCGCAAAAATAAAAATATCGGTACGATATGTGTAGTTATTATTTCTCTCATAATTCCGGATACGTTGATATCAAACTTAGCTTCGTAGCGCATTATCTGCTATTTTTAAGATTTCCAATTATGACAAAACAGCCACTCAAAGACGGCCTAGGCCTAGTGGCCTAAATTTAAATCCAATTTTCAGAATGAGGTCAACTGATTTGAGAGGGTTGCCTTCTGGATTATTATTCAGGAGGTTTTGAAGTTTAAAATAACACAGCCTGTCACAGGGCAACGAAAACTAACATGAGGTGTCCATTTCGACCCCCGTGCTCCCCGACTATATTGAGATATAGTATTCTTGGTCTCGGTAGAATAAAAACAGAACAAGAAGTAAATGTGAAAAACCCTCTAACCAATTTATTATTTTCCTTTCGTTGGGGTTTTGAAAGCTGACGATACAACCAAGGAACCTATATTTAGGCAGGACGCGTCCCCGGGCGAGCTCATGGTAGTGTACAGTGGGCGTTTTTGTCCGCCATTTGGGAGGCTGGTGTGTGCGTCAGTGCACATATGTTCTGGCTTGGTGGAACTCCACAATGGCGCACTAACCGCTCCATTGACGTATTTTTTTAAACGCGAACAGCGCGCGCTGAACCGTCTTGTACACGGTCTTTGCTATAACGCTCCATACTTTAGACGTTTAGTTGATGTAGTTATGTTACCAAGTGGTTTGTATGATATCTTCGATGTGACCACTGCTTTAACGTAAAACTTGACATGCATCTTCGGGTACGTAATTGTTTTCTTAGTAGTTTCCTACGAACTTTCATTCAATGGGACATGTTTATGTAATATTTTCATATCGTGACGCCGCGGTCCATGCAAGGCTTGGTTACTTTCTCAAAATTCAAATTGGTCATCCTTACCGTAAGCGTTGAAATCTCACTGAACCCTTCAGTTCAGGCTTCATTAATGATTAAATACGCCATTAGTCGGATCTATGGATCGCTGGGAATACGGAAAGCCAAAATTAGGATTAGGGTTAGTTAACCATAATCTTAACCATATCAGTAATACAATTAACCGTTTCGGATTAACTTTATACTGATATGTGGACAATAATCGTGCGTCCAATCGTGTTTTGCCATTTTTACTAAAACCTGACCAAATTCTTCCGTAAGATATTGATGTGCTAAATCTCGAACACATATTCCTTCCAATGTCTGCAAACGAACTGTTACAAAAGTTGTTTTGAGAGAAGTAGTTACGAAAACATAAGGCCGGCGAAATCCAAATCTCGTCGAAGTCGACGAATACGCCTGCGTCACAAAAAGTGGGTATACTATAGACGCTGTGTAAATTGACCGCGTGTCACGTGAATTAGTGCAAGAACCCCGCAGTGTATTAAAATAGGCCTAGAGTGTTAGTCTAGATTTATGTGCCTAGATTTATGACCTGCCCCGAATTTTCCGGTCGTGAGTATACACTGAGTTTCAATACGTTTTAGTATCTAGTACAGAAGGTGACAGCATTAATGTACCATAAATCAAGCAAATTGACGATGGTGATGATAACATCATATTTTACTTTTTTTTGCGAAAATATATGCAACTACTTAAATGCTATTCATCACATGAAAATTGGCCAACAACCGCATGTACTAGTTGGTTTCACAACCATGTCCATGCGCTGCATCTTACTGTATAACGAGGCTATTCGCTGACACAGGCACTGCCACAGGCTACAGTAGTACAACTGTCATGTCTCATTACCAATTTGAATTTACAAGTACATGTTTCGACCTTTCGTGAAGCGTTGTTGTTACGTTGCTGTGGTATTGGACACGTTTCTGGAAAAACAACTATACTATGTCTATGGCCCTCATATGAGCGTACTATAAATAACTAAGATTGTTTTTATGGTTGCCTACTAGTCTAGGCCTAGGCTAGGGCCTGGTTTCTAGAAAACGCAATGTGAAAACGATATCTTTGCCTTTTAGATGCGATCAATAATTGAATCAAGGACAAGGAGTTGATCCTTAATAAGTTAGTTGCGTCATTATAACTGTTTGTCTTATTTTGTTGACATTACATGGATAATTAAGATCTTACAAGATGTTTGTGCAACCAATTATGTATTGATGCCTGTGCTGCACCGTGCAATTGAGTAAATGTGATATATATTGATGAACTAACACTAGTTTATTGTGTAGGTGTGCTTTCACCCTTTGGCTTTGTTCTGGATGTTCACCTGGTGGTGTACCGTCGACACAAAGCCAAAGGCCGCTGTGCTTGACCCCACAAAAATCGGTGAACATATCACGAACATCATGGAGTCCGCAGGTTTCACAAAATCAAAGGTATTCACCCATATGCCGTTAATAATTTAATATAGTAGCAAAATTAGAAGTCATTTGTGTAACAGTAAGTGTAGTAAGAATGTATGTGGCAGTAAAGTTGTGTCTCAGTGAAATAAGGTACCCCAAGAAATGCGACATTGATTGAACCTTTTCTAGTTTTCATCTCAATCCGTGAGATAAGCTGCCATGTTATATCTGTAAAAGTTTTTTAGGTCCACCTATATTCAATAAAAGTAGTTTGCTTTAAAAAAAATTTGTATTGACCAAATTCACACAAAACATCGTCCATTGAATTATATTATGTTTTAGGTCTAAGTACTGTAAAAGTGGTATATTTGAAAAGAGTAATGAATTGTATTAAAATACCTTGTTTTCAACGTAAATACACCACGTGCTTTACCAGTGACATACGTGATATTTAGATACATGTCAGATAATTACATAAGAATCTCTAAAAACGCTTCCTTTATAAAATGTGTACTTATGTGTTTATATATATATATATATAACAATTTAACATGTGTTGCAGGATGCAATTCAATCACGACTAAAACTGACTGCTGGCTCATTTGAAGGTAGTAAAGAAGTAGAATTGGTGAGTGTACCATTGCATAATACCATTTTGTGCAGAGGTGTATGCACGTATCTCTTATCTCGCAGTTCAGCACAGTTCCGAGAAATAAATGTTAATCTGAGTCCTGTTCTGTCTCTTCTAAATCATTCCCTCCATTTATTCCATTTCTTAACCAAAGCTTGAAATGTCGATTCATGCTTATAATAATGTTGTTGTTCTTGCTGTAAGAATGGACGTTCACTTCCATCATCATCTGGCTACATGCTTCAGAACATCTCTCGATCGAACGAGAAGCACAGAGGAGGTGTTGTCGTATTATACAAATGCGGCGTGACAATTAATTTCGAACAGCACGTTTACTCACTCCAAGCGCATGGACTGTTCGGTCATTTCCTAAGGTGTCAATATGAGATTGTGAATTATTTATTGTCCGCCTCCCTCTAAAAGGAACGGTTTAAGAGCAGTGTCTTTTTCGATTAATTGAATTCGTACTTAGAAAGATTTGTCTTTATAACAAAAAGTATATAGGGGAGACCAGGGCAAAGCGTCCCTTGATCAAAGTGGACCACACCATTTAAGCTCAGACCAGTTGCATCATATAACGTTGATGTGATAAAAACATTAGTTGATATCATCACTGCTTGGGTGCACAACCATCGCACGCTAAATCAGTCGCCAACTTTACGTTGTGGCGGTAAGTCGCTTTTAGTGTATTCTTTTGTTGCGATTTTGTTGTTGTTTTTGGAATGCTTTTCTTAGTCGTATATATCACAAATATTGGAAACGCTTGTACGCGTGTAATCTGCTACATGTATGTTAAGGTAAAACTAAGTTATGAACAATGTTCGCGGAGTAGCATATGGTAATGGCTTACATTTGTTACAACAGTGAATGTGGGGCAAAGTGGATAGGGCATAGTGGACAGAAATATTTGTGTTCACTTAGCCACATGCTTTTTGCGTTACATGGAGTAGTAAGTAATTAAAAATACGAAATACGTAAAAGTGGACATCAGAAGTTGCAATGGGGAGTAGTTATGGGCAATACCCCCCGATACTTCACCTTTATAAACCCAGTCCGCCACGTTTGAGGGAATTTGCAGTATTTATTAAAAGTAATTTTGTTTCTTTTATAGCTAATGGATTATTCATTAGTTATTATTATTTAGTATATATTGTTGTTTAATCAAGTACACTAAATAATTACAGCATTACAAGTGGACATTTAGTAAATAAAAAAATGTATGGTCGAAATTAGATTGCGGATGTTATTGCTTACAAGAACAACATTCAGAGTGTCAGACGAAGGGCGAAGTGGGGGGCCTCGAGAAAGGTAAGAGATGCATCAAGAAAGGGCCTTATACGCCATAAACCTGTGTTTTCTGAGGAAGAGGAATAATAACCGTGCGACCATATTCTTGAACTTGAATCTAGGATGTTTGGATTGTGGATAATTTACCTGAGATTTTAGCGTTTCAATTTGCAGAGAAGAATGATATACCACGCCCATTTATTATAGAAAGCGAACTTCAGCCTCTTGACAGAACCTTCGTACTGCCACCAAGCACATATTTTTGATAATTCCAAAACATATGGCTTAGAAATCATCATGGAAAAGTCAACACACCCTACCAGATGGGAGAACGTGTTGGAGCGGCATACGAAAAGTCAGCGACAATGCGAACACCTATCAAAGGATTCGCCATCACTGGAATCTACCCAGGAAACGGATTTGTTTTTGATGACGAAGATTTTGCAGCGTCACAAACTACATATCTACCTCACCCTAGTTCGGCAAATAGCTGTAGTATTTCCTCTCTAACGACATCGCAATTGGCAACGTTCTGCCTGCTACAGTTTCCGCAGACCATCACTTGGAAACAATCATAATTTCAGCTACCACGGTCCCCACGAATCTTGAAGTATAATGCGGCAGTGGTGCGTCGTACACTCGTTGTTCCACGGAATGTGGCATTACAAACGACGTTAGCCAACCTACTCCTGACCGAAACGACCATAATGTGGCAGCTGGCAGTGTTCTACAAATACCAGGCATCGCGAGTGAAGCAGCTTATTCCACATTGTATGGAACATAGCGTGGTGATATGGTGATATAATGGACACCGAACATCCAATAGCATCCAAATCGTATGTCTTCTCACGCGGATATTGTTCCAATCCCCCAAATCAACCAATGCACTGTGGGAAAGCAAGGCCCTAAAAGAGGAACAACCTATGTGATAACTGGAACGTCTTATAAGGAGGAATTAGAAAAGGAATTTCGCATCAGAGAAGAACAAAAAAAATTGCAGAAGCTAATGCAAACTGAGAAACTGTAGAACGCATTAGCAAAGAACAAGAAAGTCAACGGTGATGACGCAAAAGCGACACCCAAACCTGAACCTAGCCATAATAAACAAAGGCGATCAAGAAGGCTGTTTCAGCATCATGACATTGAACAGGAAGAAGATGTGTTGTGCTTGTATTGTACCTCGCCGTTTTCTCAAACCAAACCGAACGAGACCTGGTCATGCTGTGTATTTTGCTATTAATGAGCCCACGATGCATGCAGCGGCGTCGGTGACGATGACGAACATGCGTTTGTGTGTGATTGTCTGTATGTGTATGACATACTTTGATTTGAAATTCGGTGCATCCCAGTACCCGGTGCACTGAAATAATAGTTATTTGTTTTAAATAATTTATTTAAATTATGATCACGACGTAATGACACAATGAACTGGACTAACGTTTGTCAACGTGACGTAACTAGGTGTGGAGCCTTTGGTAAGATCGATTGTGTGATCGATAAGATCGATTGTGATCAATTGTTAATTGTAATTCTGTTTAATTCCGACTTTTTGTATCTGTTTTACATGACTATTGCACTAAGATATGTTGTTTATACAAAAAACGTAGAGTACCTAATTTTACTGTGTCGATTTTATTACAATGACCATGATATTTATTGTAGTATATTAACCCATAAAAACTTACGTGGCTTGCTCTTGGTTGGTGTACGAGTGTTCTAGCTGTGGCTACAACACTGACCCTGTCGTTGGTGCACGTGGAAAACTTGTGCTGTCGTGGATCGTGTGGCGTCGTCCATGATGTCGACCCGCCTATATATAGTTAGTTGTGCAGTGTTGTGTGAAGGGGTAAATGGTGTGTGTGGTGAGAATGTGCAGAGCTGCCGACTGGTGACTATCACAACTGCTTTGGTATATTCGACTTTGTTCATGGGACTCCATAGTTATATTACAGGTATGCCAATATTCTGTTTTATTCCCTTAACAGGTAGCACAAAACATTGGAAAACTTACATCTTCCGAACGTAAAGCGAAGTGTACAGAGACGGCACGCGAGGCCATTTTAAACTCGTACAGCAGTTATACGAATACGAGTATCTTCAAAATGTGCGATCAATATGATATCAAGAAACTCAGGAAAATCCCGTTATTTCAACGTAAGGTATGTATGTAATCCAACGACAGTATATTATATTATATTATGTATTATGAAATAAACTTATTCATCTATTGTTTCATTCATTCAAACTAGCGCCTGAACTTGAAAAGAAACTTGACAATTTCAACATATACCAACATAGTTTTTTTTGTAATGACATAATGAACGCGATTAACGTTTGTCAACGCAGCATGGCATAACTAGGCGTGGTTCCTCGGGTAAGATGAAAAGTGCTCAGCACTATTTCCCACAGCAGAACCAAATTTGACACCACATCACCGGCTGGTAAGATAGCGATGGACCAAACATCAGGTAAACTTCAGGCAGATTGGCATATGGAACATCTTCTCGGACTAACACCGATTTTGCATTGACAACTTGGACGGCAGTAAAATAGTCCCAGAAAGTGATTAAGCAGCAATGAAGAAGCAGCCTCACTTAATATTGTAGTCTTCGAAGAAGGCAGTCAAGTCGGTGTCACGTTCTTGGAAGGTTGTATTGCTGATATGAATGACGACACCAGAGTAGAAATTAGCGTAGAGAGAACGGACACCGAGTCAGCAAGTAATTTGTAAGACTAATCAGTGTTGCGCTGTTTATTTTTTGCACAACATGATTTCACGTGATTATTTCAACGTGGTTGAAATCAACATTGTGCAATTTACCAAGATCACGGGCAACGAAGGTCTGAATATTGTTGTCCTGGTCGATTTTGTCAGAAACTTTACAATGTCATTTTGCTTGGCTTTATCGGAACCATGTCGTTTTAAGCTACGATGTTTTAATTACATAGACATGTGTGAATATAAGGGATCCTCTCAGAACGTCGATGCCCGATATCAGACGACATCAATTTCGTTTGGGGAGGAGGGTTCAGAGGCAGTTTTTTTACACTTCGGCTCAATACTGTTAATTATTGATATCATTATATCAATGTTTACAAACGTTCGTCTGAGGGGCAGAGGCCAGATGAAAGTAATTTCGTTAGATATCGGACATCGACGTTCTGAGATGATCCCTAATACATCCTTGGCATTTGCAATATCATCATCGTTAAAATTGTCTAATACGATACGATTCAGGAGAGATCGCTGACAAAAGTCCATTCGTTTTTTGTTTTTTAAACCTTAGTATTTCTTTGATGACATTGTTGTTGTCGGTCGCCATGACACCGGATAATAATTGAAGTAACATCACAAATCACATATAAAGTCTACAAAAACCGTAGATATATCACTATATCAAATGTTACAACATCTAATTCTTCGTTAACGATGCGTATAATCCGTCGATAGTCGGGAGTAATGCGTAAACGTGTGAGGAAATGACTGATGTAGCAGCATGAACATTTACCTTCGGCTTGAATTGTTGGCGCCAAAAGTCTGTACTGAGTATTAGTTTATTTCTTGTATGTATGAGAGTATTCACTGTTGGTTGGGTCGTTGTGAAACCAGGTAAACCCCGATGACATGTGTATGACCGCCACGAAATCATTCAATTTCACCGGCGCGAAGTTACCTACGAAGGAGCTGCTTGATGCGTTCATACGTAACTACAAAAGTGGTGATCATGTAGAGGGGCAAGCGGCTGCTTTCTCTAATGGCATTTCGATCACCTATCCAGCGATACGCACGCGCAATTCCATACTCGAATTAAGAACCCGGTATGTAGAGTCCGCATTTATATTGCTCATCTTCAACTCTTGTATAAAACGTTCAGCTTTATAATGTATTATGTTCATTGGACTATTTCAATTTTCAGTCACTGAATAATGTATATGTGTTAAGTTTACGTTTCAGAATAACGCGCATGTAGTGTATTGGCAATTATTGCGTGTAGTACATTATGCACAAGAGTGAAATGCTCTACATAAACAACTTCGCTATAGCTTTACTTTTATTATTAAAAAAAACTAACTAACATACTTCTTGACCAGGACACATTCACTAAAAACAAAGGTGACTCCGTATATAGCGCAGTATTCAGTCCTTATTACTCGGGTACTACTCAAAACGTACCTCCGGCATACAAGTCTAACTGCCTGACAACATAACCAAGCAGTGGAGTATACCCAAAGTTTTGGTGGTTTACACAACTAGAAGGTCTACCGATTTAGAAACTGCATGATGCCACCGTGGCACCTTAAGGAATTTGAAATATCTAATATTGCCGCTAGTATGTGAAAACAAATATAATTGACCACAATTTCCATGCTATACTACGTAGATGTTTGTCTAAATACAGGTTTTCTGTAACCGAAGATTCCAATGTGATAACAGGTGATAATGTATGACAAAGCGATACAGATATAATCCAAAACGCTTGCCAAAATCACTACTATTAGTATTACAGTGAAAATATAAGTTATCACAAAATGGTAAAGGTCAGTTCTTATTCAGCGCAGTATCCAGTCCTTAGGACTGCAAAAGGCTTTAACGGTGCCGTCACACGATGCAACTTAATCGCATGCAATGGTTGCGCGCAACCTAGTCTCCCCGTATGTTGGTACCATTGCATGCAATACATTGCACGCAATTCTATTGCATGCAAGTTGCATATTTAGAACATGTTCTATAATGTGCAACTTAGTTGCAACTTAATCGCATGACCAATAACCAATCAGAACCGCCGCCGGGATCGTCGTCGGCAACAATGGCGCAAAAATAAATAACGACATCCTTAATGAGGATGAAACGAAACAGATAATTGAGTTAGTCCAGGTGCATGAATGCCTCTGGAACACGACATCAGTATATTATCACCGCCGAGAACATCGGGCGTCCGCTATGACGTCAATAACATTAGGAATGATACCTTCCACCGGTCGAAGCTTCAGTGGTAAGTGTATGCATAGGCTATAATATAGCCTCTTTTAAGTTTTAGGTGGTAGAGGTGGTATTGTAGGAATATACTCACGTCCGGAATATTCGGGGCAAATCAAAATTCGTGGCACTGAAATCTCGTGTTCTAACGCTCTTGGCCTATTTTAATACATTGCGTGGTCTAGCACTGATTCACGTAACATGCGAACAATTTTACACAGCGTAGATAGAACCCACGAATTTTGACGCAGGCGTCTTCGACGAGATTTGGATTTCGCCGGTATATTATTGCCCATACCAGTATAATTTAGCGGCATAAATGGTATATCCAATCGCTTTCAATTTTTTGCATTTTAACAACAACCTTGTCAAATCTTTCCGTACTATATCTGTGTACTAAATCTCTAATACTTATTCCGTTAAAATTTCTGCAAAATATACTGTTAATGTTTGTTAAAATAGATGTTAAAATAGACCAACGCCAACGGAATCTAAACCTACACCATCAGGGAGGGAGGGAGGGAGGGAAGGAGGGAATACTGATCAATGTAGGATATATATATTGTAGTTTCATTTTATCAGAAATGTATGATTTTTTTATGTACAAATGTTAGTTGAAGAAACTTAATTTAATATCTGCAATAGACTGCATGGTCAGGACATAAATATGTGAACGCCCAACTGTATTTAATCAAGTCAATTATAAACAAATACATTTCCATTTCAGAGAATGAGATAAAAACGAAGTTACGCTCTCTTCGTATAATATACTCAAGAGAGCTGACGTTGAAGTTAAAATCATTTAAGTTCGGCACTAGAACAGAAAAGACGTATATCAGCAAGTGGGCTCCTTTTGACCAATTTGACATCTTTCTGAGGCCATATGTTACTGTGCGAAACTCTGTCTCCAACCTGGTAAGTCATTGGAACACAGTAATAAAACAGATTACTACAGCATATCACTGAGGTATTTGATAAATTAACATTGTGTAACTGTTCCAGCATATGGCTTGATCTGATGTTGTACATTTAAATGGCAAATATGTCTTCAATATCCAACGTCACCAGCCAACTCAGCATGACAATGTCCTGTTGCCATTCCAAGGCATCGTCGGTGCTGAAATAGTCACGGAACTCTTCCCGCATCTGTGGAGTTCCTGTTCCCGCTTTGCCGACCAAGACCGCGAACCCACTGCCTAGGCTGATCTGTGTCGTTCTGGCTGTTGTACCTCCTGTCGTCCTCTCTCTGCAGGAAGTTGTGTAGTGCCACACACGCTTTTGTCACTGTTGTGGCTCTCGGAATTGAGGATCATAGATCTCCCCAACAATCCAAACCTATTCACAAGGATGCCAAAGACATTTTCTACGACACTCCTTGCTCTGGACAGACAATAATTAAAGATCCTCTGTGTGTCATACAAGTTCCTGTGTAGGAAAGGCCTCATCAAGTGCTTTTTCTGGCCAAAACCTTCATCATCCATCACCATTTCCAATGCATGTGACAGAGATGATGCAGCATAAACGCCCGCGTCGCTCGCTCGGCCAATAGCACTAATACCCAGCAGCAGAACTCTGTAATTGGCATCGACAACAGCCATCAGAATTATACTGACAAAGTTCTTATAATTGCTGTACACAGATCCGCTGTTTGCAGATGCTCGTATTGCCACATGCTTCCCATCACAGCGCCAATTAGATTCGGGAAGTTCCATTTGTTCATGAATTCTTGAGCGATGGCTTCCCATTCTTCATGTGTTGATGGCACATGTTTGAGAGAAAAGGAACTACTTAATCGCATTACACCTTATTATAAAACACAACGAATGATTTTCTCAGAATAATACCTTAGTACTTGAGGCCTGCAATTTGTATTTGTTAAATAACCTGGCATTTAACTAATGTTATATTTCGATGGTATAATTTCAGGATGACCCAGACAATGACATTTTGCTCGAGGAGTCCCTATCACCTGATGCTCAAACTGACGCGGAGATGGCAGAACATACTCCTGACAGCCGAGGTCAACAGGCAGACAACGACGACACAGAAGACGACAGAAACCGAGTGGTAGCACCTACTCCTTCAACATCAACATCTACCAGAGATATTCCAGCCAGTGCAAAGAAGAAGAGCGACCAAGTCAACGAATCTGCCTGTGAGGCATTAGGCGCCATACAGGATTATGTCACTCATAAGAAGGCCAATCAATATACACTTGATGATGCTGGTGCAGCTTCTTTTGGCCGCTTAGTGGCCAGTTACTTAGTGCAGATAAAAACAACTTATCTCAGAAGAAAGGTATAACTTGACATGCTCAAGGTGGTGTATGATGTTCTGGAGGAAGAGGATACTTTGTGTGACGGTGGATTGACAGGGAATGAGAGGAATTTGGATTAGTATGAGGTAGAGGTAAGGAAGTATCTGAGGATCGCAAAGTTGAATATGGTTATGAAAATAAGGTTAATTGTTCTGACAAGTATCGGTTCTTTCTTCGTGTGTGTAATGTGTCAGTTCATGAATGTTGGTATTTAATTCAATCACCCACTGGAACATTAAAGTTTTGACAGTGGTTCTCCAACTAATAAAAATTTTAAGTTATCTTGCAGTACTGTTAAAATTCAATCAGTAGTCCCTGTTGTATTATAAGTTTTCACCTACAACCAGACAAAACCTTTTATAGCTGTTTCGCATAGCTGTATTATATTTTTTCAGCGAAGATTAACTATCTTTGTCGTAGGAGCAACCTTTCACTTTGTCGTAGGAGCAACCTTTCATTTTGTCGTAGGAGCAACCTTTCACTTTATAGTAAGACACACCTTTCATTTTGTCGTAGGAGCAACCTTTCACTTTGCATTCTTTGTATCTTCATTTACCTTGAGAAACTCCTGGCGAAGGACAGCATGTATGGCTTCACATGTTTCTGGTATCATCTCGCTGAGTGTGTTTCTTTTCCACAGAAGCCCTGGCCAAACCAAAACGATTCTCTTCTTTCCTCTGTTCTTTTGTGAAAGGTTCACTGTATAAATGGCGCCTAAAGTTAAAATCAACAGCTCTTCGTCGCTATCAGAAGACATGGCGGCAGCCGATTTCCAAATACAAGCATACATATGTTTGGACGTTAACATGCCTATGTCTGCTTTGTTATCTTTGCCAACCATTTTTCACTCCTGACAATTGACATGATTTTATTGTGTTTGCATCAGTAATATATCTGGCAGCCAGCCAGAAAACATGGTTTAAAAATTCCATACATTGTACACAAATGAACTGCCGGTAGGTAAAGTGATATATCGACTGTACCTCGTAGTTTGTCGTACATTCACTGAAAAGACGACATGTTAATGGACAGTGTAAGTGGTGACACACCTGTTTCATCACAAATCACCTTTAAATTGTTGGATAATGTAACGTCTGCTTCTGTTTCACGGCATTTTCTTATACCGGGGAGTGTCTTTGAATATATTCAGTAGAATAGGATATCGGCTGATAAGTTTTGATCTACGTGTGCTTCGTTGTGGCTCTGTGGTGTTTCTTTCTGGTGTAAACTCATCCCAGATAATGATCATCATCTGACGTTTGTTTTCAGGGCCACTGTCCCCAAAAGTGTACAACTGGAGTTGTAGCATGTCCAAAAATAAATGTACGATTCTAAACAATTAAATTATATCTTCTTATTGTATATATATAAACGAATATTTTCCATAAATAGTTCAATGTAGTAAGAGGTAATTTTATTATAATCCAGTGACTCAACCAGAAGACCTTGTCATGTCTCCCTACAATAATTTCTTTGTATTTTGTATTAGTCCATGTCATCTAGTAACACAATTAACTGGGTTTGGACTTCACACCCTATTGCCTTTTTCAGAATCAAAGATTGCCGAAAAAAATGGCCACCGAAATGCTAGAAATGACTTACCTTCGTTTTCATCAAGATTGGTTGAGTTCTTATTGCAGAGAACAATCCAACATGGCTGCCAAAATGACTGCCGGAATACTAAAATGCTCTAAAAAGCCATAATTTAGGAGCTAGTTGACATAGAACGACGATATTGGTGTCTGGATATAGGTTTTTGAGGTCACGGATTCAGATTCTGGTGTGTTCGTGATGATTTGAGGAATCCTTATGCGGCCAAATGATCATAGTTCCTCCAAAATGGATGATTGAAGGCAACAACTGTTGTTGGTATTTGTTTGTTGATACAAAACAATCAGATTGAAACGGACATATTTAATGAACAGGCTGTTTATTGATTACAATCCATCAACTCCTCAACGTATTGTCAGTAAAAATATAATGTAAGTGACAGTGACTTATGACCGTTTCAGAAAACATACAGTGGACATATCAAGATATTATTATTATGAAAATATAATTTCGACTTCATGATAGAGCACATCAGTATCTGTAACAAAAACTATCCAAGTAGAATACAGCTATTGGATGATCATTTATCTATTTAATTAATTAATTTATTCTGATCGTTTCATATGAATTGTATCGTTGTTTAAATTGATGGGGTGGCTCCTGTGCACACATGTATATGTTTTGTATACATAGGTGAAATAAATTGACTCTGATTTCTGATCAACTGGGCACAATTATACAAAAACGCCTTCATTGTGTGCCTCATTAACATTATGGCACAATTACTCCTGATCCTCGTTAGACTCATCAGTATACAGTACATACTCATTCTGATTTGACACATCCTCGTCATCTTCATGATTAGTTTGTTGCATTCACGTACTCCCCCATAGACACAAAATATCGTGCATGCGACTTGGTGTCCAGTACACCCACAGTTGTTGCCTTTACACGGTCGCTCTGACTCACAACCGCATCGTATGAGCTTGAGTACAGACTCGGGAGCTTGGGATACATCCACAACAACAGGGCGATGATATAGGGCTTCGTTGGCATGGTCTGCCTCTCATCTCAACTCTACTGGGTTGATGGGAGAGGTTCCGATTCTACGGCTCCATACCATTGTGCAACCTGGTAATGTCATCTGAGAACATTCTGGATATTTGCCCGAGTTGTTGGTGGGAGAGAACATAGTTTGGGTGCAGATGTAGTACTCGTTCCGGTTTTCAGCGCCCACGTGCGCTGTCGGCACTCTGTCATGGAGTCACACTTCAGTTTAGTACCATAACATGCAAACGCTTTCTATACAATCGATCATCGACATAATTGTACAACCGTTTTATGATACTACGAGCTATGCATGTGCCTATGCTGATTGGAACTATACTCCTGAACAATTGTGATATTTGGACATTACAGCCTGCAATCACACCAGTTCGTATTAAGGAAGACTACACTGTTCCATCTATGTCGACCCATATTCGATACAACAGGTGCGAACAGCTGCGCCATAGTAAGGCAATAACGAGAGACAATAGACTCTCTGAGCAGGTGTGTTGCCTATTGAAGCTACTTGAGATAGCCGTACCACCGCGTGGGTGTCGAAGCGGCAAGAACCGTAGACACAAACGTATTTTAATACACACTGCGCCTGTTGTGCAATCGACCTCACTGTCAGGTCAAGTGACATCTGTGATCGTAACTGCCAGGACACATATCCCCAGAACAATAATGTGCAAATCAACCCGCCGTAGTGATCCGTGCAATTAAGTTCACGTTTCTATACGTGATAATATGAGCCCGTCAAAGAAAACTCTCAGTCGCTGTCCTTAATGCTCGATCTGTCAGAAATAAAACTTTAACCATCAATGAATTCTTGACCGACCACGAAATTTATATATACTAGCAATAACGGAAACTTGGCTGAAACAGAACAGCGACAAATGTGTGATCGCCGAACTTACGCAGAACGGATATACGTTCATCAATGTTCCTCGTGCGTCTGGACGCGGTGGTGGTGTCGGCGTCATCCACAGGAACACGTTACCATGCAAGATGCTCCCTAAAACGAACTATGAGTCTTTACAATTGAAGAGTATCTAGTTCACTGGAGCCACTTCTAGAACGTTCAACCTGTACACGTTCAACCGCCCGCCATCATCGGCTAAGATTCCCAGTCCGATGACGGAGTTCTACCTGGAACTAGAACACCAGTTCCGAGAAGTGTCAACATGTGTAACACCAACGTGCATTGTTGATGACTTCAACATAAAATTCGACGTTGAGGCGAGACCCGACCGTTCGTGCAACTACTGGACTCGTACAACTTCACTCAGCACGTCACATTCTGCAGGTCACATATTGAACTTTTGTCTATGTCAGATCACCACATGGTGCGTCATGGGCATCCACAGGCCTACTAAGATGTAGATATATAGTAAAACGCAATTACCGCTCGTTTGATGCCGATTCTTTCAACACTGACATTCGATCAACTTGTGATTCACTAGCGACAATGTTACGAGCTATAATGCTTCACTAAGTACATAATATTATATTGACAAACATGCGCCAAAGCGACGGACTTCCATGCAGGGTAATAAACCAAACCCGACGCGAGGAGACAATAACGAAAGAGCGAGTCGTTGTGGAGACGCACAAAACTTGAGATTCATCTACAAATGTACGTTGATGCACGCAATGAGTGCAACAAGCTAATTGCACTCTCGAAAACCAACTACTATCGAGATAAACTTCAGAACGCTGATAACAAACATCGTGAAATCGCCGAGTGAGAAGCCATCACGTTCGTATCCCGAATATGACTCTGTCGTTGCCTGTTACGGGTCATTTTCAGACTATTTTAACAACAAGGTAGCTGAAATTCGACTGGTTTATATGCTGCCAGACATCGCATCACACCGCCGCATGAAACACGTCGCTTTGTCACACCGATTGACAACACGTGAAATAACGGCTATCATCGCTAGAATGTTTACGTCTTGCTCACTTGATCCGTTACCATCCGATCAGGTAAAATAGAACATTGAAGCACTTGCGATCATTGTTGCCGACGTAACAAATGCGTATTTGGCCGAAAGAACAATGCCGGGTGAACTGAAGCGAGCACTTGTGCATCCACGTCTGGAGAAGCCGTCGCTATGTAGGGATACCCTAAGTAACTACCGCCCAGTCAGTCAGCAATCTGTCCCAACTTTCGAAAGTAATTGAAACAATTGTAGCCAACAGATCGGTGATATCATTCACAACCACGACTTAAAATATTACCACTCTGCTGATGATCTACAACTGTTCTGTCACTTCGACCTGGATGCATCTTCTCTGGCGACCGCCGTGCGTCGGGTCGAGCTATGTATTGATGACGTGAAGGAGTGTATGACTTGGAATTTTCTGCCCATGAATGACACCAACACAGAAATTCTACCTGTTGTCCCCAAATCGACAAATGCTATAATAAGTGGACGCCGTATGCTCGTCGGGACAGAAGAAATCAGTGCAACTGAACACGTTAGAAGAAATCTCGGCGTCCACCTTTATGGACACCTGGATATGACTGCAAGTGTCACGTACTATCAACACTTGATCGCTGCACCTGCGCAACAACCGTTACCTAACTCAACCGACAGCGCAACATGTAGACAAGGCCATGATAACATCCCGTTTGGACCACTGCAACATTACTTATTACTCGACAGGCACGTTGTGAAAGTGCGACCCCTATTCTTCGCCAATTGCACTGGCTACGTATCCAACAGCGCATTACATTCCAGATCACTGTGCTTACTTTCAAGGCGCTGGACGAACACCTCTCGCCTCTCTACATGCAGAAGCTCGTGCGTGTCTACATGCCAGCCATACGTCTCCTCTCGTTGTCGCGAGAACACGCAACGGAGCGGGTGACTGTACATTTGCTTACGCAGCAGCAGCAGCAGTGTGGAACGCTCTGCCGTCAAATGTTACCTACGAAACATCACTGGACTCATTTAAATCTGTATTGAAGACTCACCTGTTCACTGCACGTATATGTAACTCGGACGATTACCAACACTCTTTTACCATAGCTGATTGATGTTTAGCGTTTATTTATTTATGTATGTACTTATTCATTTTTCATATACATTTTAGCCTAATTTATTGATGTTTAAATTAATCTTAGTTTATTTATTAAAATAATAATATGATTTTAATTATTGTATTTGATTAAATATATGATATATTATATCACATTCCTTTTCTACTTCTACTGTATTTGTTGTTTTAATCACTATTATTATTAGTTCGCTTTATCTACGATATAACAACTATTGTTTTTATTCAAATGCATTATTTTTAACATACGTTTGTATATCGTTGTAAAGCGCTGTGAACAACACTGGATGTGTTGCTTAACACAATAAAACTATTATTATTATAAAAGCAGTTGCCTCCCTCTCGACCTGCTCCATAGTACCATCAACTTTACCGATAGCGTCGAGTTTCAATCGCTTCTTTGCTACTGATATGACAGTTACCTTTCCAACTCCGTAAGTGGCCGCCACAGGATCACATCCACTTATGGCATACAGTGCAAGAACCTGTGAGATAATTTCGGAGTACTTCTTCATAGTTGTGGGATGCAACACATGTTCGGCCATGGATGGGAGACTGCATGATCATGGGACACTGCAGGGTTTGGGCTGCACACATGTGGAAAAATTGCACAAAAATATCCGTGATGTCAGCAACGACGGAGACCATTGTCTGGGGATCTTGGCCAATGAAAATGGCCTGCTGGGTCATGATGATGTCTGCCTCATGTTTAGAAGTTAGCTGCAAATGAGGTTGTTTTTGCCCTTTGAACACTTGATTCGGAACTGCATCTTCTCCGGTCACCACATGGTAATGGTCCTGTGTGGGATTGTTGAGGAAGTCGTTATCGTTCAGGATTTGTTCACATAGCAAGTGGTTCAACTGCATATTGTGCGTACATTTCAACATTGAATCACGTGCTGGCTGGAAGTGATGACTTCTGGTTAAGTTTATGGACCCTTGAAGACGTCGTGGCTCGCGCTGCTCGGGTGCTGTTCTTGGTTAGGTAGTCCAGGTACCTGTCAAACGCCAGGTACACGTCGCTTTACCGAGAGTTTGGAGGTCAACCAGATTTTGAAGCCTTGAACAAACGTCTGGACTGAGCCCTTTGTAGGCTAATCAGTTGTTCAGAGAGCAGCGGCGACATCAATGACCACAGCAGTCGGAGAGTCCAATCCAGCAATGTGACTTCCACGGGAAGGGTTTTCTTGAGCATTGATTTGCAGGTCGCCACTCTCATGCACCTATCTGGATGGAACATGGAGGGTGGGTAGGCTGCCAGCTCGGTTGAGAGTACTTGCGGTAAGTCGAGATCTCTGTTGCTGACTAGAAGACCTATGACTCTGGCGTAAATGGCCTCCTGGTCCAACACTTTGTGCTCTCCAATCGAATAAAAAAAGCGTTATTATGTGAGCTGTGTGTCAATGTAAACTTGTAGGTAACGGTATTGAAAATAGATACGGACAAATTTAAAGTGGGTCGTATCCTTTTTTAAATTACAAAAATGGGAAATCTAGCAACAGTCAACTATAGCTTATACTTTAAACTAACGGAAAGGTATTATTTTAATATGGATGCCGCGTAAATTATGCGCTTACATATGCGTTTTCAAACACGACTGTCAACTCAGACAGTCTGTTTTGGCTTACAAAGCATAAAAGGTTACTTATGCAAATATATATTTGAAGAAATGTATTTTTTTTGCGTGCGCCTATGCTATAAGATACATGTTTATACTGCGCAATAAAAAACGAAATGTGATGTCTTGTGAAATATAACTTTTATGGACATTCTTATACCTAGGATAGTAATTGATGGTCTAGAAGTATAATCAATCAAGTGTATAATGGGCTGTATTACGTATACATTATTTTGCAGGTCGTGTTTGTCATAGTGGTAAAGATTTATGGAATACAACAAGGTGATGACATTGTGACAAGTACAGCATATTGAAGAGTCAGATATCACACAGTTTGACCTATTAATGGTCTAGCTATGACATTGTAAATATTCTAGGACGTCAAATGACCTTTACCTTTGCCTCAGCATATGACTTTTACCTTCAGGTGTACAGATGATGTAGATATTTGAATTCGTGATCATAACCCCCACGAAAGAGGCTTTGATTTGCTTTGCTGCATCTTTAACACTCAAATTCTAAAACATTTTTATAGTTATGTATTTCTAGCATATTGTCGGCCCTATTGGATTCTGAAAAAGGCAAACGGGTGTGAAGTCCACACCCAGTGGATTTTGTTACTAGATGACACGGACTAACCAAAAATGCAAAGACATTATTTTAGAGACACATGACAAGGTTTTGTGAAAATAAGGGGTTCTGCCACTGGACTATTAGGACAGCTGTTTGAAGCAAGCAACCTTGTTTTCATCGCATGTCCAGCGTCATCAACGGAAAATTACTATACTATGTACAGTTTGAGCATTTTAAATTACATGTAAACGGAAACATATTTTTGAATCATCTAATATATATACACATGTATATATATATATATGTATATATATATATATAATCATCTAGTGTATATATATATATATATATAAGTTTATATACCACATTACCTGTACATTCAGTGCCAAAAATAAATGCCTGTACATTTATATTACCTGTACATATACGTGTACAGGCAATATTTTAACATTCCACACACATTTCTCTGGTGCAGATACTGACGTTTTTGTTAGTCACATACATTAAGTGGGTATTATTTGGGGAAATTCTGCAGGGTGTGTTGTAGCGTACAATTTTATATTTACACGAACTGGAAATTTGTGAGCGTATACTTTTTGTGTCGAACATTGCCTGTACATATACGTTTATCATAAATGATGTTATGCTAGCTTTAATCGAGTGTATATTTGAGATTAGATCGCATGGTCTTCTTTCAATACACGCCTGGCCTCAACATGCTGAGGATACAGGCGGTGCGTGGCATGGCACGCGAACATGAAATTTTGTTTTGTTTTTAGAGTGCAGTGTATATGAACACAAATTATCGTGTAAATAAACAGAAATACGTGCAGAAGAATTTGTTAACGTATAAAACATGGGATAGTGCAAAGTATGGATGCTGCTTTTAAAGGCATGCAGGCTGTTCTGATTAACAATATATTGAGGGAGGGAATTCCAAAGTCGAATTGTACTGGGGAAAAAAGAATACAAATGGTAGTTGCATCTGGAGTGAGGGATAAGGTAAGATAAGGAATGTTGTTTTCTAGTGACTATATTTACAGGAATAAGGTATTGGTTTGCTGGTATACCCACTAGGCCATTTGCTATCTTGTACATCATACATAGTTTTGCATCGGTTCTTCTGTCTGATAGGGATCTCCATCCTAATGTCTGGAGCATGTCTGTTACACTGGAGGTATTGTGGTGGCGATATAAGACATATCGGGATGCACGGCGTTGAATCATTTCTAGTTTGTTTATTTGTGTAAGGGTATAGGGATCCCAGACAGTACAGCTGTTCTCCACGATGGGTCTGACAAACGAGAAGTAGGCCTGAGTTTTTATTTGAATTGTCGGAACTTTGAGATTTCTACGGAGGAAGCCTAGTGATCTATTCAGGGCTGAGAAATTTCCGGTTTTTATACTGCTCCAAAGATCACTTTTGTGAATCGTGTAAATCCGGGGAGAAAAAAATGAATGGGGGTAGGGCATATAAAATACTGGACAATTCACCTACGATCTATCCACCGGGTGTCGCCACGTGTTAATGACGCTGCCTGGCGATTAGAGACAGAACCGACCCAACCGAACCAGTGAATCTGCGAAGTAAAACCCTCAGCTCTGTCGGCTGTTCGCTCCAGCGCTTTCGAAGTGCGCGCACAAAAGCAGTGGACCAACAGGAAACGACGATGTATTTTGTGGAGATGTCGATCATTTTCGAACACAATGGCTAATCGACGATTTGTTGTACGGCAAGACAAATGTTGCGTGAAGGACATTGACAAAAGTGTCAAGAATAAGTGGAATTGGGCGTGGCTGGGGAGATCGGCTGGAGACACTATGTTGGATATATTCATCAGTAAATTATCAACACCAGGGAATGCCTACTGTTTGTGGTGCGAGGCCGATGTAAACTATGCGGATTGGATCCTACAGGCTACAGTCAGATGGGAACCGAAGGCATAGAAGTACACGCTGGCACTGCCCACGCTGGTCACCAATGTTCTATTAGAACCTGAACAGAGGGTGTATCACATGGAAGTTCGCCGATTCCATGTAGACAACACACTTCCACAAGCACCCACAAGTTCCAGATTGGACTCGTGATGGGCTACCATATTCTCTACTGGCAAGTTCCCAGCCTTGTCAAAGCTGGTGGCTGCAATGATGAGCTGCTTTCATGCTTTCAAAATACACCATATGTCGTCTACAATTAAAACATATCTCCGAGGAATCCCCCCTTCTCCCGATTAGATGAGACAGTCCTCTCGAACTGAAATGTGGGCCACAGCAAAATTTCCGGTTTTTTCTCTGAATGTCACTCTCATCCCTGTCTATTTGCTTTTAGACAAATGTTATTTATGTGGGCATTCCACCGGAGATCTGAGGTTACGGTTATACCAAGATATTTTACCTGTGAAACAGTTTCTAGTGTTTGACCATGAAGCATGTGTTCACAGCAATTTTGAAGATTGTTGCTTACATCTTTCATATGTTTTCTGATTTTGTCCCAGTCTGCCTTATTGAAAAGGGGAATATTTCTAGGTTTCTGTTTGTGTTTCATTGGGTTTATGTCTAGCTCTGTGTAACAACAGTCATGATCTGAGATTCCTGGTAATATCTCTGTTCGGTTGACCTTGGTAGGGTTATTTGTGATCATTAAGTCGAGTGTTTTCTCCCCTTGTTGGCTTGTCTATAATGTGGATAAGACCAAGGTCATCTAGAATGTTTCGACATTTATCATGAAGTAGTACGTTTTGGCAGTTTGGTTTTAACATTACATTCTGCCAGTCCCATCCAGGAAAATTAAAATCTCCTGCAATGAATAAGTGTTGCTTTTGATTTACTCTGCCTAGAGATATTTCAAATTGTTCTATGCTGTGTTCATCATTTACGTCAGGTCTGTAGTAGGCACATATATGAAGTAATTTACTACCAGCTATGCTAATCTTAGCCCAAATAATTTCGCAGTCTGTCTCTAATTCAAATTCCTTTTCACTAAGCAGGTCAGAATGTATTGCAATGTATAGCCCCTCCTCCTCTCTGTTCTTCTGTCCTTTCTATATACATTGAATTTATCTGGGAAATATTCAGAATCTAATATGATATTGCTAAGCCAGGATTCAGTGCCAATAATTATGTTTGGTTTGGAGCTATCAATGAGTGAAAGAAATTCTGCTTCTTGTTTTTTAGTGATTGACAATTTAGGTTGATGATTCTCAATGGTTTTTTAGTGTTAGGAGTATGACGGTAATTGTGCTGTTTCCTTTGATTCGAAGGAGATGATGTATGTAGTGGAGGTCCTAACTCTGCTGGTGTTGTAGGGAGTTGAATGGAGTCATCATTTGATTGAGAGATGTGTTGATATATATTTTCAGAAAGTACAATGTCGTCCTAATTGAAAAAGTTACTACTGAAATTAGGCATTCCACATTTTAGGCAATTCCGTGATGTGTTGGTGTTTTGCATCGTTATATATATTGTGTCTCTGACATTTTCGCATTGCGTGTGGAACCAAGTATTGCAGGAGTCGCAACAAATTGCTTTCTGTTTCCATGTTACTGTTTTTTGGAAAACACCACAAGGGTACTTGGGTGCTCTGGGGCACAACAGTCATTCGTACTATTGTTAATCTCTACAAATACAACCATGAGAAAAACAATACTCAAGTAAAACATCCTGTAAATGTAAAACCAGTATTTCTGTTAGTCATGAAATGCTACAGTATGGATGGTACTGCTATGTACAAAATAGTAGATAGTGTAGAAGAAAGACTTGAAATGGAAATGTAGAGTCTTCGTCCCACTCCCAGGGCCTACACTGGGCACACAAAGAGCAGCACCATTTACGAGGCCATGTTCGGCAGACCCAAGCCAGGATTTTTTTATTGTAAACTTATACTAAGACAGGAGTCTAACTAATTCCTATGTATATGTATCAGTCTCAGTGTATTTTAACCGATTTGCATGTAGATTAACGGATCATAGGTGCTTTGGTTACCAGGGCCCGTATTCTCGAACGACTTACGAATTTCTTAGCACCATTTTTACGTAAAAAATGACGTAAAAAGAGCGTAAGTTACGATTTTTTGCAAGTGCTGTTCTTGAAACATTTACGATACGAACATTCGCAAATATGGCGTATATTTCATCGCAAAGTTACGCCAAGGCAAGAGATCGCGTAACTTTTGTGGTATTGCTTTGAGATGGAGATTTCTCAGTTATTTGGTGTTACAACGTCGCAAAAACACATTAGTAAATTGTGTGTGATTTAATGACACTAATGTGTGTTTGTCAATTTTTATTGACCGCTGAAATTGCATAAATACCTTCTTTGAAAGTGGCGCCGCGCCTACACTGCTAGCCAATGCAAAATTCCACAATAAAAAGTAAACAAGCGGGACCAGCCAAAGAACGGGACCGATTAGTAATTTATAGATTGACTGCGTGCTACATAATTACAATTTGTGTTGACACGTTTAACTACCACAATTTCATTTTCCGAAGACCACAGTATTGCAGTCATTAATTCGATGACATGAAAATCTATATATTAATGTAAAAAAAATGAGTAAAAAGGACACTATTTCTTTTTATAAACATATTTCTTTTATTATTTATCAAGGCCATGGGACACAGATTTTGCCAAATGTATTTAATGTTTCATATGTACATTACCACATCTACATAAAAGTAATAGGTAAGTAAGCTTGGCTGCCACTTTCAGATATATATGCTGCTTGAGAAATGCTATATTAAGTGCATCAATATTAAAACAACCCGTAATAGATAGCATAATTTATTCAAGCTTTGACAATACCATCCAAAATAAATATGTAACTATTATAATGTAAATGATAATTACGTATATTTAATATATATACTACGATATTATATATAATATGTTTGAATACATCTACTTTTGTGTCTACAAAATAACATGACAGTTGTAAATATAATGTGTGAGTACACCTGTATTGTTGAAATAAGTTTGATCTTGAAATAATGCATATACATTAAACCTCAGATATAACAATATATACACACATGCCAACCTAGCAGTCGTAGTTACGGAGAAATAAATAGTGTCCGTTTCTATTTTCTAGGTAGTCATAAATGAAAAATATTGTTGACTATGACAATTACGGGGCTGATATAAAATTACTGTAAATGTTTGGCACATCCTATTTTCGAGGTGCCAATAATCCAGTTTCTTTTTTCACCAAACCTACTTACCAACAGAAGACATGACATTTATTTTGACCTTGTAGTTGTTTTACAAAATGTAAAAACTGAATCAGTATAAAGAAGATTGCTAACATACTGCTTTTATCAGTAGATCTTAGTACACCAGGTCATTGATTTTTATATAGTTTCCAAAGCGATTGATCTGCATCATATAAATCCTTCATATAATTTATTTTGAAAAATAAATACCATTGTTAATAATTTATGCAGTCAATGGTATTAATGACAAGCATTATAATAATTCCAGATGTCATAGGAAAACAAGAAACTTGTCGGTATAATGAGGTGTTCGTACACGACTTAGAATTTAAGGTATTTTATGTATAATTGATATAATGTGAATTTATGATGGCCTCCCTGGTGTCCATAATGTGTTCGAGTTTCAATGTATCCTTGAGACATTGCAAAGAGAAGAAATGTGCCACATCCACACAGAGCATTGCAGAACATGATGTTAATGCAATCAAATGTTGATGTCACTGCAGCACCCATACATGGAGCAGCACAGGCTATGCATGATTCGCAGATTGTTTAGCCACTTTAGATTTTTCTTTTCTGCAGCTACATTTTGCATCTTTTAATTTCAAGATGCAGCAGTCATTCCAGTCCATCAGTTTTCTTTCTGAAAACACATATGTAGCACATCATAAATATGTTACGTTTCATTTTTAAATAGAACCTTATTAGACACACCATATTTCCATGTGCTACTGGCGATACATAAAACATATATAATAAATGTAGACATATTATGCATAGTTGTACTCTTTAATGTCCATGCAATACACGGGCAAAGTAGATACTACCCAGTATTTATAAAATGTTACATGTAAACAAAACTTGGCTGTACCAGACAACAACACCACTGATAGAGTACACTATCGTGTATATTGTGTATATTTCATCATACCATGACCACATATTGTAACTTACTTCATTCCCACTGGTTTTTAGTCTTAGGGTGCTGTATGTGTGTTGTAAGTACAGAAAATGTCATTGTAATTGTTTTGTTGCAAATATTGTGTATTGCATTGATTTTTATGTCATTGTGCACTGGGTACATGAAATACTGTTCTTTGATAATCTTTATTCCTCACTACCTTAGCCCTATACATAGACACATCATCTAACATAGTCAATATTCAGGGGCGGATCCAGAGTGGGTAGTGTATGGAGGCTCAAATTTGAACAATTGTACGGGGAGTGCATGTATAAATGTCAACAAGTTTTATCCTATGATGCTTTGTGCTTAAATACGCATTGGCAAAAATAATAAATCTACAAAAATCTTATACATTTACCGAAAAATCTCCATTTTAATTTCAATAGTATTTAGGCTTAATATGCCAATGTAGCACGTAATTAGTTAACAAATACATGCCATAGGCCAAGTACTAGGGTAAATGAATATTTAACACAAATGCACAGCCACAAGTCAGTACTATAACTATGTTAAACCTTCTACTCACTACATTACAAGTTACAACAAACCACAAATCCTGATCTGGAAATGGAAGACATATGCATTGGCCATGCCCCTTGGCTTTGTCTTTGACCTTGTTTCCGGTTACGTCTCACGAAGTTACAACTTTGACGTTTGAGTTTGACTGACTTAGTCTTAGTCAAGTTAGTCACAGACTAGCGTCATGCCATGGACGGTCGACGATGCGTCAAATTCCTATTTTTGTAATGTAAACATTAACTGGCTTGGCTTGGCCTTAGCCTTAGGCTTAGGCTAAGCCACTTAGCCAAGTTAGGCTGAGGCTTGGCGTTAATCCTTCCAATTGTTTGCCTTTTGTGTCTTATTTCCGTTCAAATGCTTCGCTGGCGTTAAGCCCATTAACTATTACCTAATTACCTATTACCTCAGCATATCGCAATTGCAATGCTACATTATGTTTTGCATAGTAGCTATATTGATTAGTCACCAGGTTCCCTTGAACATTTGTGTACATTATTCTTTTTAATGCACCGCCAGGAACGCATGAGCAGCGATAAAACGGTGAAACATAGCAAAACATCAGTGACCGTATCCGTTGCAACGCAAGCAAACCCTCGCGAGATTTTCGTACGCAAGTTCCGAATTTCTAAGCTGCGAAAATTAGTAAGCGTTTCGAGAATACGAACTTGCGAAATTTCGCAGCTAAGAAATAATCCGCCATATTTGCGCAACTTCTTACGTACGAAATCTGTTTCTTCGAGAATACGGGCCCAATTCTTTACTGGGCGATAATACAGTGTTTTGATAAATAATGTTCGTTTTAGAAAGAAATGGGTGTTTTTTAGTATTTGTGTTGGTCACAGGACGCCAACTAATAGCACTTATCGATCACCTTACCGTAATATAAATCAAATTAAAAACAAGTAAAATAATAAGATTAATATAGGATGATTTAAAATTTTCCTGTTCGCGCCACCAGCCTCGATCCCGTTTGCAAACTATTACCATCATTGAAACGTTGCGCGAATAAAACAGAGAACATTACGTATTTTGTGTTTTGGTTAAAATTTACCGCGTCCCGAGTGTCGTTCGTGTATATTTCATGCGTCCGAATCTAGGTAACGCGTGAAGAAAATGCCGGAAGCGTCTTGCTGCCAAAGCTCTCACTTCAAATATTGATTTAGTTTTATCGTGGATGATTCTCTGTACAATTTGACCCAACTACTACAGACAGATAGCAAAAATGGTAGCACGACAGAATATACACCCGAGCGACGAAGTTGAGTTGAGATAGTTGCGGATTTTATCGAAGTGGCGCGTGCCGAGAAAACCACCCACACACTGTCACACAGTGATAGTGGCACAGGTAAAGCTTATCATTTACATACTAGACTCGACTGTCTCAAGTTCGTGCATCGCGAAATTCAGTAACAATGCGGTATTGTGTCAGTTTTACAAAATGTTACGATGCGTTGTTTAAAATACAACAATCGCGACACTGACATTCGGCATATATATTGTGTTTAACTTGATCATATGAAAGGATGTGACATGTGTGAAATGTTGTCGTTGACGCTGCATTGCCATTGGCATCTTTTTGGAAGCATTTTCGCTGTACGGTATTGGATATTGTATGAACTGAAATATGTCACTTGTTCTGAATATCATGTAAACTAGAACAATTTAAATACGTAATCCCTGTTAGGAATAATAGCTGCTTTATTCAATATGTATCACTTATACTATTGTCTATTAAAATATTAATCTTGCATCGAACTTTATCAAGTCTAGTTCAAGGTGATAAAATAAATTAAATCATTATTGTGTTATTTGTAATTAACTGAACTGTGTGATGTATTCAGTTATCTCCAAAACAATGGTGTGTTTCTTAAATATATTTCTTGGACATTCCAACTTCTGAATGTTCAAAGCATTAAGTTGGATTCTGGAAAACAAACAACAATGCTTAGTTAGTACATTAATTGTGCATGTAGATTGCTACATATATTTATGCCTCTCTGTTTTAGGTAAGGTCGATGATGGTAGCATCCCTCCGAGCAAAAGGCAAAGAAGATATCTAGTGAGTAGAGTTACTGTGTTGTCTGAACTTATTGAGGCCTGCTTACATTATACGGAATATTTTCAAAATGTACATTTTGTTTTTAGTCCTTTGGCCGAAGGTCCAAGAAACTATTGCCATCACTCTGCGTCCGCCGTCCGACGTTAGCTGCCGTATCTCAGAAACCGTTCAGCAACTTTTTCTGTAATTTTGCATTGACATATCTTAGGGCACTGCCAATATGTACGAGGAATCTGTATTTGATTGAATCATTCTAAGGGCTCCCTAGGGCCTCCAGGGATCAAAAAACTTGTAAAAATGTAACATTTTGCCTATTTAAAAAAAACTGTTCAGCAACTTTTTCTCTAATTTTGCATATACATTTCATGTGGTAATGCCACTGTACAAAGAAATCTGTATTTGATTTAATCATTCTAAGGGCTCCAAAGGTCCCCTAAAATGCTAAATTTGCTAACTAAATGGTCTACTGTGGCAGCAGATCTCTCATGCTTCCAGTCCTTTTGTTCAACTAATCCTTTTTCCCACAACATCTGTCACGCCTCACTGTGGCTGGCTGGTGAAAGTGTGACTAATCTGTAATTGGTCACTGGCAGAGGCTTGGCCTGGACAGTTGTGCCTACATTATAATGGGTCATCCTGAAACAACCACATGTCAACCATTAGAAGAGTTGACATAGTTCCGGTATATACAAGAAATCTGTATTTGATTGAATCATTCTAGTATCATCAGCATATAGTAGAACATACATTTGCAAGAAAATGTCTACATCATCATCACTAAGGTTGTAAATTTCACCAGCTGCCATGTCAAGTCCCTTATAGTTATGACTAACAGTGTTCAAAATCATTCAGGTAAATAGCAAATAACAAAGGAGACAAGTGTTGTCCTTGTGATAACTCTACAACACATGAGAAGAAGGCTGACACAGCCCCCAAAATGTTTACACTATCTAGTGTTGTCATTTTGAGAAGGGCCCTTGAGATTATCCCCTAACAGTAGATGTTGTGTATTGTACCAGAAACAGAACACTATTCCCCTTCCCAAAACATCTGTCACATGCGGAGTCTGTGTCTTGTATGGATATATATTTTTATGCAGTTGTTTTACATAAGCAGAACGTTTATTGAAATTAGTTATTCTTAGGCCACAGAAAAGTAATTGCCAGTTTCTCATCAATGCATGTATTTTAAAATATGTGCCACAACATTTTTTTTCTATTATAATTATTCCTCTAAATGCAAGACGTGGTGCAATAACAGTAAACATGTCAACATTTTACTTCCATCATAACCCTTAACAGGGTTCGAAATAGCGGCAGTCCGGTAGTCCGAGGCCTACCAGAAATTCGATCGGACTACCGAAGTTGGCGTCGGCGGTAGTCCGACGGACTACCGCTAAATCCGGGAATATTTTTTATTCCTCGGTCACGTGCGGGATATATACATGTATATACATCTACGTTATGCTGCAGCCCTCTAAGTTGCGACTGAATTGGTCGCATGTGCGACTGATTTTTCTGTTTGGCGACTGACACATTATCATATGTGCGGTCGCATATATGATATATATTTTCCAACCAGGTAGTCCTGCTAACTACCAAATTTTTTTGGGGAGTTATTTCTACCCCTGCTTAATGATCTGTAACTATGATTCACCAAAAAAACATTTGATTAATAATTACCTACAGGGTTGTTTGATTTATTCAATAGGAAATACATGCCATTGATAGGCAAACGTGTTCTTTTTATAGAAAACGTCAGTTTCTTTCTGTACCTGTCTACGTATGATAACCATTTGTCCGGCCTGCTCACAATAAACATCACATGAATGATAAAAGGAAGATCACTGCCACTTAACTTGTGGATTATTATTAGTATAAACTGTTCTGCTACTGCTTGGTGGAAAGTTAATTAGTGGGTCAAGTTCAAATACATCAGCACGTTTTTCACACCTGCATGGTAGTTTAGGCTCAGTAGTGTGCTGGCAGCTACTAAACCTATAGGATTGTGTGAAAAGGTTAGTTGGCAGAAGAATTAACTTTAAAAAGCACCATTGCATCCATTTAGCCAGGCAGCAGTCACACTGTCCCAGTGTCTGCTGCTATGTTTATATAATAATTATTTAGGATTAAAGGCCATATCCTGGGGGGGAATTGCTACGAAATATAAAAATATGCATGTACATATTTGTTCTGCAATATAATGACAACCTAGAAACCACACGTTTGCTGAAACATTTCAAAAATTGACATTAAATGGGACCTGTCCTGGCGCAGGCTTCGAAAAGTCTGTTTTCCGAAAAAGCCGCGAGAGGCAGAATCGTGACGTCAGTTGTGGAAAACATTCCCGGGATCGCAAGCGTTCTCGGCGGTTGGATTTCTTTGGTGGATATTTGAACTGGTATACATTCATTCACATATAGAAATGGTGAACAAATGTGTTGTTGGAAACTGCAACAATTCGAATCTGACTGGCCATTCTGTGCATGAATTTCCCAAAGAGCCAGTTACTCGGCAGAAATGGAAACGTTTTGTTCGAAACAACAACAGGGCTGACTGGACCCATGCTACGGTAACTAGCACTATTTGTGGTTCGCATTTCGTTGCGCCTGGCGACTTCGAAGGCTTCGTACAATGGAAGATAGGTTTCAGGCATAAGTTAGATGTAAAGAAATCTGCCGTTCCTTCGACGAACACAACAGAGGCGAACATACATGCCAACCTTCAGTGATCCACACCTGTAAGATTATGGGCAAAAATCCATAAGACAGCCATAAGCAAGCTGCAAGTGTAGCGACAGGACAATACAGCTGATATCTAATATACCGGCATTAACAACAACACCTGTTCACACAACTCTCTTTATTGACCTTCACTTGTCAGACAGGTGCTCGAGCTTATCCTCATAGCACGCATGCTTTGCGTCGCGGAGCATCGCCGGCGACACCTTTAACTGATGACAGCAGCTGTCAAAGTTAAGAGAAAGGTCCGCCTCGACAGCGGTCCATGACGGGCGTCGTAGCTGCCGGCGCCAAGCACCGTTTCACGATCTGGGTTGTTTTCGTCCTCTTACACTTGAATCGCTTAGCGATCTCACTATCTGGGAACATTTGGCGGGCCAGGTCGGTAAAATGGTCTGCCAAAAGTGCGGGCAGGTTGTGCTCGGCCACAAAGAACGAAAACAATACCTCCGCTTTTGTGGTCGAGTCGGTGGAGTCCGTAGACTTGGGCTTGAAAAAGCTGGTTACTTGCGAACACTGCAATTGTCGTTCGTGCGTCTTCGATTTAACGTGCTCGCGCACATCGTACACTTTAATGTCTCGACAACAGACAGTACACCATGCGTAGTTGCTCCCTAACTTACTTTCACTAATGATGCCTTTAAACAAGCCATTCCAACTGGACTGATACGTCCCGGCATACTGCTTCTGTTTTCGCTTCCTCGCCGGAATCTCCATCTTCTTCGAAATTTACATGCGGTACGAATTTTCGCTAGATGGTTTGCCGCGCATGCTAAAAAGGTATCTGCACTGCAATCTGGGATATATTCTTCGCATCTCGCGAGACTTCGATTAGCGCACTGAACTCCACTAAAATGATCTGGACAAATGGTCGTTTCTCGATTCAGGAAGGATAATTTAGTTTGATGATAACGAGTCGTATAACCAAATAATAATAAAACAACTAAGTACATGAAAACGCGTTACCCGTAAGGAATTTGTCCTACGCCCGTAAGACCGTCAAATCTTAGAAAATCCGTAAGACTTACGGGTGATCCGTAAGAGTTGGCATGTATGGAGGCGAAGACGATTCGGTTACCGGCGAATCTGCGCAAGTGGGCCCGGTCAGTTGTTGGAGCTTCTTCACTAGTTCGTGTCTATACGGTGCCACACTAACTGGCTAACATCAACATTGTCGATATCGGCAATGTCATCCTCACTGTCACCGAAATATATATGATCAAACGTTTCGTGATCCGCGTCAAAATTGATATCGCTCTCTGATCTACTCGAGAAGGCCGCCATTTGTATCGAGTTGTTTACATGACACCGCGCGACTGCACAGGGCCGCAGGCGTGAAGCCGCTGCACTAACTGACGGCGGAACCACGACTGACGTCACGTTTCAGCAACAAATGCAAACCCGGCATCGTTCGGGAGTTTCCGTAAAATGGCAAATTTAAAGGATCTTTTTATGTCGTATGCTCATATACCATATTTAAACATTTTGGCAATATCATCATTTGAAAGGGCATAAACCATTTGTTATTAAGGAAAAGAGCACATTTTATTCCAGGATATGGCCTTTAATGATCCCAATACACCAAGCTGTTGGCACAATGTCAGATAATAGAACTAGGTTAAACATCTTAACAATAACTATAATTAGTTCTGTGGGGCTGTTTTTTTTTATTGTTCAGTAACTTTTTCTCTAATTTTTCTATAGATATTTCATGTGGTAGTGCCTGCTATTTTTGGATAGACTCCTGTTAAACTGGACAGTTGCCAGTAGGTTTTAAAATGTGGCAAACAGTGAGTCTACCTTTTGCTCTAAAAAAATCTGTCCTCTTAGTTTTACACATAAAGACATAATCTAGCAAAACATAAAAGTTTTTGTAGCAGCATATTTGTACTTCCAGTGTATCATTGCAACATAACATACACACTGTGTGCCACATTTGAATGTCATGCATGTAATATTTCCATGCAGTCCATTTGCATATATAATGTAAAACTTTTGGACCCCTATCATGTTCAATGCTCCATAACTTCGCCAATTTTTTTAGCAGTCATAATTTTTGAAACCGTGTAAAGCACCCTACCCAACCTTTACAAGAGTGTAAGAAAACAATGTTACAATTTTTCCGACTTATCACTCATTTGGTCAGGGGTCACATATATACGTTTTAGTCCAAAGGACTTCAGGGCCACTTGGCCCATTTTTTTATGTCAATATCAGTGGTCAAGATTACTGCTGGTCGAACTAATAAATAGCATATGAAAGGAAGGTGGCTCCTGTGATAGTGAATACGTGTTAGCTTAATAGCTGATGTGTAGAATATTGGTCAGTATTCATGCTATATTTAAAGTGTGTGAGATTATTGTAAAACATACAATTTATGCTTCTTTGAGTATATACTATTTTTATTTCTGAAAAATTAAACGGTTAACTTACATGGCGTCAATAAACATTTACCCATATAGGTTGGCTGTTATCATCTTACCCACATGAGAGATCATCTTCATAATTATTGAAATGTTATCTAATTTTAGAGCCAGTAAGCCGGGTAAGATGACAACAGCCAACCTGTCTGGGTAAATGTTTATTCAGGCCATTTAATTTATCAGTTTTTTAGATATAATAATGGATTGCATTTAAGTGATTATGTATATATATATATGCTACTTTATCAAATATAACATAGACATTTATCGGGAAACGGTAAACTTAGGTCGAAGACGAAGGTCCGGTCGCTTGTGCAAGCCGACATGATTTATTCCCAGTGTATTTTTATTTATGTACTTTATCATGAAAATGGTCCATGTTATATTTGGATTCACATATTTTAACATGATTATCCATAGCTGAGTTTGCCAAAACTAATTTTGTTCGGCAACGTCTGCAGAGCGCTCCCTTCACCGTTCACGAGACTTCACCGTTCATCAACATAAAGACCGAAATTTACGGACAAGCTATAGCTATACTAGTTCAAAAGTCACACTCCACAGCAACTAACTGTCTTTGTGTTTAGCAGTTGGGTTTTGGCTTAGGGAGTTAGGGCGTAACCTTCTCTGGATACGTTGTGTTATCTCACTCAAGGCAGGCTCATTTGAATCAGTGAATGACACTGTCTGTTGTCACTGTTGCTGGCAGTGTTGACTGTTGTCTGTAGTCAAGGCATAGACTGTAGTCTGCTCTAGTAGAGTGTTGTCGGGCAGATTCATATCCATAAGCCATAGGTATAGCCGTAGCGTGGGGCCGTGAGCATAGAGGGCAAAGGTAAAGACGGCGTGAAGATAAAATCGCGGCTAGGCCTCGTCTTTACTTTTACCCCTCACATAGACGTACTAACGTAATGCTAATAATAATAGGATATGTACAATACATTTATAAATTATATCATTTTATATCCAGGCATGAGTCCTCCATACCCATGCCCTGACCCATGACTGACCAGGCATGGCCAAGGTTCATGCCATTGACATGCCCCATCCCCTTATGGTTATGTGGCCCATATCCATAGGCAGCTATCCGTATAAATTGAACTGCATATTTTTTAATTTGCCCTTCCCTGTAAAGTTGGCAATGCCAGGCTTTGGCCTTGCAAGGAAATTGCCATGACAGGTCTATGGCTATATCATACAGACGTTACCTTTCGTGCGAAGCCTAGGCCAGTGTCCTATTTGTATGGATATTGGCCATGCTAACTATATACTTATACATGACTTCATGTGATACAGACAGTTGATATATTATGTTTACACATAGTCATAACTTTGGGCACAGAACTATTGGCATAAGAAATCCCTAGCCTGTCTTAGTCCATCGATTGGGTATCCCATCCAGAGTTTCCTACATTTAGAGACCCCTTTAAATGCATCTACGGGTCTACCTAGAACAGTGATGGTAATTATGCGGTGTTATATAGGCTGCTTTTTACTGTGTTCCGACATATTTCAAAGTAAGTTAGCTTGTACTATGATTAATATCAGCTGCAGGCATGTATAACTAGTATGAATGTGTTTATCCTAAGATATTGCTAAATAAGCTCTAGTGGCATAACTGATGTACTTTCTCAGAAGTGTCATTGAGTTATACAATTATTATTTGTGTACACACATAAAAAACAATGTATTGAGATACAGGGGGTCATTATACTAATGTAGGAACGATCCTGCATATGAAGCTGTACATTATATGAAACTTGACATAAAAGCAAATGTATCTTTTTCAATTCTCAATCAATTTTATTTGTTAACTATTCAATAAAAGTATAACATATAAGAACCACTATATCACTGACATTTTTGTTTCATTGCAGCTGGAGGAAAGTGCTGCTAAAAGAAAACAAGATTCTCAGGTAAATTACAATTTACTCTACAGATTCAGTGCCCATGGCCGGTATCTGGACAACTTATATATTAACTGTACATTAATACAGACAGTGGCAAGACAAATTGATTTTTATTTTGTAAATAGTTCTCACCTCAAACTATCAACTTATATGAATTCAAGAAAATGATGTTCACTAATTAAATGTTGTTGCAGGATTTGTGCATTGTGGTGTTTCGTCCATAAGAATTTATCCTAAATTGGATTTTGTCCCAGATTTCCCATGGCCACATAACCTCTATTCATGCCACTAAAATTTGACAGAGGTTATTAAAAAAGATAGCAGCCACTGTAGACTAAATTTGCATTGTGTCTTCCCGGGCATCTTAACCTACATACATTTTTCTGTTTGCAGAATCTAAAAAATAAGGTAAAATTGTATCAAATTTATTTATATCAGACTATTTGTATCACTTGCTATTCAGCAGCTATTGTCTGTCATATGGCAAGAGCAACCTATAAGTACATGCATTTTATAAAAACAATGTTGTTTGCTTAATATAATATCGTATAAACACCATTCTGACTAGTGTTCTCTGCTTGATATAATACCGTATAAACAACATTATGATTGGTGCTCCTGACATTTCAGAAGAAATCTCCCATTGAACTTGAAGAAACGCTTTGGTGATGACAGTTGGGGCTGATAACGACAACTTTAAAACCATCTCTACAAAACATGGTTGGTATTTACTGTACATCATTCACTATCTATTCCAGCTGGTTATTCATACAACCATACTGAAATCAAATGTTTATTGAAGTCTTAACAACATTGGTAGGCATACACCGTTTAAAGCAGTTACAACACAGTGATTAACAACTACAGTCAAGAGAATTGCACCTGTGGTTTACTCAGGGAACTGTTGTAACATTACATGCTATAATCGTGTATTTAATTTAGTTATGCAGTGCTATATATAGGCTGCTTTTCTTGTGTTCTGCCTTATTTAGAGTAGGTTGGCTTGCACTTAAATTTACATTTAATTGTAGAATTTTGCACTAAAATAAATCAAACCAGGAATGCATATAAACATATAAACAATGCATATAAATAATGCATTTTTTCAGCATGTAATAGTAATCAGAAGGAAGCTAATAATAGTAGTAATACATTACGTTGTAATGTAATTGACCCCAGACCTACACACATTTCATTTTGTCGCAAGATTTGTGCTCTTTTAACATTGTGGGATTTTGTCTGTTTTTTATATTGTGGTGTTTTGTCCACAGTAATGTATCCTATTGGATTTTGTTCCGGATTCCCCATGGCTACTTCTGTTCAAGCCACTAAAATATGTACCCAAAAAGATAGCAGCAACAGTAAATTGAACAAATGTCAATGCATACTGTTATATTTTAGTTGAACAAATCAATTTGAAGGCAGAGATTTTGTGTAACAAGATGTTAATCATATTTTCTAAATTTTTATTTCAAGTGTCTTTTCCCAGGCACCTGTAATCTATGAAAAATTTTCTGTGTAGTAGAATATAAATAATGTATTAATGTCAATCATGTGTTTGTATAATACTAAAATGTGTTCGCATAACATTTGTAGGCTTTGGGATGTCTTCGATTGCCACAAATTAGCTGCAACCAGAGCAGTAGAGAGGTGATTATAATGTCTTCAATTGACAGTGAATCTTTATATGAAATGTCCAAATTGCACATGACATAAATTTACCAACGTGTGACATTACAGAGCATCTTCAACTGTGTATTCATCTGAAATGTCAAATATTGATCACCTAAAACCTCTTAAACATGTTGCATTTTGGAAAAAGCTGAAAGTCCACATTTGGACAACCAATTTTACCCCACTACATCCCTTATAAAAATCCTAGCTATGCCCCTGGCTAAGAGTGTAAGCCACATGATCTTTGATCACTTTAGTTTTTTTATATTTTACACTTTAATCGGATAATAACTATTATAACATATATGGAATATTATGTAACATAAATAATATGGATTGAAGGACATTTATAAACTAAAATGGCAGCATAAGCATGCAAAAAGGCCTAAAATACCACCGATTGAAGATGCAAAATTGGTGTGGATCTGCAATGCCCAAATATATTTAAATACGTTGAAGTAATTGTAAGATGCTTCCCACAGGTATATTTTAAAATGTTGTTTTCCCTTCCAGCTTCGGCCATACACATGGTGGGTGAGGAGGATACCATGCTAACCACATCATACATTGAAAATAGTATGACTGATGAAGAACGATTACCTGGTTAGTTATTGTACTTGTATACAACAAAGAAGGGCACAGACCACTGTTAGCTTTTCCACTTTTCAAAAATCTGACATTTCTGAAATTATATGCAGATCAAACGTCATCAAAATCATGTACCTCCAGCTCTTTTAAAACACATCCATGCTCGGTGCCCATCAATATTTACCAAAATAGACATGATTTCCTGCACGCACGTGTGTCATGTAAATAAAAATTGCAAAAATCACTACGCCAACTACACTCTTCCAAATGTGCATCAGTTCATTCAACCTGCTAGATCTATTACATTCATTTCCCACAAATGTTAAACATCACCAGTTACTAGGTACTATGTTATTGCAACACAACAGGAAGGCTAACAGTGTTCTGGCCCCAGGCGTTTTTCTCGGATCTAGACACAAGTTTATTATACTAATGTAAAGAAAATGCAATGTTTATATGTGCATTTTAAAGTTAATAAAATAACCACTACAATAAAGTTTCATGCTAGCATTTTAAATATTTCACACACATTTATTTCATGGATATCAGACAGGAAAAACATTCTACCAACGGTTTGCATTGATCTTGGTGATAAGGATACTGCACCATAAAGTTTGATGATGCATAAATGGATCTGATGATATACATCTGCTTCACAATTGTTACTCTTAAAATGTATAATGGAAGATTACACTGAGTGATGATTTGACTGATTAAACAATACTATGTATTTAAATGTTTGCAGTGATGCAATTTGCATTTAGGCAAACCATACAAGATGACACTGTGTGATGTTGATTTACTCTAACAACTGTTGATTTTCCTCAATTGTTGCACCAACATTTCTTTCAACAGGAAAATAGAGATGGAAGCCTTCAAACAAGACAGAGTTGGACCATAATAAAGACAACATTAAACAACACCAAACACATGATGCAGCAGAAATAAAGAAAATACTTTATTGTTTAACAACAGATTTGTAGTCAAACCATGATGATATTGATGGTATTCATGCCATAGTGGTATGCAAACCATGGTGGTATTGATGGTATGCAATCCATGGCAATATAGATGGCATGCAAGCCATGATGGTATGGATGGTGGTATCAACAGTGTGCAACCCATGATGATATTGATGGTATGCATGCCATGGTGGTATCAAAATGCATGATTGTAGTGATGGTATTTCAACACATGATGTATTGATGGTATGTAAGCAATGATGGCACGGGCGGCATGCAGGCCATGGTCGTCTTGATTGTATGCATGCCATGTTTTTATTGATGGTGTGCAGGCCATGGTGGCACTGGTGGTATGAATGCTATGGTGGTATTGATGGTATGCAAACCATGATTGTATTGGTGGAGTGCAAGCCATAATAGTATGCAAACCATGGTGGTATTGAGGGTAAGCTAGCCATGCTGGTATTTATGGTATACAAGTCATGATGACATTGATGATATGCAAGCTTTTTTATTAGATCTTATCGAAAGCAAAAAGAAACACAACATTGCCTTTCCTTTTGTATTAAGAATGTGCTAGGAAAATAATTAAATAGACATTCTAGAGCTTATACGCTGGTTAGGTATAAGGAATAAAAGTACTTGAATAAAATGTTTGGTTATGCAGACTGACTAATGTAGTTCTCAAATGCAAATGCCTGGCAAACTAGATGAGTGATAGAACATAAAGTGCACAACATGTAATTAGTATTGCTTCTGACGCGAGCTTCACTACATGTTTGACCATATCTTCTTTGCAGAAAATAGGCATAGATTAATACCAGAATACTATTTAAACAGCAACAGGCGTGTTAAGTTACAACTGTCAATGTCAATTGATTCAGCAAGTGATCTGCTATAAGCATGTTACTGTGACTGAATATAGCATACTACTGTCATCGTTTCCACGCGGATGCAAACAAAAATGCAATTGTGTAGTAGATCTATGTTGTTACCATCTCTATGTGATAAGGTATGCAATTACTAATTTCACTATTTAGGTTGGTAATTATACATTATGTATTAAAGTTACACGTTTTGTGTTGATTGTTTGCATTTTGGAACTATGTATTTTATACATGTCAGTCACATTACCCTTTGGGGTCCTGTTCTACAAATAAAGTTCAACAGTTTAAGAATAATGATCATAGATGTACGAGACGGACACCCCCTAAAACGATTGAGCAATGAAAGGATTTCAACAACAAAAACATTGTTTTTAATATAGCAAAACAACAGTATCATTGACCGGAAACTGATAGATAACATAGAAACACAGAACATATTTGTGTATTGCATGTATACTCTAATGACTTATTATTTAGTGTACATATATATCATGAATATGTTACATTGCTAGGGCAGATTACATGCATATGACTTATAACCGATAGATAAGACATATACGTGATACGTCGGATAAATGTTCCGCATACATGCCTGCCAATACATTATAAGAGTATCCGACACATGCAGCTTCGCATGAGCAGTGGGGCATGAGCATACAGCTGGAGCTACTTGAACCTGACATTCTCCTGAATTTATTTCAGAACTCGGAAGTTTGCTGTTATATGGATACCATTCTTTTAGGCAACATAAACTACTCAACAAAAGAAAGTTATATTTCTCTTAAATGGCATATAGTATAATATGTGGGGATCGCACCCGAAGATATTTTGTATCAAAGGATGCAGTGGTCAAATATGGATTAAATGAATGCAACCAACCAGCAATTCCACCATTATCTGCACGACCAGAATGGGGTATGTACAGGGGGGTCTGGTCCCCAAAGTGGCACTTTCACAAATTTTGCAGTCATTTGTTACAAGCTAGTGTTAATGATCCTTTGACCACTGCCACTGGACAATGAAGTTCCCCCATTGAATGGGATTACTCATGCGAAAAATTAACATGTGTGCACAAGTTTACACAATGGTTCATAATGTCAATCATATGTACTTGTCTCTGAGACATTGCTCTGGAATAATCTGTGTGATGGCAATCATGCCACGTCTGTCCAGTTTAGAGCGTGGTAGGGCAATTGGACAATTGCAGACTGGTGTACGCAAAAAGAGTGGAACAGGTTGCCTCAAAACAGTGTATAGCGCTTGGTAAACAGTATACGCTGTAGATGTGAGTCGTGCACTGCTACAGCTGGTGGGCCCATTCGGTATTGATGTAATGTGCGCAATAAAATTATTTCAAAGTCCATTCTGACTGTTTTATCCCTAGTGTACAAAAAGCAAAAAGTGCCACTTTGGGGACCAGACCCCCCCCCCCCGTACATACCCCATTCTGGTCGTGCAGATAATGGTGTAAATTCTGCGTGGTTGCATTCATTTAATCCATATTTGATCACTGCATCCTTTGATACCAAATATCTTGAGGTGCAATCCCCACATATTATAATATATGCCATTTAAGAGAAATATAAATTTATTTTGTTAAGTAGTTTATATATGCTTGACGCTATACATGCTGCGTTAAATTATAATTACCGCGATGCGTTTCGGTGATGTGGGGCCGTGCGTAAACGTCATCCTCGCCACTCTTAGTTTATACTATGACGAAAGGTTACAGTTGGTACACTTGTAGTCATTATCCTGATCGGCGACTACTTCAAAATGTCAGATTTCTACGTCCGTATTTCTTTGATGACTAGACGTTGTAAAGACGTCGGTTTAGGTTGTCGACTTGATTTAAACGTATCAACGTCAAACCACCCACGTTAATATGACGTCGATGGCAATACGTTATAAAGACGTTGATTTCATGACATGAATCGAGTTGGTTGGGCTGTCAACTTGATTGCAACGTTGTACGGATGTCACATGTCCACGTCCGTATTTCGTTGACAACCAGATGTTGTAAAGACGTCGGGTTAGGTTGTCAACTTAATTTCAACGTTGTATCAACGTCACACCACACACGTCATTATAACATCGATGGCAAGACTTTATAAAGACGTTGATTTCATGACATGAATCGTGTTGGTCGGGCTGTCAACTTGATTGCAAAGTTGTACGGATGTCACATTTCCACGTCCGTATTTCGTTGATGACCAAACGTTGTAATGACGTCGGGTTATGTTGTCGACTTGATATCAAGGTCATATTTCAATGTTGTTAAACGTTGACGATCAGACGTTGTAATGACGTTGTATGTGTGGTGTTCGACGTCGCAACGTACTTCCAATCACTAATCGACGTTGTAGCAACGTTGTATGCCCACTGGGTAATCAATATATTGCAGACAAACTCATGCGCACACCCCTCCTCCCGCTCATGAAACGGACAGGCCCTTCCCCAAATGAAGTATATTCCATACGTCTATCTTGTCTTTGTTGTTTTATCGAAATGGTTCTAGTTGCCGCAATATATTGTTTCATATGTATACTGCAGTAGCCATTACATTTCGGTCTTATAGACTGCATGGCCAAACATACTGGTGTGTTAAATATAGAAATGCCTACACTTGTTTTACTGGGACAAATACTTTAATTATGTGGGAAGCAGACATTTAAATGTTGATGACAGTTTATTAATAGATCCTGTAATAATTAGTCAATTGTGTATACTTTTTTATTATTCCAAGATATTCACAGTAACTGTTATGCTACATAACATAAATATCAGGTTTATTTTAATTTTAATCAACACAAAAAGACCAGTAGAACATATACAAAATAAGGATTAGAGTGAAGTAGTGCTTGTTAGGATACTCCAGTTCGCCCCCCCCCCCCCACACCCATGAGCCATGTACGGTATTGAATCGTGCGTCCTAATGTGTTATACAGTTTTAATAAAAACCTGCACCAATTCGTCCGTAAGATTATTTATGTACTAAATATTGAATAACTAATCCGTCAAAGTTGTGCAAACTGTTGTTCTGAGTGGAGTACTTACAACATTAGACCAACAAAATCCAACTCGCGAATAAAGACGCCTGTGGCTGTGGTGTGGCTGTGTCAAAAAGCGTGCGTCCGACTCCTGGTGTTCTAAGGCTAGTAGCCTACAGTCAATATAGATATGCCATTGAACATTTTTCAAGAATAATATCGATATATGATTAAAACTGTCGAACATGAATCACTACGAGCTCGTTCTAGACTAAAGTAATGATAATCCTGAAGGGCCACGGGATTTGTTGATCGGGAATTATATTATCGGCCTTCGAGTTCGACGCCGAAGTGTCAGTGTCGGTAACGCAGTTGCTCTCGGCTGCGGCTTACCTCACACATATTACACTCAGTAAGCATTAAAGTTGTGTAACCAGCATGGCAGTTTAATGCCGGGGTAAAACGTAGTCGACTTTTACAAGGGTTCAAGTGTAAACAAATACAGTTTCGCGTAACACTACATAAAATTCCGGCGCCATTTATTTTCATGAAAAACTGTGTCGTAGGTCATAAAAGGTCAGCCAGTGGCCGCTCATTGGCTGTAAGTTTATATACTTGAAAACACCACATTGCCTGTACATGTACAGCTGTACAGCTAATATGGTTTTAGTCAAAATAACATTACCTGTACATCAAAATTAGAATACTTATTAATATGCAATTGAAACCAAAAACATGCACCTAGATTTATATAAATAGTCAACTGAAATTATACTGCGCATAATTTTTTCATATTCGATCGTGAAAATTGATGTAATAGTCGTCATTACATATGTACAGGTAATGCGGTATTATGAGGCACAGTACAGGCAATGCGGTAGATAGTGTTATATATATATATATATATATATATATATATATCAGATGATTCAAAAAAAATTTCCGTATATCAAAATTACGGATGCAAACAGTGTGATTGCATGCCGACTGTCAAATGGGAAACGTAGTTCTCAAAGATTGCAAAGCGAAATGCAAATGCAACCCCATAAGCGAAGTCTTCTTCCAAACGCCAGAGGCTTCTGAGGGAAACGTCAAACGTGCTCATTTCCGAACATTCGGTTACATGTATTTGAAAATCCGACAGAATTCGTTGTCGAAGTCACTCCTCCCAGTCATTGTACCAGAGGGAGTCGTTGTTTTCACCAGTCGGCAACCATCTTGGATATTTCAAATTCCGCAATGATGCCAGGGTGGCAACATGCATATTATTTCTAGTCATATATATATTGCCTATGTAGTCATTCGTTACATAATTCTAACATTGAGTTCATGATAACTTATATATTCACTATAATAGTAATGCTTTTGACAGGCATATTGGATTATAATGTGTGTATATATATATATATATAATATAATTTTATATATATATGTATCGTTGTCATACACTGCTACCACAAGTTGTCCAATTGGAATTCCCCGTTGTAAATACATGGTTTTAGACACAACAACTAACTATCTTGGTGGCATAGCATAAGAATTATGAACAATTCGACATATTTTCACTTATTCGCGGCCATCTTGAATTTTTCAAATTCCTCAATGAGTGGCTTCATGCATATTCTGAATCAGTAGACCTCCTGCATATGTAATCAGTTGTGTTATGTGGCATAAGCCACAACATCGAATTTATTATAACGCATATATGCACACAGTAATAGTGGTGATTTTGGCTGCCATCTTGGATTATCCCTTGAACACATTTTATACACTACCACTAGTTGTCCCACTTGAAATCCTCGCACGCAAAAACATTTACTCAATCCCCAACCAGTGCGTACTACGGGGCATATCATGGAAATTATAGTCAATTCTACAATATATATTTAACCTATTGGCGACCATCTTAAATATTTCAAATTCATCAAGGGTGCTACTTGGGCATCATGCTGTTTCTGACCTGCAAGAACATTGGTTATTTTCCACGGCACGGTTCAGCTTAAAATCACTGTTTGGCGGCAGGACTATACCACTCCTGGCTATCAAGATAATTAAAACGCATCCTAGCGGTGGCGTCATAAATTTGAAAAAACGCAAATTGGTTCGATAATCGATTAGTGGAACATGTACAATTTTACAAATATGAAAATATAAAACTTTTCTCTATACTAACATTTCCTACCAAACTTTGTTGCTTTATGTTTTTCTGAGATGGTGGTGCAGAAAAATTGAAAAGCGAGTGGAATTATTGATCGATAAGCATTATTCTTGCCTTAATATTATTCATAATGTAGCAGTAGCCATATATTGAGTAACAGTTGTGCTTAAAGTTAGTCAGATAAGGTATTTTACAACACCTTAATTTAGTAACAAACTTAAAACTACTTACATAAGATAATATTTCAGTAAGCCAGAACCTGCTAGCTACTTTGGTTAGCAGTCATATAAATAAGGCAGTCTAGCGTAATTTATTGTATTTAATAAGATTTAACAAGATTGCCACCCAGAGAATTAACTCTAGGTGGCAGGTGGACAAGGAAGCCTTTGGCTTATCGAGAGTCCGACCCTTTTATCTATGTGTATCCCGCCCTTCTGAGGTATGTGTGGATTTTATTTTTAAACATTCACGCAACTAGCACCCACACAATCAGCAGATAATCTGTTCCATTCATGTACAGTCCTTTGTGAAAATTAGAACTTTCTTATATCTAATCTACACTGCTCCTTTGCTAATGTAAATTCATGTCCTCTAGTCCTTCTATCTTTCTTAACTGAGAAAAAAAATATTTCTATCAATATGTTCATAACCATTCATTATTTTAAACACTTCTATCTGATCTCTCAATCTCCTGGTCTCTAGTGTTGTTAAACCACATTCTCTTAGGCGAATTTCATAACTACGATCCCCCAGTGTTGGTATCATTTTAGTCGCTCTCCTCTGTACTCTTTCTAGCATATCTATGTCCTTCCTCCGATGTGGCCTCCACGCTTGTATACAATACTCTAAATGAGGCCTCACTATTGCTTTGTACAGCGGTACTATTAACTCTTTTTCCTAATACGTTATGTTTCATCTAATTAATCCAAGGATTTGATTTCCCTTTGAAGCTGCAATTCCGCACTGCTATGAAACCTTCATATCAGCACTAATGGTTAAACCTAAGTCCTTTTCTTTTACAGTAGTACTTAGTACAGTCCGCTCCATTGTATAATCTACCTTTTCGTTCCCATGTCCTGTGTGGAGGCATTTACATTTCCCAAAATTGAACAGCATTTGCCACTTTTCAGACCACTTGATCAACCTGTCAAGATCATCATGTAAATGCTGTCTATCTCCATCACTTTTAATCCTTCGAAACACTTTTGTATCATCCGCAAATTTCAACACATTGCTTGTATTTCATCATCCAAATCGTTGATATATATTAAGAATAATATAGGTCCTAGTATTGATCCCTGTGGTACCCCACTCAATACCGATTTCCAGTTTGAAGCCTGCCCATCAACTACTACACGTTGTCTTCTGTCAATCAGCCATTTTTCTATCCAGTTTATTATACCATTTCCTATGCCATGGGCCTTTAGTTTAAGCAGTAATATTTGATGTGGTACTTTGTCGAAATCTACCCACTTTGTGATGTCTGCAAAAAAACATAACATATTTGTTAAGCATGACCTCGCTTTAAAAAACGTATTTTGAGATGGGTTTATCAAGTTATGTTTAACAAGAAAATATGTAACTTGGTTAAGTGCTTCTTTATAACTGTTGTAGTCTTCATCATTTCCAGTACATAGATATGACTTCCATATCATTTGTTGATACTTAATTTTTCTAATGGCTTCTTTCGATAAGTGTTTCTTTTTGGACCGTTTCCCTTGTTTTTTTAAGTGTACAAAGTTATCGACTATGCACTTAATTTCACTCGTTAATATATTCCAGCATTCTGCTGCTGTCTTGTTTTTCAGTGTGTTATTCCAGTCTATCTTTGCTAAATATGTCCTCATGTCCTTATACCTTCCTTTGTGGAAATTTACTATATTTACCATTCTATTCTGATTTTATTTTGATGGTAAAATGTATCTGGTTGCGATCACTACTCCCCAGTGGCTCACATATCTTGACATTGTCAACTAATTCATTCTGTGAGGACAAAACTATATCTAACACATTCTCACCACTGTTTGGTTCTAGCACATTTTGAGAAAGGAAAGTATCTTGAACTAAAACTAAAAATGTGTGGTCCTCACTCCCCATGCTCTGTAGAGATTTCCTGTAACTATGTTACACCAAACAGCTTCTTCGCAATCTGCTTCTCTTTCTAATTTTATTTCATAAACCTGGATAGATTCTTTAATAAATAAAATAACTCCACTTCCCTTTCTTCTTATTCTATCTTTCCTAAACATTACATATCCTGTCAGTCCCAATTCGGCATCTGACATATCGGTGGTGGTCCAGGATTCGGTTATACCTATTATGTGAGGGTCAATATCTTCTACCATAATGTTTAGTTCATTTTTTGTGTTTACTATACTCCTTGCGTTTAAACAAACACATTTATATCCAGCTTCAGAAGAGTTTTCCTGACTGTTCTTTGCTGATTTATTTGTGCTGTCTTTATCTTTGCCTCCAGTTTCAGGCTTTTGTGTGAGTCCCCCTGCGGATCTAGTTTAAATAGATGCAACTTGTCCCACTGTGAACAGATCGCAGAAGGTTCTCTGAGAAAACTGCTGCCCCTTTCCACTAAGATGGAGGCCATCTCTCATGTACATATCTTCCCTCCCAACAAAGTAACCCCGCAAATCTGTGAATCCCACCCTCTCTTCTTCACACATCTGCTCAACTAGTGCGTTGATCGCCATCCTCTTGCAGTTTCTTTACGTTGCCCCCCTTCCTCCCATTACTGGCAAAATTCCTAACGGAATTATCTGTTCAACTCTTGTCTTCTTTAGCTTCCTCACTAACTGTCTATACTTCTGTACTATCCCAGTTGTTCCCTCCCTGTCTGCATTATTTGTTCCTACTTGTACCAGTATAGACCCTCCCTTGTCATGTCCCAATACCTTCTCCACCCTGTCAGTCAAATGTTCAATCCTAGCCCCCGTTAGACAAACAACGACGTCCTTCTCTCGCTCAGTGTCTTGTCCGTTTTTCTCATAATGGAGTCGCCCATAAACACCCTCTCTTTCCTCATTGTCCCCTCAATCACTGCCTTAGAGTAGCTCCTTCTTTGGTTTGCATCTGTGTGGTTGTTGTCTTTCCCCCCTGTCGTCTTCTCTCCTGTCACATTCACTTCCGATCCATTCTTTCCTGTCGCTTTTTCTCTTGTCACCTTTCTTCCTGTCAGCGTCCGTTTTATCGACTTCTCTCCTATCACATTTGCTTTCACTTCCTTTCGTCCCTTCATCTTTCCTCCCATCTCATTTTCTTCTCTCCTCTCCCGTCCCATCTTCGCTCCCTTCTTCTCTACGGTCGCTTTCTCCCCTGTCACCTTCACGCTTGTCACGTTTTCTGTCGTCGATTTTCAAATTTCTTCCCCTCCAATCACCTTCCCTCCTCTCAATCTCCTTTCATCAGTTTTCTTGCCACTGCTATTCTCTTTCAGTCTTGCAGTATTCTCACCTCTCTCCCTGTCGTCTCTCTCCACTCGACCTGTCTCCTTTCTACTTCCCATCTCCATTCCCTTCACAGTATCTGTCAACCTAACTATCTCCTTCTGCAGACACTCCACCTTCCAACACCCAATGCACTGAAAGGTGAATCCTTCCTCCATGGTTTCTGCCCATGACTTCCCACAGCCGGACAATGCCAAATCTACCCAGCTGTGGCAGTGATCGCACACCAAGTGTCGCTTTGCTTTGACTTGCCGCTTACAAGGCGCCATATCCCTATCATAATTTATTTAATAACTTAACTAACTTAGACTTTATAAAGACTGTTTCTTGTGTACTACAGCACACTTGATGTTACATATTTCAATTACACAGCCGACTATTTATCCTATCACGAACGTTAACATTACCGGTAGTGCCCTAATTTAAAAAAAATCAATAACGTTACGTTAGGCTGCTTTATTTATTTAGGTTACGCCGCCCGACTAGCGCCCTTGCTTAATTTGAACAACAATGCTAATTAATAAAAATATCTAGCAAGTACTGGCTTACACAGATATTATCTTATGTAAGTAGTTTGATGGTTGTTACTTTATCTCCTATATATTCTACCACATAATCAGGTTTGTTAAATCTTGTTTACAACTTTACAACATAGTTACCCTATTATCACTCACTATAGTAAGGTATTCTAAAATATTTTAAATAACTAACTTTAAGCACATATATTAATGCTGCTTAATATATGTTTACTGCAACTTTATGAGTGATATTAAGGCAAGAATAATCAATCAGTAATTCCACTTGTTTATCAACTTTTCTGCACCACCAATTTCTACGATCTATCTCCGCCAAACATAGCCTCGAACCTAAATTAGGTCACTAGTGACACTACCGGTAACGTTAGCATTTATAATAGGGTAGCTAGTTAGCTGTTTAAGTAAAAATGTGCTGTAACATAAAATGTGATGTAGTTCACAGGAAACAGAACCATGGCGCCGTACAAACGGCATATATAGGCTAATCAGTCAACAATTGACATGTTAAAAATGCGATAATTGGATAGATTTTGCAAAGTCGAGGTGTGAGCATTCATGGAAGGGGGTGCAGATGGAGGGTTTTCACTTTGAGTGTCGAGGTTGCAAGAGGTTGGAGTGTTTACTGGCGGAAGTAGACCAGCTGAAGAAGTTGATTGTGATGATGACAGGGAAGAGTGACTTGGACAAGGTCCATCCAGATGGTGAGACTAGAGAGATCAGTGACAATAGAGACAAGGATGCAGGTGGTAAGGTGAGAGAAGCCAAGGAGACTGTTGAAGGGGCCGCACAGGGGAACGAAGACAGGAGTTAACGTGGGGGTGAAGGATACAGAGGGAGATGAGAGCAAAGAAACTAGTGGAAAATAACGAAGGAGCTACTCTGAGGCAGTGATAGAAAGGGTGGGGAGAAAAACGAGAATATTCATGGCTGATTCTTTAATGAGAAACACAGACAAGACGCTTAGTGAAGGAGAAGACATAGTAGTTTGCTTACCAGGGGCCAAGATAAAGCTTATAACAGAAAGGGTAGAGATAGTGATGGGTCCTGGGAAAGGAGGGATCATTCTACTACATGTAGGCACAACTAATGCAGAGAGGGAGGGGACAACCGGAATAATCCATAAGTACAGACAGTTAGTCAGGAAGTTAAAGCAGACAAGGGTAGAAAAGATTGTTCAATCAGGAATTTTGCCCGTAATGGGAGGAAGGGGGCAAATATAGAAACTGCAAGAGGATGGCAATCTATACATTAGTTGAGCAGATCTGTGAAGAGGAGGGGGTGAGAATGATAGATTTAAGGAAATGTTTCGTTAAGAGGGAAGATATATACGTGAGATATGGCCTCCATCTAAGTGAAAAGGGGGCAGCTGCTTTCTCAGAGAACCTGCTGCGATCTGTTAACAGTGGGATAGGTTACATTTATTTAAACTAGATGCGCAGGGGGATTCACAGAGAGGCCCGAAACTGGAGGTATAGATAAAGACAGCACAAATAAATCAGCAATGAACAGCCTGGAAAATTGTTCTGAAGCTGGATATAAATGCGTTTGTTTAAATGCAAGGACATTAAACAAAAGAAGTGAACTAAACATTATGGTCTTAGATATTGACCCTCACATAATAGGTATAACCGAATCATGGACCACATTGGGACTGACAGGCCGTGAAATGTTTAGGAAACAGAATAGGAAGAAGGGGAGATGGAGTTATTTTATATATTAAATAATCTATCCAGGCTGATGAAATCAAATTAAAAAGAGAAGCAGATTGCAAAGAAGCTGTTTGAAAAGAAACTCGACGTTAACGGTTGGGTTAGTTTATAGAAGTCCAAGCATAAGCATAGAAGGAAATAAAAAAAGTACAAAACGCTATAAGGGAAGTGAACAAAAGGGATTGTATTATTATGGGGGATTTTAACGATGGACATAATATTATACAATGGAAATCTCTGCAGAGTACAGAGAGTGAGGAACACAAGTTTTTAGTTTTAGTACAGGATAGTTTCCTTTCTCAAGGTGTGCTCGAACCTACCTGGGGAAAAATGTGTTAGACATAGTTTTCTTATCACAGAGTGACTTAGTTGACAATGTCAAGATATGTGAGCCACTGGGGAGTAGTGATCACAACCAGATACATTTTACCATCAAAGTAAAATCAGCAAGGAATCATAAAAAGCAGTACAGGAGAAAGTTTCACAAAGGAAGATATAAGGACATGAGGAAATAGTTAACAAAGATAGATTGGAATAACACATTTAAGAATAAGACAGCAGGATAATGCAGGGATATGTTAAGAAATGAAATTGTCGATAAGTTTGTTCCATTAAAAAACAAGGAAACGGTCCAGAAAGAAACACGTATCGAAAGAAGCCATTAGAAAAATTGTGTACAAACCAAAATAAAAACAATTATATAGACGCACTAAAAATGATGAACACTAAACTATTTATAAAGAAGCACTTAACCAAGCTACAACTGAAATTAGAAATTCAAAGAGAAGCTATAACAAAATTATGCTTGTAATATAAAACATGGCAGCAAGAGTTTTATGCATTTGTTTGGAGGAAACACCAAGTTCATGATAAGGTCGGTCCTCTAGAAGATAGTGCTGAAAATATAATATCAGGGGATTCTTAATGGCAGAAGACCTGAATGAGTACATTAGTTCGGTGTTTACCAGGGAAGATATCAGTTCACTGCCAGTACCAGAGGATAAGATCAAGGGGGCGGAATCAGACTTCTTAGGACATTTAATTGTAACCCCGGAAATGGTAGCTAAGAAAGTAAGGGCAATAATAATGAAGGATAATAAATCACATGGAGTGGATGGGATTCCACCCATACTACTATTGGAAACAGTTTTCAATCTGTCATTAAGCGAGGGAGAGGTTCCCTTAGAATGGAAAGAAGCAAACATATACCGTTATTTAAAAGGGGTACTATAAACAAGTCAGAGAACTACGGACCGGTTGGTTTAACATCGGTAATATGCAAATTATCAGCGAGATTAATTAAATATTACATGGTGGATTTTCTTGTTAAACATAACTTGATAAACCCATATCAACGAGAGTTTCTAAAAGCGAGGTCATGCTTAGGAAATATGTTATATTTTTTGGAAGACATCACTTAGTGATCAGTCGAGGGATTACCAGTAGATTACTGCTTAAACTAAAGGTCCATGGCATAGGGGGTGGTATAACTAATTGGACAGAAAAATGGCTGATTGACAGAAGACAACGGGTAGTAGTTGATGGGGAGGCTTCAAATTGGAAATAAGTTTTGAGTGGGGTACCACTGTGATCAGTACTGGGACCTATATTATTCATAATATATATATATATATATATATCAACAATTTGGACGATGACATAACAAGTAAGTTGTTGAAATTTGAGGATAATACAAAAGTATTTAGAAGGATTAAACGTGATGGCCCAGATATCACAACTACAGCGGGCCGACAGCGGGCCGAGAGCGGCAAAGTCATCGGCCCGCTGTCGGCTTCCGTCTGCGGGCCGAGGGATTTTTGTCCGGCGGCTCGCCTTCAGGCCGAGGGCGGCTCATAGTCGGATGCCGATACTTTGCTAATGGTTAGCCGATCAAATGCCGACTGTGCCTAATTTTGTTAAATGTGTGTATTGCGTGTGTTTTCAAGTAATAAGACCAAATTATACACATACACTTATGTGTATTGGTCGTATAACTTGAACATTTCAAATGTATTTTTCTGTATTTTTTTGTTCTCGAATATTACATACAATGTTAAACTTTGTGTACACATGGAAAATGGATTTTAGCTAATGTTTTGTTTTTATTTCCTTTACTACAAGAAAATCAAAAAGCAAGTTGCAATTAATTGATTCGTGCGGCACATGACAACTCAAATAGTTATTAAACAGGCTGCTTATGTATTATTGTCCATAAACTCTTTTCTGCTACATCCAGCTGCATTTGTCGTCCGGTGCTGTCTAACACCATTCCCGCCAGTGGCATTCTTGGAATACTTTCGAATGTTCTCCTGATGTTGTAGTCAGGGATAATGTTGCCACATTATTCTTTCTGACAGCATCTGGAATATTAACATACAAATATTTAATTACTTCAATGAAGGTACCGTATTGTACAATGCATAGTATCTATAAAATGTGTAAAATACTAAACACATTTTGTCTCACAATAAGGTCACATAAAACAATTTTACTTTACTTTTATAAAAGAAATTCCCGGTTTCTCAGCAGCACAAACATTTTAAAATAGCTTCCACAAAACTTTATTTTGAAATATAATTTAATCCTTTGATTAAATATGTATGCAGTAATTCTGCGCAAAAAGACAAAACTATTTTTCACACCAAACCAAAGGAATATGCCTACTTTAAGAAATACATTCAGTAGACATATTGAGACTTTTAAGTTTTTAATTGTTGACGATGAGTTGCATTGATAGTTGTTAATACCGTCATCACGATCAACATACACACATTTACCATAAATCGCACCCGTCATTTACATATTAATAAAGTTCTGATGAGAAACCTGGAACTGTTTTATGTATGTTTTATGTTTACCCTGTCAAAATAACAAACAGGAACAGGGACAGCATTTGTTGTTGATGAGACACATTCATCTTCATCATATCATCGTCATCCATAGCCTATAGGGTGGCCACAATCATTACATCAGGTTATTCGGCCCCACAATCTATTTAACGTTTTATGCATAAATAACAAGGTTCCACACAATCAAATGTCACTAGTTCAACAACGGCTGGAGAGCGGCAGGCAGGCGGTTGTCGTGTGCGGAAGGGTGCCGCTTCCCAGCCGCTCAGATCCGTCCTCGGGCCGAGGATGGCGTGCTGCCTGGGGGAGATAGAGATAGACAGCATTTACAAGATGATCTTGACAAGTTGGTCTGACAAATGGCAGATGTTGTTCAATTTTGAGAAATGTAAATGCTTCCACACAGGACATGGGAACGAAGATGTACATTACACAATGGGGGTACTGTACTAAGTACTATTGTAAAAGAAAAGGACCTAGGGTTAACAATTAGTGCTGATATGAAAGTTTTAGGGCAGTGCGGAATTGCAGCTCCAAATGGAAATCCAATCTTTGGATTAATTAGGCGAAATATAGCTTATAAGGAAACAGAACTAACAATACCACTGTACAAAACAATGGTTAGTCCTCATTTAGAAAATTGTATACAAGCGTGGAGGCAAGAAAAACATAAATATGTTAGAAAGATTACAGAGGAGAGCGACTAAAATTATACCAAAATTGAGAGATCTTAGTAACAAAATACGCATAAAAGAATGTGGTTGGACAACACTACAGACCAGGAGATTGAGAGTACATGAGTTTTTTTTTAAATATTGAGTGGTTATGAAAATATTGATAGAAATATTTTGTGTCAGTTTAGAAAAATCGAAAGAGTAGGGGACATGAAGTTACATTAGTAAAGGAGCAGTGTAGATTAGATATAAGAAAGTTTTCACAAAGAACTATACATTATTGGAACAGATTACCTGCTGCTAGTAGCGTGAGTATGTTTAAAAACAAAATTGACACGCACCTCAGAATGGCTGGATACACACAGATAAGCCAAAAGGCTTCCTTGTCCACCTATCATCTAGAGTTAATTCTCTGGATGGCAATCTTGTTATTGGTACACTAAAATATACAAATTTATTTTGGACATGTTACGTTGCCGTCCACTTTTCGTAAGAATGACACATTTAACAGGTATATTGGTTAAGGTGGCTTATCCCATAACAGACTCACTTTTGCAATTTTTTTACGAGATAATACTACTTTAGATAAACTAGTCTTGCATTTGTATCACTATTTTCTTTTACGTGATGTATTAATTCCTAGTATTATCTTATTCCAGGCATTCAAGTGAAGAAGATTCGCATACATTTGATTCATCCATACCTCTATATAATTCTCTGTATTCACATAATTTGTGTGATAGTAATGTTTTTTCCATGTACATCAGTAATTTCAGGCCAATCCCACTTTCTGCCACCCATCCATCTCTGTTTCAGCTTTAGTAATCGTTAAAGTGTTTTACACGATTCGTTCGTAGTATACCTATGACAGTGATGCGCAATGAAGTATGTATACTTGTTGACGTTGACCTGCTTTTTGTAGTACTAGTGTCGTTTCTCTGCGCAATGTACATGTGTCTTAGGCATATGCCTTCTTTGCAGACCCTGGTACGTGAAGGCTACAATGGTCGCGAAGAACATTATTATAGCCATTGACTGCTCTGAGAGAATGGTGTCTTACTTTGAAACAGCCAAGAATCTGGTTGAACAGTTTGTACAAACTACACAAAGCATAGACAAGGTAGGTTGATAATACCATTGTCTTCTGGCTAATAACTGTTACATGTGATCTACCAGGCTAATCCAGCCAATGTTGAGTTCCCCATATCATTACAGACCAGTAAGTTTAATATCAATGATTTGTAAATCATTGTAACGGTTATTTAAGGAGTGTAAGTTATAGTCTACTTCATTGTTAAGCATATATTAAGCATAAATAAAAAAAGTATATCAACTTGGATTCCTAAAATCGAGGTCATGTATTACACATTTTTAGAAAAACTCGTCGATAGACGAGGGTTCACTAGTAGATATTATCTACTTAGATTTTCAGAAAAGTTTGTGCAACGTTCTATCGAAGAACAGTAAATATAAGATGTGGTAGTCGCCATCCACTCCTAATGAACAGCTTTATTCCCTGAGCTGTGGCGCCACTTGGTAGCAATATTGCAATTCCGCTTACTGAGCCAATATGTGATTAGATTGAAGGTTGACACATTGTTATTACAGCTTAGCCTTAGGTATTAATTAATCTATGCTGGAAATTTATTGTAGTTATTTCAGTTAATTAACTAACCAATATTTTATTCGGTTTACAACACTTGTAGGTGTATTTGATTGCTGAACTGCTCACCATCCAGCTCTTAATTCTTTATACAGTGTGTGTCTTCTATCTTATTATTAAACTGTTTATTTATGTATTATTAGTATTATTATTATTAAGAAAGTTCTCATTTTCACAAAGGAATATACATTATTGGAACAGAGTACCTGCTGCTAGTAACGTGAGTATGAGAACATCGGTCAGATCTGTGTCGACAGTACTGTCAAGTACTCAAAGATTTACTGAATAAACATGCACCCCTGAAATCTAAATCTGTGTCCCAAAAGCCACATGCTCCATGGATGACTCCTGAAATTCTACAATCTAAAAAGCGCCGGCGCTATCTTGAACGTGTATGGCGCAAATCACGCTCGCCTTTGGATAGATCACGATATTCTAAACAGTGTCACTACTGCAACAGACAAATGGCCAAAGCTAAATCAAATTATTACACAAACGTGGTCTCGAATAACTCTGGTAACCCACGTCAACTATGGAACTACATAAATCATATTTTACACAGACGGCCGTCTCCATCTCTCCCTAGTCATGTGTCAGTCAAATCTCTGTGTGACTCGTTTTCTAGTCATTTCAAAGATAAAATAAGCCTTCTACATTCTGCTTTTCCATGTCACATTTTAAGTACGGTAAATGTGGACTCCCCACAAGTAAATTCTCCACTTGCATTGTTTGAGCCAGCCACAGTTGAAGAAGTGAAGAAAATAATAATGTCTTCCCCAAATAACTCATGCGATCTCGGTCCATTACCAACCATACTACTAAAAGCATGTCTTGACTCTTTTCTTGGTACAATAACAAATATCATAAATTTATCACTGAGTTCGGGTAAATTCCCAGATGATTTTAAACACGCACATGTAAATCCTGTTCTCAAGAAGAATTCTCTGCCAAAAGATGATTTCTAAAATTATAGGCCAGTTTCTAATCTTAGCTTTATTTCTAAGATACTTGAGAAAGTCGTAGCAAGCCGTCTAAGGTGTCATATCAGCTCAACTGTTTTATCCAGTGTGCTCCAATCAGCATACAAACAATTTCATTCTACAGAGACTGCTCTCCTAAAAGTACACAATGATGTTGAAGCGGCCTAGTCAGTGGACTTGACCTCTTTCTTTGATCGCACCCTGACCTAGTTACGTGAACTCATGTGATCGACTACACGCATTATGTTCTGACGGAATAAAGTTGTATTCTTGTCAGTTTGTGTTCACTACATTGGTGACCCTGACTATACCAAGACGGTATTTTGGTATGCAACAAGCGTATACACACACGAACTAAACTGTAAGTTCACCAAACGTAGCATTACACGCGTATTGTGTATGTTGAACTGTGCGGCCTGTGACTATTCAACCATTACGCACTCGGCACACCCGTCACTCGCACGTACAACGTAGACAATCAGCATGGCCGATACACACGCTGTCGGCCTCAAACTGCCGGTCTTCTGGGCCGATCACCCGCGAGTCTGGTTGCATCAGGCAGAGGCGCAGTTCGTCTTGCGGAATATCACGGCCGACGACACGAAATACCATTACGTTGTCGCGGCCTTAGATCAGACGACAGCTTTGAGCGTGATAGACGTTTTAGAGGATCCGCCGCAGCATGATAAGTACGGAAATCTGAAGAGAAGGCTTACCGACATATTCGGACTATCAAGGCGACAGCGTGCAGATAGACTAATAGATATAGGCCTACAAAGTCTGGGTGACAGGCGACCTTCACAACTAATGGATGATATGCTCGCCCTGCTTGGTTCACACAAGCCGTGCATGTTATTCGAGAGCATCTTTTTAAAGTGCATGCCAGAGGACATCCGCCTGCAACTAGCCACGGCTAATTTTGACGATCTACGGACTCTCGCCAAAACTGCTGACGAACTCTGGCAAGTTAGAAAGCAACCGGCTGTTGTTTTCTCTTCAGACACCCGTCGACCGAGAAACGCCAGAACAAAGCCCGTGACCTTGGAGTGGTCAAACGACCTAGAGGAAGCTTTCACGGCCGCAAAGGAGGCTCTCGCACAGGCCACTATGCTCATACACCCACATGCTGACAAGCCCATCGCACTCACAGTGGATGCCTCGGGAGCAGCAGTTGGCGCCGTCCTTGAGCAAAACCTTGGCTCCTGGAAACCAGTGGCGTTCTTTAGCCGCAAACTTCGCGCTGCCGAACGGAAGTACAGTGCGTTCGATCGTGAACTTCTAGCCGCGTACCTGGCTATTCGACACTTTCGCTATTTCCTGGAAGACAGCGTCAGCATCGATCGCCTCAAACCTGCATTCCTTGATCCGGTGAAACCTGTTGAAGCTGCCAAACGAGCCCCTCGTGGTAGTCCAGCTACCAACGTGGAGACGAGATCCGGCCGCCTAGTCAGAGGACATTGTGCTAGGAACACTACAATGTTATATTAAACACTGATCAAGGCAAAGTAACTGCACTTACCTTGCTTGATCTGTCTGCCGCCTTTGATACCATTGGTCACAACACTCTTGTCAAACGTTTATCAATGTGGTATGGCATATCTGGCACAGCTCTGACCTGGTTTTCTTTATATCTAACCAATAGACATCAATGTATAAAGATAGATAATTACTTTTCAAACTCACTCCCCACTTCATGTGGCATTCCCCAGGGTTCAGTTCTTGGGCCTTTGCTTTTCACTCTCTACACTACGCCACTCAGCTCTGTAATCCAAAGTCATAACTTGGATCATCACCTTTATGCAGATGACACACATATCTGCATTTCCTTGGCCACGCCCGATACAAGTCACTCTCTAAACCGACTCAACGATTGTCTCCAAGATGTTTTCTCATGGATAGCAAATTAAAGTTAAGTGCAGACAAAACTGAATTCCTCATCATTGGTACTCCAATGCAGCGAGGTAAACTTAATGACTTTTTTCCAACATGCATCCTGAGTCAAAATATTACACCAGCAGCATCAGTATGGAATCTAGGAGTGACCTTTGATTGCGACTTAAATTTCAGACAACACATATCCCAAACGTGCCGTTGCGGTTTTTATCATATCCGTGATCTTCGCCGCATTCGCCGACATATGTCGCTTTCTGTCGCTAAGACTATCGCAACAGCTCTTGTTAGCAGCAGATTAGATTATTGCAGTTCCCTCCTTCATAATATTGCTATCAAGAATATTGCAAAACTACAACGCGTCCAAAATTGTTTAGCAAGGGTAGTCACACAATTTCCTCGATTCTCCCGCTCAGTGCCATTTCTAAAATCACTGCATTGGCTCCCCGTGCGATATCGCATTATGTTTAAGATCTGCACAATCACCTACCAAGCCCTTTCATCCAAACAACCTAGTTATTTACACTCAATGCTCACACCAGCTAGACAAGCCAGACAACTTCGGTCGTCTAGTTCGAAGTTGCTATCTGTTCCCAGAGTTAAGACAAAGGCTGGAACTCGAGCTTTTTCAGTTGCCGCGCCAACTATATGGAATTCGCTTCCAGTTAATGTTAAATCAGCAGAAAATATTGTTACATTTCGTCGCCACCTAAAAACCTATCTTTTCAATATCGCCTATCCTCCCTAGCTTCCTAGCACATCCATCCATTTGTTGACGACTTTCCTCTATCACACGAGTATGAGAATGCTTAATCCTTTGGTTTTGGTGCGCCACTGAGCTCGGATTGTCTGAGGATATTGGCGCGTAAGAAGTTATTTATTATTATTATTTAAGCTATAATTGTAATGTCTCTATTTGTACCTAGAACACACACACACACACACACAAACATATATATATATATATTATATATATAATATATATATATTATATATATATATATTATATATATATAATATATATATATATATAATATATATATATATATATCAGTGTTCTGGGTATATATATATATATATATAATTTTATAAATAATCCTAAAGGCAATATTTGAAGAACGCTCCATTGTGAGAGATAGGATTTAGAAGCTCCTTTCTCAAAGTCACCAACTTTGTTGTGTGTGCAATTTTTTATTTACATCATTATAAAATATGTCTGATTATACATGCAATAGGCATGCCTCAAGGTGACAGCCTCAGCCCAGTGCTGTTTGTCATCTACCTCGAGGTACCTCTGAGAAGTCTCCGGTCATAGGTGTCTCCTCAACCAGTTGGGCTGTCACTCGACATCGAATACGTTGATGATAAAGACTTCGGTAGCTATTCCCGTGCTTTTCTGAATGAAATTAAAACAATATCCCCTAGCAGCCTGGCAGAGTGGTTTCATACCATGAGTGACGATGATGTAATCGCGGCCCTCGCTTGCCGGATTGCTACAATGGTTGCTCACAAAATAAACAGTATACTTAGTGATCTGCAAATGGAGTTGGCAGCAAAGGACGCACAGATCGAACAACTTGAACAAGCTGTCGACAATTTGAAGCAGTACAGCCGTCGGTCCTCTGTGCGCATCACAGACAAAGAAAAACAAAGTTGGTGAACAAATTGATTAGGTTATCACTGACTTGTTTAACGAGATAGACATGCCACTAATAGTGAACACTATCAATAGAGTCCGCAGGATTGGGCCCATCCGCTACAAACAGAAACCACTCCCGCCATCGAGAAACAAACAGACCGCAGATCTGAGGAATGGCGGATGGCGAAGACATTAGGTTCTCTACTAGGAGTTGCAGAGGATGTGGCACGCCATAAACAGCTCGCAAATGTAGCATTTCGTAAGCTGTGGACAGTCTGGTTCAGGCGAAATCAGAATAGTTTAGAGTTACGGCTCTATGCATCGTTCGTTGTGCCTGTACTGACCTACAACATGGACACGTGGGGTCAGACTCAGACGGAGTTGAACAGGCTAGATTTGTACCACCGCCGGACTTGCATACGATCGTTGGCCTTCACAATCCACAGAAGATGATATCAGAAACCTTGTATCGTCGATGCCAGCCGTTCAGTCGGTTGGTCCGATAAGCACGGTGGCCACTCTTCGGCCACGTGTTACGTCTACCACCGAACGTCCCTGCTTTAATTTGCCAATCACGAGTACTTTAGACCAGATAAGGGCAGCTTTCGCGGGCGACCATAGGTAACATTACAGATTGTCCTATACGGCGACTTGTTTAGAGTTGGGTTACAGCTTCGCAATTGCGGGGATGGCGAGATGCTGAGTGCCCTCAGCCGCGTCGATTGGCGAGAACTGGCGGGAAAGATCATTGAAATGGCATAAGCGAATCCTACATACCGCGATAGTTTGAAACGCGAATATGCTTATTAATATATATTATACGAACATTTCGAATTTTAAAGTAAAACCTGGGGTAGATTTGAAGGTTAAAACATATGAGATTCAGTAATCCGTCTAGAAATCTGGCAATCCGTCAAATAAAAAATAAAAAAACACGTGGCTATTCGTTGCCTCAGTTATTTCAAAAACATATGTGTGCTCTGTGGAATCATACCGTGATACGGCCCATGTGTTTTGCTTATTTTGCTTATTTGCCTGCCCAAACAGCTTGAGTCAAATATCGCGATGTCTCGGCCCGCCAATTTTGCCTTTGATTTTGTGGCAGTCACACCTTAGATGTAGTCGTAGGCCGAGTTGCTAAATAAACAACAACTGGCAGTTCACATCCCGCGCGCCACAATACAATCAATAGTGTAGGTCTCTATTCATCGCGCACGTTTAATCAAATTTGTTTGAGCTAACTACAAGGCGAACTTCACATAGACATGTGTTCGGAGTAACGAAATACCATTAAAATCGACCCCTACTTTCCAGCATATAGCGGTAATCCGGCCGGATCCCCGTACCGTCAAGTCTAGTAATCCGTTGCAAAATCTGGAGAGCACGGAGTAACGGAATACCGTTAAAGATCAGATGCAAAGGTGGTATACATTTCAACAATGTCGTTATTTATGGGTAAATAGCTATCCCCTTATTCATTTTCAATCATGGTATAACAAAACGTTAACTAATTTAGTCATAACAATTTTAAAAATACCAAAGATATTTTTGTAAATTCAGGAAACCGGGCGCGCAGCTTTTGCTATTTTTGTGAGGCCGCGTGACATAAATTTGGCTACACGATATTCGCAGTACAGTGATCTACGCCTGCGGCTCTGTACATTTAATCGGTTTTAGCAATATTTTTAATCACACAAAATGCGTAGTAGGAGCGAATTTGACATAAGACATACTCTTGGTTAATGTAATCCGTACATGTACTGTTATCAAATGAGTGGTCAAAGAACTGTTATCAAATGAGTGGTCAAACGAATTTAGCATAGCCGGTGTTGCGTGCCAGAAAACCTCATCATGCCACAATACCTCGCTCCATGTTAAACTATAGGGCGCCATGGCCAGTCGCAAGCAATCAGTCATGGCGGTTTTGGCCAGCGACGCTTTCAGCACGGCTAAACACCTCCAAATCATATTTATTTTAGGCAAAGAACTAATTTTATTTCCAACTAAAACATTATATATTTCACAAAAATGTATATGAAATTTTGATATTTTCGTATAAAATAAGTATTTTTGATAAGGACTATAGCTATAATAGTATAAGGTAAAGTTATTATATATGATTATGATGACTTTTTCTGCGTAATATAATATGTAATATATTACACATATAAATGCTTCCAAATTGACAAATAATCGTACATATTTACAATGTACCAATATCGAAATTAATAGTCATGCATAAATGCAAAGTTTATACTTATGTAACTAATAAAATATTAACTTAATGTCATGTATCATCAACTTCACGTCGAAACGACTCCTTTATTTAGTGCCAAATACACCTATACCTCCAAATCATCTTTATTTTACACACAATTTTTGCTTTAAAAATAAAATTGTATTGTGCATATTTAAAATGTATTTACACGTGTATATTAAAGTTTAACACTCCAGCATAAATTAAATATTTAGCCGAGAGCTGCTCACAAAGGAACACATGGACCAACCCCAGCCCCCCCGAAACACTGAAGAAACTTACTACACCAACAAATGACGGTATCAGATACCCGCTAATTGCAATTAACGTAGCCATGTGCAAACGCGGGCTATCGGCACGACAAGGCTTTTGATCACGACAGTGGTTCGTGATAGAATACCTCGAGGTATTCCCTCACCAGGTATTGTGTCACGCTACACCGGCAATGGCGAGTTGGATGCAAGGTTCGGTTCAGAAGTTCGTGTTGAGATATTTTGTATTGCCTTTTTAGTTTGTAGGTTAGAAGATATGATCATGTGAAGCTTCATTAATTAATCGTTCGTGCCAGTCGGTTATGTCGTAGACTGTAGCCACTGGCCGATGGCGATGCTTGATCTGAGCCGAGGCCAGCGACCTACTTTGGGCCTTGGCGCTGATCGGTCGTGGACTCGAGAATATTGGAGCACGTTGATAACTATATACATCGTATTGTTTTCCCAATATTGCATAGCCAAAATAATTAGCATGCAGGCTAGTTTATTGAGTGTCGATCTGACACAGACACGTTGACATGTTTCTGTTGTTGACATTCTACTCGGCCTTGGGCTTGTGACGTTCCTGTTTGTTCAGATAAAGCCAGAGCTTCCAAGTCTCCCGATTCGGCGGGAGATCTCTCGAATTTTGACAGAATCTTGAAAATCTCCCGATCTCCCGAATTTAAATACATATCTCCCGATTTTATTCGAAAACTTAAAAACACTGCACTGCAGTCCCTGGCTGTCTTGCTGGCGTGCAAAATCAATGTTTCCTCTGAATGCTACCAGTTGCAAATGTCGCCAGGTTTGCTGGAGTCGGTTGGAAAGGCGACTCACCTTTACAACACTATGTTGCAGAAGCATAAAGTGACGATTGCATGGCGAGTTTTGCACTATACATCTACATTTTTTCATTTTGTAGGTTTTTCTGGTATGTGTGTGTTTCAGCTTTCGATAAGCGTTCCCTTAAAGAAAATTACCGGTAAAATCTCCCTATTGTGTTTTGATAATATAGGGAGATCTCCCTGTTTTGGGTTCATTCAACTTGGAAGCTCTGTAAAGTGATTTTGTGGAATGACAGTGCGCAAAATAACTCGCTTTACGTGAACTGTTATTAACACACACACACACACACACACACACACACACACACACACACACACACACACACACACACACACACACACACACACACACACACACACACACACACACACACACACACACACACACACACACACACACACACACACACACACACACACACACACACACACACACACACACACACACACACACACACACACACGCACGCACACACACACACACACGCACGCACACACACACACATATATAATATATATATATATATATATATATATATGTTTTAATAACAGTTAGCGTAAAGCGAGTTATTTTGCGCACTCACTTTATATATATATATGGCAGTATTTTAATAGCTTAATCAATCATTACACTCTTATTTCACACCCAAGTTCAGCGTTTTGCATTTCACAGTGACACGTTAGCTTTTAACAAACGCTGGTGTTTTGCTATGTGTTGCAATGCTAGTTATAGCCAAAATGACGTCGCGCGCTGATTCCTTGCGGTGCAACGCCTACCAAATGTTGAGACGAGCGCGGTTAATTTTCTGTTAATATAGATACAATTTGTGAAGGATTAACCAATAAAATTATGTTTTTTGTGCAATGCAAATTCATAATGCAACAGTGTGTTATCACGTATGTAATTTTCTGAAACCTTTGCATATGATCTTTAAAATCGACCTCTGAAAACGCATTATCCATGCAACCAATGCTCAAAACTTTAAGCAGACGGCTTTTGTCTGTTTAAAACATCTGTCTGGCTAAGGCGGCGCGTTATGCATAGTTGGTCTGCGAATGCTGCAGGAGTATATATATATATATATATATTACACATGGCCGCGGAAAAAGTTCCCATACACTATTTTTGGTGAAAAAATATGTTCTAACATGCTCATTTCCACAGTGGAAAAATATGAGTATGCAAATATGGCAGTTCAGATACAAAGCACAACTGATACAGCTTTTTAAAAATAGCAACCGATGTGCATTTTTCTGCATGTGACGGACATCAGGTGCCAAATTATATTGCGTATGTCCGCAACGTCATAAAATATAATCCACATTATATTTTGATAATTATATCAGCACAAAGATTACTTGACCAGGCTCTTTTGCAACAAATGTTTAAGCTGTGTTGAGTACATTGACCAAACAATGGTTTGCGTTGGAAGTAGGTGTAATTCTCCTCAACGTATTTAATGATTATGTCTAAGTCTTGTACATTAAGGTCTTTCATAGCTGTACGGGTATGCCTGGAAGTGCACCAGTTAAACATGTTATTGCATCACACAGTATAGCAGCACTGATTGTTGAAAATACGTTTGGATACATTGCAACAAACAGGTTGTTTGTATTGATTCAGAACATTTTAATGGGCAAACACAATATAAAAAAGCGGCACTAAATACACACGTCTACAGTGCAATTAACTTGGGTACCCCAGGCCACCTGAAACACCGGGCAGCTAACTGAGATACTACCTCTAGAAAACAGACACTCTTTGACACCAACATATTGCACAGATGCAGTTTCTATGGCTCTGATAAACAACTAAATGCACTGCATGTACCATACATTTTGTGCTTTGTTTCACAATTTGTCAGGTATTAATCAGTTGACTGTAGGGTATGCTTGACGGTATGATTCTTCCAACGGTTGAGTACTTTGATAAACTGTTCAACATTCTTGATTATATTGTCATGTCAAGTCTACATTATATGCTGATCGCATTGTTGATCTACGAGTGCCATCATCACTTTTCTTGTGTCTTGCCTCGAACTAGATCCATGAAATTGGGACAACGAATAGGTTGTTGTGCTAGAATATGACAGAAGTCATATATTGCAGACAAAATTATATTACACATGTCTTAAAACTAGGCTGTAGGTGTTTTAAGAAAACCGAAAATGGTTGGCAAGAAAGGCGGTTCCTGTCTGCGACCACCATGAACGTTGGCGCGATTGAAGATGCGAAGCTAAATTGCAGTCAGTACTTGCGCATGGGAGGCTTGCTACATACTGACGTTGTAGCTAACTAAAACCTGCGCTCCAGCTTCCAGAATTTCCGCATAAGCGACGTTAGCAGTGTGTCGTCTTCTCCATTTCCCATTTACATGAGTATTGTTCGTCTGCGTTCTGCCTGCTTGTTATCTAATTAAACAGCTCCATACATACTTTCTGGCTACCTTGTTGTTGCCTACTACTTACCGCCGGAACAAATATGCGCCTTTATGCATGTACTTACTTCTGTAGCGCTTTGCATGGCTTTTTTCTTCGCACTCAGGTTTCTTATTTTCCGGTAATTTCGAACTTGCAGACCAATACCAATGAAAACAGCAAAAATAAAGTAGTATTCTTAAAACTATAGTAATAGGTTAATATGAGGTTATATGTACTTTATGCATATTGTGGATTAGAAATATTTATACATATTATTATAATAATTAATTTTAATTAATATATATGTAATAGTATAATCATTATATATATTGTGGATTATATATAAAAATAGTAAAACAAATTAAAAACATCATCATAATCACAGTAAATACGATGGCGTGACACAAATTCAGCAAAAAAGGTGGTTACTACCAATATAACTATCAGTCATTTAATGAAAGGTCACAAGCAGATGAATTCATCATGGCCTAAGGGATAATTGTTTACTAATTAGTTTATAATTAAACAGTATGTCCGACACGAGGTGAACAACGTGGTGTCCGTCAGAATATCAGCCGGCGCTGGAACATCTATGAATACCTACAATTGTCTTGCACATGTGCATCTTTTTTGATAAAACAGTAGACACTACGCAACTTATATATATTTTGCTAACTACATCCGTTATGATGCTAGAAAAACTCATCACAACAGCTTTCGTGACGGACATCATGCCATGTTTGCATGTACAATACAACTAAATACGCACGCATGAAATCAATATCAAGCCATATTACATGTGAGACAGTGGGTATACATCAGTAAATAAATTATAAAGGCAGAAAAGTCAGTATTTGAGTTTCATATAGTTCAGCTGAGGGAAACCTGAACATGATGTTCGTCACGAAATTTGTGTTAAAACAGGAATTGGATGTTTGGTGATCAACATGTATATGCAATTTAAAGATAGCCAATTATTTTATTCGTAGGATGTGTGAGATTATGTGAAATTTTAAAATAGTGTATTACGTGACTGCAAATAGTATTGTATGTTAGCATGCTACTTATCATTAAACCTCAAAATCATCATGCAAAATGTGCTGTTTTTGATCAGGTTGTTATGTTATGTTATGGTTCCTGACGCCTATCCATTGCGTCAATTGAACAAAAAGTGAAATGGCAACGAGTGTCTAACTTCAAATGCTTTATAGCGACATTATACAAAAACGGAAAAAACACAAAAGGACAACTGACATTTGGGTGTGTTCTCCAATTTTACCAATAAGACCTGATGAATATATATATATATATATATATATATATATATATATATATATATATATATATGTGTGTGTGTAATTGTCTTTGTTTTGGATGACTATGATGTCAAATGTTTTTAAATCAAATTGAACACTACTTTGTCGGAAATATATTGAATGAAGTTTGGTCCACAGATTGTTACTTTCGCCTTCAGTGAAGATATTGTTTCCCCGCCTTCGGCAATGCTGAAGTGCTTCACCGGCACATTGAAACGAGCTAAATCAGCAACCAGGGCTGGTATAGTAAAGATGGTCAAAGGGCTTGTAACCACGAGGACCAAGAATGCAGATTATGAAAATGCAATAGATGAGGCTATCAAGTATATAAACAGCGATGCTGATGGGGCGCCAGGTATGTAAAAATAAAGGTCAGTTCTTATATACCGCAGTATGCAGCACTTTGGACCACTCAAAGCGCTTTATAATTTACTCCCTGACAGACCTGTTCAAACGAACACCATATCGACTTCTCTGTGAATTATTCAGTCATGCAACAATTAATGCGCGAAAATAGTTCGTACACAAATACCCACATTGTCTGAGTGGATTGGAGCAACGAAGAGTGCACGAATTTGCCAAAAGTTAGACACAGCAGTATAGAATTTCAACCCGTGATTTCTTGGTTGAGAGTGATGCGGTGTTGGTAGTGTTTTGTTGTATTTGTGCCAAATCAAAGGATGTGATTCGTACCATGACATAATGGATATCTTTATTTTTAATGCAGTAGATACGCTGACATAGTATTAAGAAGAGGCACCACATCTAGATAGGTTTTATTTAATTGCACAATTAATTATATTGTTTTTGGCCTGAAGTATAGCCTATCCCAAAAATTATAACACTAAAAGAAAAGTGTTATGACAATAATGTTATTACAATAATATGCCTTAATTCACCATTCCCATTAATACACTTCCTGGCCACAAAGTCCGTAAAGCCACCAACAATGGATGCCGAATACGTGGAGCTTTCCGACATTCCGCCGAAAACTTTTGTATGATTGACCTTGTAGATGCCAAATGCCATATGCCATATGTAATGCCAAAGCAGTTAGTAATGCACATATGTTTCACGCGTAAACAAGGCAAACCGCGACGTAGGGGATCCGTCAATTGACCAATCTATCACGTGACATATTGTCAATAAAAACACGTGCGGCGATGAAACATTCCGTCATATATGTTGTTGACTTTCAGTTCAGACCCCAAGGCAACGTTTTTAAAGTGACAACTTTACGCTGGAGTGTTTTATCTAGGACACGTCATGCCGCAATAGTAATGCAGTTCACACCGTTATCAAAATTGTTGGCAAAGACAAAACTTGGCGGAGATCTCGCGCATAATTGTGATTGTGACGTAGGAAATCCGCGATGTTGCCGATCCGTCAGTTGATGGACCCGTACTTCGCGGTTTCCCAACGTGACAATCAGGATTATGTGCGTGACATCGCTCGAGCTTTACCAATGTTGTTAACGGTAATATATGCGTATTACATACTAGCGAAATGCCCGTCCCCTAAACGGGACATATTGGTAGTTCATATATTCGCATTCATGTACCTCTTTTATTGCAGATGCCCCCTGACTATACACATTTTATTTACACACAGACACGTGGGCACACACGTGTGCGCGGACAAATACCCATTCAGACACGCACACACACACTCACACACACACACACACACACACACACACACACACACACACACACACGCACGCACGCACGCACGCACGCACGCACGCACGCACACACACACAGACACACACACAGACACACAAACACACACACACACAGACACACACACACACACACACACACACACACACACACACACACACACACACACACACACACACACACATACACACACACACTCAACAAACAGTCAAACATGGACACCTGCGCACACACATGCACTTTCTTAAATGTTTATATAAACGAAGTAACTGGTATATATATTGTTTACAAATGATGGACTAAATTTGCCAACATTTGCGAGAAACGTATCATCAATTACCGTATAATCCGAATATTCTTTTCTTTAAAAAATCTACTTGAAAGATTTCTGAGAAGTTGCACCGGAAATGGGGCAACCTCAAATCACACCTAGGTTATTTCGCGTCGTTTTCAACAATTTCAATATTATAAGTAAAAAGAGCGCGTAGCCATCACCGACACATATAATTGAAGCATCATATGAAAGCATAGTATATGGTTGTTCTAAACGTATGCCTAAATTAGCTCTATCTACAATAAATCATGACCTACGAAGCTGTGTGTGACCATTCCCAAAATTTTGCACGAGAAGATGTTCGAAAAAAGATAAATTAATGCCATTCCGTTTATGTGGCAAGAACACGGATGCAACAACTGGTCCAAAAGGCACATCGGAAAACGTAGTCTTAATCTGCTAATAAATACGTGGAACCGATTTCATTCTGGTCTGAGCCGAGAAATTCTGCTTTAAAGGAAGGGTGGTAACCGCGAAAAACGTGAAAATTTACACACCGCTCGTCCACCAATTTGACTGCCTACATATCGAAACATCAATCGCCATGTTACGTTATGTCCTTATTTAATAGTTCTACTAATCTTACGTGCTTTACATGTAATAATAGCAACATTTACGAATAGCTACCCCGTTTATGCGCTGACGTCAGTGTTGTGTTCAACAGCACAACGTATACGGTTCATTCTCAAGCCGGCACGAGCATGGATGTTCCACGTCAGTACAATTACGTTTATTATCGTGCAAATTTTTGTGTGTGTGAATGCATAGTTTTATAATCTAATACATCAACCTTTAAGAAATAAATACATGGCAAGAACGATGAGTTAAAATGTACACCAACAACTTAGGCGACATTTTGAAAAGACAGCAGACCTAAATATGCCTGTATGTACAGACAGCCGAGAGCGCAGCATGATTGAATTTTAGGCCTAATGTTCTCTCTACCTAGGCTCTACTCCTAAGAACAATTTCTTTGCATAGTTTGCTAGATAAATATCCTATGTGAAGTAGCAGTGTAAGAAGGAAGGTTGTGTCCCCTAGCGGAGTAGGCCAACGGTAACCTGGTGGACAATATAGAGAGCGGACTTACTCGTACGCGTAAGATTACATAGCAGTAATTAGTCCTAGTAGTATGAACGGGCTCGTCCCAATGCGCCGTTCGCGGAGATATTGATTGAGCGGTTCTGCGCGTGTTTTTCGTTTGACGAATCATTTACTTCAATTTGTGTTTTATTGTTGAATTTGTTATTGCTATTGGTTTATGGTCATTCAAGTTGTGATTTTGTCTCCCACCCTCCTCCATGTACCACACTTGATGCTTAATTGTATACAATGTAGATTCTTGGACGCTTTTCCCTGTTATATAAGTACACGAGGTTTGGCCTCGGCTTTTCCCTCTTACTGGACCTCAGTAGTGTACTCAGGGTTTTTAGTGCGGTAAATAAAGTAGGCTGCTAATGGTGCTTGGTGACCTGGTGGCGGAGTGACCCCCACCGATACGGTGTCAATGGTAAATATAGTACTGGTGGTTGGGAATACGTCTACGACTTGTAGGTAGTGGTTAGCAATACCATTGGGGTCGGCATGCTTGCTGTGAACATGTATTTATGTATTTATGTTGTAATTTAAGAGTTATGTAAACGAATAAAGCTAAATGTCATTAAGTTTGCCTATTTCAATCATGGGTAACTACACACGATTACCAAACAGAAAGCTGAGGAATAAGGTCTTCATACTTTTTCAAAACCACACATACCGTCCTCTATCGACTTCACACAAATCACACGAAAGTCTGACATATGTTCGTTCAGCAGGAATGCTTGAATTAATTGTATCTACATCATACCACGAACTATGTAGCTGTATGTGACCATACGCAAATTGCACACAAGAAGGCGTTCGAAAGCCATACATATGTTCGTTCAGCAGGAATGCTTGAATTAATTGTATCTACATCATACCACGAACTATGTAGCTGTATGTGACCATACGCAAATTGCGCACAAGAAGGCGTTCGAAAGCCAGACATATGTTCGTTCAGCAGGAATGCTTGAATTAATTGTATCTACATCATACCACGAACTATGTAGCTGTATGTGACCATACCCAAATTGCGCACAAGAAGGCGTTCGAAAAAAAGACAATGCCTTTCTGTTTCCTCTCACACACTGTAGAGAATGTTGACTTGGAGAGGGTTTTCAAGTTTCCCTTGACACCCTTGGGTTAAAGACAGTGGCACGGGTGTCAATTGAAACTTGAAGATTCTTTCCGAGTCAACATTATCCACGGTGTTTAGATACAACAATCTGCGAAATAGGTCTGATATACCTTGTCACTCGACACTTAGTCTTTTACGGAATCCTTGACATAGACAATTGTTGATGCAGAATTTCGCCCCATGCTTCTGGGAATTGTTAATTTTTCTTCAAATTTAGCTTTATCATGGAAAGAACTATTCAAGAAATCGTTCTACCAGGCTTCCCCTTATCTAAGCACTGTAGCAAATATGCTTTGATGTCGTTATTTAGTTTCAATCCTGTTGTGCCAATTCTGAATAATCTTCAAAGTTTTTGTAACAAATGGATATTCGGATTCTACGGTAAATTTTATTCCAGAAACCACCCTCAGACCTTTTGGCAAATAACACGTAAACAAAACCCTCATGGCTCTAGGACTAATTGGCTCATGGACTAACTAGCGCCATCAATGATTTAGCCAATAGTCACCGTAGTTGAACTATAGGCATTGTGTTGTAGTTGGCGGGAATGTAATAATTGTTATATCAGGACCGACGCCACAAGAAAGCGTTGCCGAAATTAGGGAAGTTATCAAAAAACTACCAAACGATACGAAGATATTTGCGTACAATCTTGGTGAGTTGGTACACATGCATGAGCCGGCTGAATCAATATGCTGTCGATTGCACAACTAAGACTTGATCAATTCAACCCTGCTGAGGTTTCTAGGGAAACTCCCGAGTTACTCAACAATTTAATTATGTTCTTTCCAATTATCTATAATAACTTTGTATAACAAAATACATTCATTCCTTCATATATCCAGTTACCGGGTGAATGGAGTCAACTTGCAAATTGCATAAGAATGTCAACAGCTTTTTCAAACGTTCTTCATACAATGCAGAGGTTTATTTGTATTAAAAACACAATCAACCTACCAATATTGGGCAGGAGTTGGTATATGTGAAGAAAGACTAAACAAGAGATTTTTCTGACACACAGCTGAAGAGAAGAACGACGTGCTGGAAGTCATGGCTGTAGAAGGGGTAAGACTAGTAAATAACAGTGCAATATCATTAGTGGTGACTGTTAGTAGCAACAGTGCAGATGGTGGTAATAGTGTTTATGGTGACAGTAGTGGCAGTTGTAACAGAAGTGGTAATTGTGACAGTAGTGCTGACATTGACAGCGGATACATCACATACATCAGTACAGATGATGACACTAGTGAATGTGGTTACAGTAGTGTTGGTGCTGACGGTAGCTACAGTGGTGATAGCATCTACAGTGGTGACATTAGGGCTGATGATGGTAGTACTGGTGGTTGTGAACAAAACAGTAAGTCTGCTAAATATGTTGTTGTAGAATGGTGTATACACTGATATTGTTCATCACAAATTACTTTTGGATCAAATGCAAGACTACTTGGATTCCATGAGAACCCTGTCTGAGAGACCAATCTCCTCACCACTATACTATTCGGACGCTAAATGTAAGTTGACATGTAGTGAGCTGGCGTAGCATGCATACATCTATTTGGCTTTTTGGAGATACTTAATGACGATCGTATTTTTCATAAGTCAGTAGACATATTTTGTTAGAACCCACCTTAAATCATAGCCCCCCTTGCTATGGTGGTTGTCCATCCATGGTAATGATTTTTGCGTAATTATTATTGATTGTTTTAAGCTCAGTTTTACTTTACACTAGTTGATCCCTGAACGTTTGACGCCCAGTGACATACACGGACCTATAACCAGGGTTGTTTGCTTGGGAGGTTCGTTTTTGATATTTTGTTGTATACACACATAGTGTGTGTGTGTTTGTGTGTGTGTGTGTGTGTGTGTGTGTGTGTGTGTGTGTGTGTGTGTGTGTGTGTGTGTGTGTGTGTGTGTGTGTGTGTGTGTGTGTGTGTGTGTGTGTGTGTGTGTGTGTGTGTGTGTGTGTGTGTGTGTGTGTGTGTGTGTGTGTGTGTGTGTGTGTGTGTGCATTCCAGACACAATTGTTGCACACTTAACACACCAACAAGCCATATTTTGTTTACATTTTTGGAAAGTTTATAAAGTATTATTAATGTACTCATATAGCTTGAAATTACCAAGAAAGACTAAAAATCATATCATAGTAATGACAGTAAATGCAACGGTGCCTAGGGTGGTTTCATTTTTTAGTTCCTTCAAACAGCGAAACACCAATCTTTAACTTCAAAGTTACTATATTCTACAAAACAGCAGACATATCGAAATGTCCATGTCTGTTTTGCATGATTCGATTGATTTAGAGCCATAACCAATTTATTTCCTATATAATATTAATAAATGCCCATCCTATGGCTTGGTGATTCTTAGTAACGTCCAGCTGGCCACCAATGACACCAGATAGTCAATCTGTTGTGAGCTTATGCTGGTCACTTCTCGTGGAAACAATGAATCTTTGTATTCAACAACACACACATCACCCACCATAACGTCAGCATATAGTTAATTTGGGGGGTTTGATGAATTGAATCTTTTAACGCGCAACAGTATAGTAAATCACTTATATATTTTCATTAATAAATTAAGTGGACACTACACACAGTAAGTAACTGGACATAAAATGGGCGTATATATATATTTTGTAAAGATACGTACATATATATATATATATGTATATATATATATATTCATATATGTATATATATATGTACGTATCTTTACACAATATATTTTAAAAATGTATGTGATATACGCCCAATTTATGTCTAGTTACTTACTGTTACATAACGTTACAACAATTTTCATAAAACGAGATCAGTTCTTAATTGTTCTGCCGGACACTGCAATGTCTATATGGCGGTGTTGTGTGGGAGCTGCGCGCGCAATCTAAACCGAAGACTAGTTCAAAGGGGGCATCGTAAGCGGGCTGGGGTTGACTGATTGCGTAACTTAAACGCCTACCAAGATGGTTGTCGCGATCAGCGGTTCATCAGATGATCAGCAGCAAGCGACATAAAATGAGTGGCTAATTATTTATTAGTCCCGATTATGCGCAATGTTGTGCGCGTCTCAGTTTCCACAATTTATTGAAAAAAGTACGCATTGTGGTGTCATAACGAGCAATACGTTTGATTTGATGTGCTACGCGTAGTGTGCGTTGAACACAAAGAATACATTCTCTTAAACCAAGGCTAATGGTCAACATACCAATACATAGCGTTTTGACAAATCTACATGAATTGTTAACGTTTTCGAAAAAAACTATTAATTTTATATTTCATTATATAACTTTGTATGTAACAATTTAAGTAACTGTGCCAAACGTACCGACATTTATCACAGTTTCTTGATAATAAATAATATACCTTGCAAAGCCCGTTGACAGAATGCATGGGCCTGAATTAATATACATGTCATATTATAAATAAGTATCTAGCGATATTAAATAGTCTTTTCAAATGGTTTATTAGTACATTAATAATTGATCAGATGGTATTTGTAGCTGGGGTATTGCCAAGTATTGTGACTATTTAAGTAGTTATATTTGCAAGCATTTATTTACCCGCTAAGAAAGCAATTCGCTTGACCAAGAAATACTTCATGTATGTAAATGCACGAAGTTCGCAAGTATTGTATTTTGTTTGCCATGGGCAGCCAACATCAAATGAGAAGACCAAGCCAGACCTGGGTTCGATTCCGCTTCAACGATTCCGACTCCAGCAGACCTTTTCAATTCCGATTCCGAAACCAATTCCGGTTGTCTCTGTTCGATTCCGATTCCAACTCCAGCACAGAATTTGATTCAGAAGTTGTGCTGGAGTCGGTTTTATTCCGATTCCAGCAAACCTTCCGATTCCAACTCCAATCGGGCCTACTACTTTTGCTTTGTATTTATAAATAATATAGTGAATGAATAGATTGATACATTAAACATTACAACAATGTATTTAATAATGTTGAAGTCATGATGTGTTCCATATTTGGTAATCGGTATATTGATATATTGAACCCTATTGTGTCTATCATCAATTCATCAGGTACATGACATTTTAAGCTGGGTTAATGTTTAAAGCATACTGTTGGCAACAGTAACTCAGATTAAGGAAGACCAAGTGTTTTACTATCCACTTTATATAAAATGCAATTAACCAAATACAACTAATATCTCACCATGGCTGTTTGATATCCTATAAATAACTGCCTAAAACCCCAGTTGGGTAGATGTTTAGTGTTTACACTTACACTTATTAGTGATAGTCAAATTTCACTTACACTCATGACGATTCCGATTCCACTCATTGTGATTCCAATTATTCTCATTGTGATTCCGGTTCTGATTCCGACTCAACTCCAAACGATTCCGATTCCGATCCCACTAAATTGACTCCAAACGATTCCGACTCCGGAATTGGAGTTGGAATCGTCCCTTGATTCCGATTCCGGAGTTGGAATCGCCCCAGGTCTGGACCAAGCACTAAACTACGTCTAAGAAGAGACGAGGTAAGGTTGCGTGTATTAGTATCACTGCTTAGCCAAGCAAATTCAGTTGAAAAATGGTTCAGATTATTTAATTTGAAATCTAGACTAGCATACACGTAATATGATCATTACACACTTCTTGTTCATTAACTAATTTTTTCGCCAACGTGATATTTTGCAACACGAAAATTTGACTATGGATTCCATTAAGTGTCACCTTAAATCGTGTAGAGGGTCCTACGATAAGGCTTACTTTGCATGCTGTTTGTAATGTGCATTACGATAATGAAGAATACAAAGGTACCGCTGGTTCACCTTCATTGACGCCTGTTCATACATGCATTACTTAAATTATCCTTATACTTCTAACCAGCTACAAACAACATAATCGAGCCATGGTAAAAAAGTAGGACGGACCTGTGTTATTATTGTTATCATGCATCACATGTTAATTCGTAATGTTTTTTCATACACCAGCTGTGAAAAAAGGTAATGGCGTAATCATCGTTTGACACTCAGGGGCTGTGTTCTGGAAGATGGCTTTTAATTTATTATCGTTATTGCTAATCGAAAAATATTCATGCGTTTAGTCCATTGTCACGTATGTACGGAAGCGTATTTAGGACCTGTAAACAAATTATAAAAGTCGTAATTACGAGATTAAATGTCGTTATTACGAGATAAAAAGTCGTAATTACGACTTTTTCTATCGGTATAACGTCATTGAAAAAGCCGTTATATCGGCTTGTTGCTTTTCCATTTTACCGAAACGTGGTCTTGTACTGGTGAAAGGGTTTGAGGGTAGAACTGAGCCCAGTTTTTTGCACTTTCTTAGTTAGAAGTGAACAGGAAATAACAGAAGAACAACTTGTCATTGGCTTGCCTAACTATCTCTGTAAAGGAGATGCAATAATGGAGAAATGTATGCTGAATTGTGAGGAAGTTGACAGTGACGATTGGTTGGATTTCCTGTCACAAATGAAATGTCATACTGTCCCGAAGAAAAATGACATTAGACAGACAGACAGACAGACAGACAGACAGACAAACATACATATTTTTTTTACCATAAATGTACATAAATACAAATGTACAAACATAAATGTAAGGTCAAGGAGACTCCCATTAAGACAACATGTCGCTAACAGGGGAGCCCCATTTTAATAATAGCAAATCAAATTAAATTAGTGAATGGAAACAGTGAATTGAAGTCATAATCACAATTCAATGTTAATAAATACAGATATGTAATTGTATAGCATATTGTGTACTAGTATTATGTATTACATATATAACAATTGTGGATATCACAATGACATTTATAGTTCATAATTAAGTAGTTTTTAATTTAACTTGTGAAACCATGTAGGCTACGTTTATACATGTTATCAATGATAATTCTTGGAGTATTTAACAAGATTTAACAAGATTGCCACCCAGACAATTAATTCTAGGTAGCAAGTGGACAAGGAAGCCCTTTGGCTTATCGAGAGTCCAAATCTTTCATTTATGTGTATCCCACCCGTCTGAGGTAAGTGTCGATCTTATGTTTAAACATATTCACGCAACTAGCACCCACACAATCAGCAGATAATCTGTTCCATTCATTTACAGTCCTTTGTGAAAATGCGAACTTTCTTATATCTAATTTACACTGCTCCTTTGCTAATGTATCTTCAAGTCCCCTGGTCCTTCTATCTTTCTTAACTGAGAAAACAATATTTCTATCAATATTTTCATAACGATTTATTATTTTAAACACTTCTATCTGATTTACTCTCAATCTCCTGGTCTCTAGTGTTGTTAGACCACATTCTTTTAGGCGAATTTCGTAACTAAGATCTCTCAGTTTTTGTATAATTTTAGTCGCTCTCCTCTGCACTCTATCTAGCATATATATTTCCTTCGTGCGATATGGCCTCCACGCTTGTATACAATATTCTAAATGAGGCCTCACTATTGCTTTGTACAGCGGCATTATTAGTTCTGTTTCCGTTGTAGTCTTCATAATGTTGTAGTCTTCATAATTTCCAGTACATCTATATGATTTCCACATCATTTGTTTATACTAAATTTTTCTAATGGCTTCTTTCGATAAGTGTTTCTTTTTGGACCGTTTCCCTTGTTTTTGAAGGGTACAAATTGATTGACTATGCACTTAATTTCACTCTTTAATATATTCCAGCATTCTGTGGCTGTCTTTTTTCAATGTGTTATTTCAGTCTATCTTTTCTAAATATTTCCTCATATCCTTATACCTTCCTTTGTGGAAATTTATCCTATATTGTTTTTTACTATTCCTTTCTGAATTTACTTTGATGGTAAAATGTATCTCGTGACCACTACTCACAAGTGGCTCACATGTATTGACATTGTCAACTAATTCATTCTGTGAGGACAAAACTACTATGTCTAACACGTTCTCACCCCTGGTTGGTTCTAGCACATGATGAGAAAGGAAAGTATTTTGAACTAAAACTAAAAACGTGTGGTCCTCACTCTCCATACTCTGTAGAGATTTCCATTGTATATGCCCGTGGTTAAAATCCAAAAAATAGTACAGTCCCGTTTGCTTACTTCCCTTAAAGCGTTTTGTATTTTTTCATTCTCTTCTATGCTTATATTTAGACTTCGATAAACTAACCCAACTGTTAACGTTGAGTCTCCGGAATATATGTTACACCAAACAGCTTCTTCGCAATCTGCTTCTCTTTTAAATTTTATTTCATTAGCCTGGATAGATTTTTTGTAAATAATATAACTCCACCTCCCTTTCTTCCTATTCTATCTTTCATAAACATTACATATCCTGTCACTCCCAATTCGGCATCTGATATATCAGTGGTGGTCCAGGATTCGGTTGTACCTATTATGTGAGGGTCAATATGTTTTACCATAATGTTTAGTTCATTTCTTTTGTTTACTATACTCCTTGCATTTAAACAAACACATTTATACCCAGCTTCAGAAGAGTTTTTTTAGACTGTTCTTTGCTGATTTATTTCTGCTGTCTTTATCCATGCCTCCAGTTTCAGGCTTCTCTGTGAGTCCCTCCTACGAATCTAATTTAAATAGATGCAACCCACTGTCAACAGATCGCAGCAGGTTCTCTGATAAAACTGCTGCCCCCTTTCCACTAAGATGGAAGCCATCTCTCATGTACATATCTTCACTCCCAACAAAGTATCCCCATAAAACTGTGAATCCCACCCCCTCTTCCTTACACATCTGCTCAACTAGTGCGTTGATCGTCATCCTCTTGCAGTTTCTATACGTTGCCCCCCTTCCTCCCATTACTGGCAACATTCCTGAGAGAATAATCTGTTCAACTCTTGTCTTCCTTAGCTTCCTCACTGTCTATACTTCTGTACTATCCCAGTTGTTCCCTCCCTGTCTGCATTATGTGTTCCTACGTGTACTAGTATAGACCCTCCTTTGCCATGCCCCAATACCTTCTCTACCCTTTCAGTCACATGTTCTATCCTAGCCCCCGGTAGACAAACAACGACGTCCTTCCCCTCTTGTCCGTCTTTCTCATAATGGAGTCGCCCATAAACACCCTCTCTTTCCTCATTGCCCCCTCAATCACTGCCTCAGAGTAGCTCCTTCTCCGGGCTGCATCTGTCTGGTTGTTGTCTTGTCCCCTGCCGTATTCTCTCCTGTCACATTCTCTTCCGATCCATTCTTTCCTGTCGCTTTTTCTCTTGTCAACTTTCCTCCTGTCATCGTCCCTTTTATCGACTTCTCTTTTACCACATTTTGCTGTCACTTCCTTTCGTTCCTTCATCTTTCCTCCCATCTCATTTTCGTCTCTCCTCTCCCGTCCCATCTTCCGTACCTCCTTCTCTACGGTCACTTTCTCCCCTGTCGCCTTCACGCTTGTCACGTTTTCTGTGGTCGATTTTCCCATTTCTTCCTCTCCAATCACCTTCCCTCCTTTCAATCTCATTTGCTCAGTCTTCTTGCCACTACTATTCTCCTTCAGTGGTGCAGTATTCCCACCTCCCTCCCTGTCGTTTCTCTCCATTCCATCTGTCTCCTTGCTAATTCCCATCTCCATCCCCTTCACAATATATGTCAACCTAACTATCTCCTTCTGCAGACACTCCACCTTTCAACACCCCATGCACTGAAAGGTGAACCCCTCCTCCATGGTTTCTGCTCATGACTTCTCACAGCCGGACAATACAAAATCTACCCAGCTGTTGCAGTGATCGCACACCAAGTGTCGCTTTGCCTTGGATTTATTTAATAACTTAACTAACTTAGTCTTTATAAACATTATTTGCTGTGTACTACAGCACACTTGGTGTTACATATTGATTTTAATTACACAAATGATTATCTATCCTATCACGAGCGCTAACATTACCGGTAGTGACCTAATTTAAATACAATCAATTACGCTATGTTAGGCTGCTTTATTTAGCGAATACGTAGGACACTTCTACATAAACAATCTGGAGTTCGCCCGATTATCGCCCTAGCGTAATTATAACAACACTGCTACCTAATCAAAATATCTAGCAAGTACTGGCTTACACAGATATTATCTTATGTAAGTAGTTTTATGGTTGTTACTTTATCTCCTATATATTCTACCTCATAATTAGGTTAGTTAAATCTTGTTTACAACTTATCGAAGTCTATGTTACCCTATTATCACTCACTATACTAAAGTGTTCTAAAATACATTAAATAACTAACTTTACGCACAGCTGCTACTCAATATATGTTTACTGATACTTTATTAATTATGTTAAGGGAAGAATAATATTTAGCAATCAGTAATTCCACTTGTTTATTACCTTTTCTGCACCACCAATTTCTATGTTCTAGCTCGTTCTATAAGGGATGTGACAGAATATTCAGGTAGATCGTGATTGACTAATTTATAGTAAAATTTCAGTTGTTGCATTTTATAAATATCACCCAGTTTAAAAAAAAAAAATTGTTGAGAAATCGGATCTGTATGTGCATTATATTTACTCATAATAATTTTTGTAAATAAAAAACTCGATGTGCTTGATGACCCCATAACAGAATATCATAATTAATATGAGGAAGAATGAGGGATGTGTACATAGTAGATAGTATGTTTTGTGGTAAAAAGTGTCAGTTTATTCAAAATTCCATTTGTGTTGTTTATATTGTTAGCTATTTTATTTGTATGACTCTGCCAGATTAGATTTAAGAAGATTAAGATTTAACAAGATTGCCACCCAGAGAATTAACTCTAGGCGGCAGGTGGACAAGGAAGCCCTTTGGCTTATCGAGAGTCCGACCCTTTTATCTATGTGTATCCCGACCGTCTGAGGTATGTGTCGATGTTATTTTAAAACATATTCATGCTACTAGCACCCACACAATCAGCAGGTAATCTGTTCCATTCATTTACAGACCTTTGTGAAAATGAAAACTTTCTTATATCCAATCTACTCTGCTCCTTTGCTAATGTAAGTTCATGTCCTCAAGTCCTTCTATCTTTCTTAACTGAGAAAATTTCTATCAATATTTTCAAAACCCTTCAATATTTTAAACACTTCTATGTGATCTCTCAATCTCCTGATCTCTAATGTTGTTAAACCGCATTTTTAGACGTATTTCGTAACTAAGATCCCTCAGTTTTTGTATCATTTTAGTTGCTCTCCTCTGCACTCTTCCTAGCATATTTATGTCCTTCCTCCGATATGGCCTCCACGCTTGAATACACTATTCTAAATGAGGCCTAACTATTGTTTTGTACAGCGGTATTATTAGCTATTTTTCCTTATACGTTATGTTTCGCCTAATTAATCCAAGGATTTGATTTCCCTTTGAAGCTGCAATTCCGCACTGCTCTGAAGCCTTCATATCAGCACTAATGGTTAACCCTAAGTCCTTTTCTTTTACAGTAGTATTAGTACAGTACCCCCCATTGTATATTCTACCTCTTCGTTCCCATGTCCTGTATGGAGGCATTTACATTTCCCAAAATTGAACAGCATTTGCCACATTTCAGACCACTTGATCAACCTGTCAAGATCATCATGTAAATGCTGTCTATCTCCATCACTTTTAATCCTTCTAAACACTTTTGTATCATCCGCAAATTTCAACACCTTGCTTGTTATTTCATCATCCAAATCGTTGATATATATTAAGAATAATATAGGTCCTGATACTGATCCCTGTGGTACCCGACTCAATACCGATTTCCAGTTTGAAGCCTCCTCATCAACTACTACACGTTGACTTCTGTAAATCAGCCATTGTTCTATCCAGTTTATTATACTATTTCCTATGCCATGGGCCTTTAGTTTAAGCAGTAATCTTTGATGTGGTACTTTGTCGAAAGCTTTTTGAAAATCTAAGTAGACGATATCTACTAGTGAACCCTCATCTACCCACTTAGTGATGTCTTCCAAAAAACGTAACATATTTGCTAAGCATGACCTCGCTTTAAAAACAAAATGTTGAGATGGGTTTATCAAGTTTTGTTTAACAAGAAAATCCACCATGTGATCTTTAATTAGTGTTTCTAATAATTTACAAATCACTGATGTTAAACTCACTGGTCTATAGTTCTCTGACTTGTTTCTCGAACCTTTTTTGAATAACGGTATACTGTTTGCTTCTTTCCATTCTAAAGGAACCACTCCCTCTTCTAATGACAAGTTGAAAACTGTTGCAAGCGGTACGCTAATTTGTTGTACAATTTCCAATAGTAGTTTGGGTGGAATACCATCCACTACAGGTGATTTAGTATCCTTCATATCCCTTATTTTGTAAGCTACCATTTCCGGGGATACAATTAATTGTCCTAAATAGTCTGAATCTGCCCCCTTGAACTTAGCCTCTGGTACTGGCAGTGAACTAATATCTTCTCTGATAAACACTGAACTAAAGTACGCATTCAGGTCTTCTGCCATTAAGAATCCCTCTGATATTTTATTTCCAGCACTATCTTCTAGAGGACCGACCTTATCTTGAACTTTCTGTATGCTTCGAACATACGCATAAAAACTCTTGCTGTCATGTTTTATATTACTAACTAATTGTTGTTCATAGCTTCTCTTTGAATTTCTAATTTCAGCTGTAGCTTGGTTAAGTGCTTCTTTATAATTGTTGAAGTCTTCATCATTTTCAGTACATCTATATGACTTCCACATCATTTGTTTATACTTAATTTTTCTAATGGCTTCTTTCGATAAGTGTTTCTTTTTGGACCGTTTCCTTTGTTTTTTGAAGGGTACAAATTTATCGACTATGCACTTAATTTCACTCTTTAATATATTCCAGCATTCTGTTGCTGTCTTATTTTTCAGTGTGTTATTCCAGTCTAACTTTCCTATATATTTTCTCATGTCCTTATACCTTCCTTTGTGGAAATTTCTCCTATACTGCTTTTTACTATTCCTTTCTGATTTTACTTTGATAATAAAATGTATCTGGTTGTGATCGCTACTCCTCAGTGGCTTACATATCTTGACATTGTCAACTAATTCATTCTGTGAGGACAAAACTATGTCTAACA